>JAYKKT010000071.1:16775000-17375000 GCA_036023115.1 Brasenia schreberi | reverse complement strand
TAGCTTTTTTCTAATCAGAATGTGTTCCTCACGCACACACACGTACACATCGTGTGTGTATGTGTGTCTGCACGTGAGAGAGAGCATCTAGTATATACGTAGTACTTGAATTATGATCTTCTTGTTAACGATGACAGCTCAATCTGATTTGACACGGATTGAATGATTAGCTCACCGGTAAGACTCTCTGACGCCCGCTCAGAGGTGTGGGGTTCCATTTCTCGAGCTGCATGTGTGTGACTTCCACCTCCCATTGTAATAAAAGAAAGAATCCCCTCCACCTTCCGAGATAAAGTAGACAGATGGTCTTTTTCTCATACTACATGAGGTTGGTTACGTAGATTCTTTGTTTTCACACAACTCTATAATGTGTCATGCTAGTAGTTAACTCAATATAAACTAGATTATTCTTTATTGTTTTTTTCTAACACTTTTGTGGTCGACTTCTCTATTTTTTAATATTTTCACAATCTAGTTTTTCATATCTTCTTACGAGAGCGTCCCTGTGTCGTCTTTCTACATATTCAAACAATCTTAAATAATTTTTATCTCATTTTATCATCTATTGATATTACTTCTAATTTGTTTTTAATAACCTCATTATGTATATGGTCTTTACTTGTGTAACCGCTCATCCATCTCAACATCTTCATTTGTGCTAGAAAGATTTTTTTGTACATATTGATAATTAACTACCTAACACTCATAACCATAAAACATAGTAGGCCTAATTGTTGCTTTATAATATTTACCTTTCAACGTTAACGATATCTTCTTATCACATAGAATACCTAATGCACCTCAACATCTTAACCAACCGGCATTGATTATATTTGTATATCTCCATCAATTTTTCTATCACTTTGAAAAATTGACCCTAGATATTTAAAACTTTCTTGTAAGGGATGCAATGTTCGTTAATCTTAATTTTTATGTCCTTTGAGTACCCAAATGATCAAACTTACATTACATATATTCTATCTTTATTCTACTAGGTTGGAAGCTTTTAGTTTCTAACGTTTATCTCCATAATTCCAATTTTCTATTAACTTTTTCTTTAGATTCATCCACTAACACAATGTCATCTACAAATAACATACAACAAGGTACTTCATCTCGAATATGTTTTGTTAACTCATCAATTACCAATATAAATAAATATGGACTTAAAGTTGATCTATGATGTAACCCAATCTTAACTTCAAATGAGTCTATCATTCTTTCATAAGTCCTCATGCATGTTTTTACATTATCATATATGTCTCTTATAAGATTTATTTATGTCAATGGGATACTTCTATTTTCCAAAATTCTCTAAAGAACATCTCTTGGCACCCTATCTTAAGCCTTTTCTAAATCAATAAATATCTTGCTCTAAAATATTACATAAGATGTCTTCATAGATAAATCGCTTCAATAGTAGATCTACTGGGCATGAATCTAAATTGATTATCTATTATATTCGATACTTGTCTTAACCTACATTCGATAATTCTTTCCCATAATTTCATAGTATGACTCATTAACTTGATACGTCGATAATGTGCACAAGTTTGAATGTCTCTATTGTTCTTATATGTGGGTATGAGTGTACTTTCTCCATTCCTCGAGCATCTTTTGGGTTCTCTATATTCATTAAATAGTCTTATGAGCCAAGTGAACCCCATCTCTCCTAAATTTTTTCATAGTTCTATAGGAATATTGTCCGGTTTACCAACCTTCATATATTTAAGAGTGTCTTTGACTTTATTTTTTTTGAATACATCGATAGAAATTGCAGTTTATATACTTTTCTAATTTGTCTAACTCTTCTAAGCTAATACTATCATATGTATTTTCATTAAAAAATTTATAGAAATAATTTTTTTTATCTATTTTTTATATTATCATTTGTCACTATAATCTTCTAATCAACATCTTTGATGCATGTAACAAAAGTAAGAACCTTAATTTTTTTATCTCTATCCTTAACTATCCTAAAAATATCTCTTTCATGTTCTTTTAGATATAAGTTAATACTAACATATATAATTTCATTAAAAAACTTATAAAATAAAATTTTCATCTATTTTTATATTATCATTTGCCACTAGAATCTTCTCATCCTTATCTTTGATGTATTTAAAAAAAATAAGATCTTTAGTTTTCTTATCTTTAGCCTTAGCTATACTAAAGATATCTCTTTCACCTTCTTTTGAATTAAGTTTTTATATAAATCCTTCCAAATTTTGAATTTTGTTTCACTAATAGTTTTTTTTGTTTCTTTCTTTGTTTTCTTATAAACCTCCAAAGTTTCACTAGTTTTTTCCCATAATGCAATTTGTAACATGCCTTCTTTGCCTTGATTTTATTTTCCACCACCAAACTTCTTTTTATGTTGGTACTTCTCTCTTAGATTTGCGTAATACATCTTTTGTCACTTCTCTAATATGTTTGGTCATATTGTTCCACATATTAGAAGGTGCACCTACATACTTTAAAGTATCTCATTAAAAAACTTTCTGTTTAAATATATATTTTTTCTCATATTTTAAGTTCCACCATTTAGTCTTAATATCTCTATTCACTCTATTCTTCTTTGTCAACTTTTTTACTTCAAAATTAATTAATAAAAGTCGATGTTGAGTAGTTAAACTTTCTCATAAAATTACCTTACAATCTTTACAACATGATCTATCTTTTTTTTCAAACATAATACTCAATTTATTTTTGTAACAAGCCACTCTTATAAGTAATTAAACGTTCATCTCATTTAAAATTTTTTTTATTAGCTATAAAGATATCAAAAGCCATAACAAAATTTAAAATCTCCCTACCCTCCTCATTTATATCAAGTCCATTTAAGTCTCCTAAACAAATCATCTACTTTTGTGGAATTCTTTGAATTACTTTATCTAACTCCTCCCAAAAAGTCTTCTTTATGCTATCTTCTAATCCTATTTATGGTGCATAAGCACAAACTATATTCAAAGCCTCTACTCCTAACACTAATTTTACTATCATAATTCGGTAACCATATCATTGTAAGTCTATTACATTATCCTTTTAAATCTTTGTTTATAATAATACTAACTTTATTTCTAGCATTTTTTTTCTTGAGTACCATGATTTAAAACATTTATTCTCAATCCTTTGCTTTTTCTCCCACCTACTTTATCTTTTGTAAATATAGGATGTGAATATTTCTTTGAATCATAGTATCTACCACCTCCATTAACTTTTCAATCAATATTTCAATATTCCAAGTATCAATACGAATCTTATTATATAGAAGTAACTTCCTTACTCCTTGCATCCATTAATGCTGAAAATACGAAAACCCTTTTGTATAACTTGTTCACTATATTCAGACAACAATGTATTAAGACTAACTTCTTTACCCACACCTATTCATGATGTGAGAACCCTTCTTGCAATTGATTTAATACATTCGGGCGAAGATGTAGAGATCCTTACTTTTCACAACTATAGAAGTGAACTTTTGTTTCAAACGCTATATAGAGACTTGAAACTCTATTTGCAAAACTATAACTACACTAATGTGCCAGTTAGTTTACTTAAACTAGCAAAGATGATTTCTAATTTTTTTAGTAATTATGGATAAATGAGTTATTTTCGACATAACCTTCTTTAATTGATACTTAAGGGTCAACTTAGATGCTTGAAAATTTGTCTTAGGATTCAGTAAATTTTCGAAACAAATCTTCAATCCAAAAAGTCTTTCCAAAATAGTATGATGTTTTTCCTTGACCAAATTTCAGGTTCAATTATGAAAAATAGAAATAGTATATTTTTTAGCAATGGATGTTCCTAATATTTTTGGTCTTTTTATGATCTTCTAAAATGTTGGAAAATTTACCTTAGATAGGCCCAAGCATTGAGTTTATTGGAATATTTTTGTTTTGGTTTTTGGTTCTAAGAATAAACAAAATTAAATTAATAAATGTTCCAGCCGTGGAACTTGGGACAAACTCTATAACAGAAATATAAAGGCGTAAAGAAACACCTGTATCTATGTACATAGGTGTTGGAATTTTATGAAAGTGGTCTCTTTTGAAAGCTATGGAAATAATCTTTCTAACAAGATTATTTTCAGAGGAGAATTATGATACTTTTACTCAAGCTTTGTTGCATATGATACTTTTACTCAAGCTTTGTTGCATGATGTGCAGTGGAGATAGGTTCTGTCCCATTTTTTTCTGGATTTTCCAATTTTATTTATGACCTTAACCACGTCTAAAATTTTCAACAATTTTATAGAGGGTTGGCCTATTGTGATTGAAGTATATGCCAATTTTTAGAATTTTATGTTCATAGATTCAAGCTAGAGAAATCAATGATTAGAAGGATACAAAATGTTGAAAACAAAGTTTTCTGTTTTAAGAGTTTAATGAATGCATCTGATTAATCTTTAATAGTTTATATGATCATCAAAGAAATTTTCAGTTGAAAACTTTATTCTAAAAGAAAGGAAGTACACTAATCATAGTAAATTATCATATAGCTTAACCATAGAAGAGTTGAGAGAGTATAAGGTATATAATGTATATTGAGGTAGATGTAACTACAAATTAAATAATTGATAGGCAATTTTAACTTTGCTCTTAGATAAAAATTTGCAGTACCTTCTCTCAAATATAACAATGATTTAGACGTAAATGCTCCTTAATTAGAACATGAATTAAATTGAATTGAAGAAAGGAAAGAAAAGAAAAGAAAATCGACCTTAAAATGGCTTCGAGACTGATGGCTTGGGGGCGGTACCTCCACTCTTTGGAAACTCCTCATTCCTCTCCTCTTCTCTCTCTCTCTCTCTTTGTTGGAATTTTCTCCCTTAATTTCTCTTTGGGTTTTCCTTTACGTTAACCCTTGGGTTTTCCTCACTTTGCCTCCTCTAAACCAAAGAGAAGGATTTAGAGGAATCACCTATAATCGAAGGGTTTTCCTCACTTTACCTACACCCTTTCGATGGGTGTCTTAGATCGCTTTAACCCTTTGATGGGTGTAGAGTCCCAAAGTAGATCTATCCTCTTTCAAGCGAGTTTTTCAGGTTTGGTTTGCATTTGGTTTGTTTTAAAATTTCAGAGTTTTTATAATTTTGTAAAATTATCAATTTGCAAATATTTTTGAGTTTGATTCCCAATGTCTCATTTTCATTTGTTTTTTTGAGGAAAATTGTTTGAAATCATTTTTTTTAAGACAATCATTTGAAAGTTAAGAATTCTGCCAATTTGGCCTTGAGGGCAAAGTAGTCACTTTTTTGAGCTTTTGTCAAAATTGGATTTTTTTGAGAGGAATGTAATGTACCCTTATTTTAAGGATGATACAAAATTTTGGCGCAAAAATAAGTTTGTTTAAGGTATCTTTATTTGAAAACACTTAAAAGACCCAAAATTACAAATTTTCTAGAAAAAGGCATAAATTATAAAAGATTCTTTTTTTTTTGAATTTTTTTTGGGTGTTTACAACAACATTCGGGCTATACAGTGTGTTGGTAAGAAAAAATACTCCAACATAATGCTTATAATTTGTAGAATCTATAGTACATAAGTCCGACAAAATTTTACTCAAGTTGTTGGAAGCCTAATACAACCCTTCTCTTTTATCCGGGCTTGGGACCAACCATATAAGGGTGATCCCTTACATGAGTTAAAGTAGATGAATGGTAAATAGGAGGAAAAAACTATGGTGGTTGACACATAATACTCATAATTTATAGAATCTATGGTACATAAGTCGGACAAAATTTTACTTTGGTTGTTGGAAGCCTAATACAACTCCTCTTTTATCCGAGTTTGAGACCAGCCATATAAGGGTAGATGAATGGTAAATAGGAGGAAAAAACAATGGTGGTTGATTGTTGGAAACTTCCTCCCAGCCACCTTTGCGGGTCGGCTCCCTCTTGCCACTACATATTGCCCAACACCGTCGGAGGTCGCCTTGCTATAGACACGCACCAGCCACTGTCACTCTTACTGGCGAAACTCTCCTTGCTGTAGAACCTGACTAGATCTGGATCACAAGATTATAACCCAAATTTATTGAGGAGCTATTTTTGTTATCTTTTGTAATACAAGCCCATTCCAAGTGATCCAACCGATTACCCAGCCAGATCCGATTTGAACAACAACTAACAAACTCATATTACAACTTAAACTTGTTCCCCATCCCATTCGGGTTGGGTTGAGTCGAGGGTTGCACGGATTAGCTTAATATTAACATTCTTACCTCGAAATGCTGCAATTAAACCAGACTTAGCGTTAAATCCGTTAGATTAGATATATATTTCCTAACTCGGTCTCTTTACATTTAAAATCACATTCTACATGGTCCTAGCCGAGCAGATTAACACACTTGACGTGGCAAGTTGCAAGTTAATTTTTTTTTACCTTTTGCACATTTATCGGTGGCATTTCTAAAGTGTTTAAATTTCATGTTTGAAAATTATTATGATTTAACCAAGTCAACATCATCTGGGCAGGGGCTATTGGACTTGCCTCCACTGGCTCATTTCCTATTGCTTGTTAAAGATGAGCCCAACCAAGTCGACCAGTAACAAAGTGAAAACTTGAAAGAAAATAGAAAGTCTTTTAAGTTTTATTTCACCACGACAAGGCTATGGAAGCCTAAAGGAGCTGAACTAGGGTCTATATGTATTCTTGAGATTAGTCGTCAACCCAAGACGAGCGCATATGTTCATAGCTCTCCTCAGTAGACCAACAATGAGCTGCTGATATCGTTTGGCAGCCCATGTAGATGGATCAGAAATTATATATATTGGGAATTGCAAGACACCCTCTTATGACATACTCTCTTCATTAAATCAACATGAGGATCAATGTCATTTAATGCACATAAATATATTAAATGGTTGGTCTCAAGCTCAGATAAACATGAGCACCTTGATCACCATCGTATGATTGATCGCATAGACAATGGTGATGATCAAGCAACAAAAGTTGTCTAACAACTCCTACTCTCTATATGTACATAGTATATATGTATGTGTATATATTATATATATGGAGTGAGTGGCGAATCTAAAAATTTATAGTGTGTAGCGAAAATAGAGGTCTTAGGAGTGACCTTCATTATATGTGAAATTGATATATATAAAAAAAACTATCAATTACTAAGAGTTTATTACAATATGATTATTTTTATGTGTAATCAACTTCTTAAAATTAAAAAAATAATATCTTAATACAAATATGACATTTAAGATCACTAAGATTCTATAAATGACACAAAGATGAAATATCATCAATAATGGAAGCATGATTATATACTTACTCATGTAATACAAAAATGATAACAAATTGCTATTGATAATGACATTTGTTATGTGACAATCACATAGTTAGACACCTACTAATATAATATATGTAAGTAATTAAAGTCACCAAATGCATATACGTAACACGACTTCCAAAACCTTTCAATCTTAAATGCATTTTCAAGACTCAAGAGCACTTCCGACAAGGATAAAGTATCACTCTATTATAAGTCTACAATATAAGAAAAAGTGTATAACCACCTCTTCTAACCAAACTCAATATTTAAAAGCAATCCACAAAGTTAAGAATAGTTAGATAATAAAGTATTAGGAAGGATTTGTCACCAAACGTACATCTTTTGAAATTGTTACATAATTATCTTATTATTTATATCTGATGATATATCATGCTCAATATATGTAACTAAAAAACCATCACCAATTTTGTTTCTCAAGTGACTCTTTACAATGTTCATAGCAAAAAATACTCACTCCACACTTACAATGACAACAAATAAAAGGAATGTGAATATTATTAAATAATACACAAAAAGTAACTTTTATCCTTTATTTATTGTACTAACACCTATGCAAATTCGCTTATTCTTTTAAGTTGAAGTCTTTGATCATCATACTCATCTATAATATAATTATCAAGTTGATATTGAAGTTTCCAAAGATCAAAATCACGTGGACAAGAACTTACAAGTTACAACCAACTTTTCTCTTTATTGAAAGAAGTAAAATTAGAAAGAAAAGATAAAAAGCTTAAGAAAATTTCCTTCATTTATACTTTCATCATACCCATCACGACCATAAATGCAAGACCTTATTTAAGAATACACCTTACAATATTAATTGAGGCAGACGAGCGTCATAATTTTTCTTTCCTTCTTTTGATTGCCTAACAAAACAAGTATTGATACATTGCTTCTCATTCAACAAAGTCACACTTTTCATTCTACAATCATTGTGTATATTACTAGTACCATATTTCTACTTAAACCGTTTAAATCCATGCAAAATAAAGGCTTATTTACTATTAGGATTTGAAAAAGATAACATAACAAACAATATACTGTTTTTTTATTACACTACTCCAACCAATCAAACTCATTAAACCAACTACGAATAAAACAATGTTTTTTTGCTTTTTTCTTTAATCTATAAAAAGTTATGCTCTTTTGGTTAGAATAGACCTTTTTGCATACATGCACATCAAATAATCTCTTGATTATTAATATTACAACTTTAAATAGGTTATCCCAACTCAAGATATGTAACTAAATGTTTTAGATTCCATTCAAAATTACTTTGTAGATTTATATCTTCATCTAAGATATCCTCATTACTTTATTACGACAAAATAGGTGGTTTTAAGGGTGGATCTTTAAGAGATTATGTTAAAATACTTCTTTATATCTATATCAAGCAAAAAACAAACAAAATAAGAGGGAAAAAATGAAAAGAGTATATGCATTACATCAAAATGTATAAGACAAATTTTGCCTCTGATCTACTCTTAGACAAATAGAGCCGAAACTGCTAATTTGCTCAAATAACAAACAATACATAATTCTCTACACAAAAACAAAACAAATAACCTAAAATCTAGATTTTGACAAACTAATGTATCATTGTCAATTGCTTTAACAACATCAAGTAAGGGCATTGAAAGAGTGTTCTTCTTACTACTCTAAGATGTATATACCGAGATGCACAAAAGAGACCCGAAATCAGCAATGTCATTCATATGCTTGAAGTTGAAGCAGATGATTTACATTTTTAATTTTCATAACCATGAATATTCTGAAAAAAGAAACTCCATTCTACAATTAAGCATGCACAAATCAGAGATTCAAAATTTCAAAAGCTTCATCTTTGTTAGCTCTTGACAGTGTCGGCACCCTTCTACAGAAAAATATTCATGAAAATATAACAGAACTTGATAAAGGTTAGTGCATTTGGATATTCCATCATGTCAAATAAATAAAAAAATGTCAAATTCATCCTTTCCCTCTGTTAATTGCTCAGTCTGAGAACACATCATGTCATGCTTATTCTAGCCTAAGTGTTGTTTGGTGTTGCTGACAGTAAATTTCTTTAATAGATGTAATATTTAGTATCCAAGTTTATAGGTTTGGAAAGCCAGTGTATCATGAAGTGAGCTGTCTCAGTGCTAGTTTCTCATAGAAAATTAAATGAGTTGGAACAAGCACTATAATTCATTCAGCTATTATCTTCATCAAACAAGAATAACTTTTGATTCTACTGTTTCTTGGATAGGACCGGTTATCGCCTAATCCATACTACTCTTGCTTCATGTCTTTGAGTGACTAACTTGAAATATTATAGGGTACACTTTTTCCTTTTATACTTCAATTAATTTGATTTTGTGATATTGTTTCTTATGCACATTTCCTTTATTTTTGTTTCTCTTAAAGCACCTTGTTCTCTGATCCTATGCTTCCAGCCGGAGTTCCCATGGAGAATATACTTTACCTCGGAGGGCCAAATACAGATTTCTGAGATATACAACAAGGATTATGATAATGCTCGAATATGTGGAGGAAACCTCTTGCGAAGTTTCTAAGGCAGCCCCATTTCATTACGTGGGATAACAGTGACCTTGTTACACATGAATTATGGGTGGCCTGAAAAATGTATATGCTATTGGCGCAGGTATATTCTCCTTTTATTGCTTATAACCACAAATACTCTAACAGTAGGACTATGATTAGCGAATTTTACACATATTCTACCTTAAGGACTATGCTTGGTTATCCTTATTGTCCAACATATTACATGATTTACTTATGAACATCCCTACAGCATCCTCATATCGATTTCTCTTTCGGAGTCAAATAAAAGATCGAGCAAGATGGCTTCTAAGAATCTAATGACAGAGCCCACATAGCATGGGAAAAGACTCAGTTTGGTTTGGTTGGAGAATGAACTCCACCATAATTGTTGCAGAAGAATTAGTTTCAGACACTCTCACTTCTTTTCTGGAAAAACAAACTGAGATGAATTAGTTCCCCCCCACTTCAATTTGAATACCATCTTTAACTTGAAAATGACATGGCTTTCTGATGATATAAATATAACTATCAACGATTCAACATGGTTTTTGTATTGTGGTACTTTATACGTTAGCAAATTACATAGTATATTAGCATGTTAAAGTATAATGTACCTAGTTTGAAACTGAACCAAACCTAAACTAGTGATGTGGATTGCTTCAGTTTTACAACTGATTTTTGTTTATATTGGTTTTCTGAAGTTGAGAGCAGATGATAATCAAACAAAACTTGATAGCGAATACAATGATGGATCTACTACTTTGAGAGCGAGACCAACTTAAACTTCAACAGAAGGTCAGGAAGAGAGGGACCTAGACAGAAGTGAAGCTGTAACCTGAGTTGCAATTGACACTCGCCTGATGTAGACCCTGGCCTTCGAATCTTCGATGGCTTAATCGAGAGAGGGAGAGACAAAAGACCTTCAGACCCACCGGCAGACCGTGGACGAAAGTGGAGTGAAGGCTGGATCTGCGAGAGAGAGAAAGAATTAGGCCTGAGGCTGAGCAACAGACCGATCGAGTCTATTGAATTGTAATGAGTTTGGGTCGGGTTAGATTTGAAAATTTGATGTAAATCTATTACTAATAAAGAAAAAAGGTTTTGAAATTTTTATTTTTTCGAACGGATGGTTAAAATTTTATCAGGATGATTTTCATTTTTCTAAAATTTCAAGCACCGTTGTAACTTCTTCAAAATTCTTAAGACTGACCTCCCTCTCAACCATAATATAGGTTCATCATATATATATATATATATATATATATATTATATATATATATATATATATATATATATATATATATAAAAGGTGACAACCTCACTCCAAACCAAACCGATTGATTAAAAGTCATCTCAACCACCATCTAAGAGTTAACTGCTAATATAGCGCATGATAGAAACTGTGTAGAAACAAAGAATCCATGTAGCTGATCCGATCTAGTATGGAAAAAGGCATAGTTGTTGTTGTATTGAGGCCATCTAAGAGACAGAAACGGCTCACATAGTCCCACACATGACATATATTTGGATCCGTATCTCGTTAAACACCTAATTGATTTGAGAATCAAATTTGGATTCGAGTGTATCTTGAACAGGAAATCAGCACGAAAGAACTAACACAAATCTTCGTCCTTCAGTTACGCACAAGGCAAACCTGGAAAGCAGAAATCCACACGCGTCAAAGGAAATATCCAGCCATAACATGCAAGCATAGCACGTTCGAACCACGACGCCGACGCGAGTCACCCTCTTGCACACTATCGTCAACCAAATGTACGCCAAACATCCGGCGCGTCATCCTTACCCCTTCCGTAAAAGGACCCCATATATCGGAGAACGATCACATAACGCTTCACTTCCGCCGGGAAACGGTCTCCCAGAAATCTTTGTTGAAAGTATTACTCTCTTGGCGAGAATCGAGATGGCGGATCAGACGAAATCGGTGGCGCGGAGGGTGTAGGAAACCGACCAAAAGGTCAAGTGCGTCGTGGCCGGAACAACCGGCGCATCGCTTTTAGTCATCACCGGCCTGACTCTCACCGAGACGGTCGTAGCCCTAGCCGCAGTCACGTCGCTGATAGTCATCTGCAGCCCTGTTTTGGCGCTTTCGGTGATTGCTTGGATCTACAATTACGTGACTGGGAACCACCCGCCGGAAGCAGAGAAGATCGACTACGCCAAGTCACGGATCATGGACACGGCTAGAGATGTTAAGGAGAAGGCCAAGGAATACAGGCAGTACGTGCAACACAAGGCCCAGGAGGTCACACAGGGATGAGAGGATCCAAATCCAGACTCGGATCCGGTTGCTAGACAGTGCTGAAGTGTGGATGCTCTTGTTACATACTGCTTGCGGTGGGGTTGGTGTGTTTTGGCTATTCGGATGTTTGGAGACATAACTTCTTGTGGTTTGTTTCTTGGTCATGTATATGACAAATAAGGGATTCAATTAGTTTACAACATTATATATATATATATATATATATATATATATATATATATATATATATATATATATATATATATATATATATATATTCACGCTATGTGTATATATGCAACATCATATATATATAAGGTCAACACAAACCTCTTAATATGATATATCAACCCCAACCTGCAAAGTTTACTGGTCTCTGTGTGAAACAGAGAGTAAATTGCCAATACGAGAATAACACCTAAAGGAAACATGCGGTTTCACAATGGTATGTAGGTAAACCTTGATCTCACATATGGTACTGCTAGACAATACGATATACGGCTAGAGATGAAGCTCCCAAGCAATGGTGATCACACACACCAAGCTTGGTGAAACGGAATTGCCGGTCTCAGGCAGCTAGAGACTTGCAAGATGTTTGACGTTGAAGGGATAAACCTCTCTCTTGAGTGTTGAAGCGTAAGCTTTGTGTGCAATCCTTCCATTCACAGCATCCGTCGGGTGCAGACCGTCATAGAAGACGTAGGCGTCCCGTTCTACGCATGTCGAACCGCCTCTCTCGCAGAGTATCCCGGCGCTAGCCAACCCAACGGTGCAGCATGCCTTGTTCGCGACTTTAAAACCTGCATCACATAGATTCACAGCCATCGTTAGAGAAGTAGGAATAAAATTTGTGATGATGCCTTGACACTACTTAGAAGGCAAATGGTTTTAATCATGGTGAATGTACTGAATAATGGTTGTCAATATAATCATTCTCACGAAAATGATTAAAACCATCTTAAATAACCTAAACTGTGGCCAATATATGCTTCTGTGCTGGCCGCCAAAACGTAGCTGACGCCGTTCACCTCGATCCAAAATCTGGCCATGGCGTATCTTTTCATTTTGGCTGTGTAACAACAGAGAAAAGGAAGCATCATCATATTTGAGTACCTACATTTATCTGGCTTTTCCCTTGGTATCGTGTGCTCCCACAGTAACAAAAGTTCTAATTGCCTGACACCTTATCCGAGTAACTGAACTATGTGGCTTTTGCCCTCAGTGTTGGTGTCCTCCTAGAGTAACGGAAGTTCTAAATGGCCGGCGAAATAACGCCGGAAGTTTAAATTTACATCTGAACTTTGTGTTTCAAATGGTCAAATAGAACGGCTGTTTAAACAATAAATACAATAAGAAAATGGAGTATCTATGTATACGAGAATGTGTGTAACATTGTTATATAATCTATAGTATCTCACAAAACTTTTGACGTTATCAAATAAACCATAAAATGTGCCAATCCTGATTCTCGTTTCCAAAACTTTTTCTTTGGATTAGTTTTCGTAACTTAATTTTCTAATAAAGTAATGATCGATCAATATTATGTTTAAATAGCATGTTGTTAGAACATATTTGAAATATTTAATGCCAGACACATAAGTACATCTATACACTACGAAAGTCGAACACACACATTCGTGTCATCATTACTGTGCGTGTTCCACGTCACTGGGGTGCTTAGCCTATTGAGCAAGGTCATTTAATTGCACAATTCTGCAGTTGCACAGAAGGGGCAGAACTATGCACTAATGTGCTCTGACCGATCGAGATGGAACGCATTCTGCGCAGATCCCATTACTTAATCTTCATGCAGCCAAGGTGACCCTTTGTCATAAGCAGCCCATTAATATGCATTTAATTCAGTGACCAAGTATGGAAGTTGTCATAAAGAGGCTCAACGGTAACGCACAGAGGACAAAATATGAATATAATATTAGTGGGGTCCTTATGACGTTAGGCTTCGGTCTTCCTTCGTAACAAAAAAAAGAAAGATTTGAATAAAATATTGTATATTATGGAAGAAGCATTTATATGTTTCCTGCGGATCACTAAACATTAATTAATGGTATGCAGTTTTCTGCTGTAGGCATACATCATAGCGTCTGCTGCTCGGGTTCTCACTATCACAAAACATGAAGAAGCTGGAAATTGTTAGGACTTTGTAAAGAGGAGTTTCTATTTTCTTAAATTTATGGTGCCAATTTTCTAGTTTTATGGTGCCGATTTTCGTAAATAGGAAATTGTTAGGAGTTTCTATTTTCTTAATTGACTAATTTACAGTAAGTAATTTAATTACCAGGGCGTTCACCTGGCTCACTCGAGTCAAAAGTTAAAGGTCGTGAGTTTGATTCCCATTGTGTGGCTTCAGCATCCCCACTGTGACAAAAAAGAGGTTGTAAAGAGTAGATGTTTTCAACTAGAAGTGTCATATATGGAAATGGAGAGCCAGTTAACTCGATCCTACTCTTGAATTATAAACAATTTCAGAAACAATATCGGAATGATAATGGCAATAGTGGTGGTCGAATGATATAGCAGTGGTTGCCATGATGATGATGATGACAGGTTTCAATCATACTCACCATGTGATGTAGGAGAATCAATGATGCCCCTAATAATGGTGTATGAGTTAACAAACACCAAGTTGGACCCCGGCATTTTAGTTTTCATGTCCTTCATTGAAGACATCAAGCGCGTATTGAACAGCACTGCAGCCAGGTTGATGGGCTCCACGCATTCTCCATCGTTGTTGAACCTCATTGTCACCGCGGGCACGCACCCGATAGCTTGAACTGACATCAGCACAAATTTCCGGGCACCCAGATCATACAGTTTCTGCGAAATGAAGATAAAAAATAAAAGAATTGTTAATAATATAAAATCACACAGTTAATTCAACCTTATTTTAGGCGCAGCCAAGACCATTAAAAATTTCTCAAGTCTTGTCCCAAATGATTAGCTCAAATCATCCAAACACAAAACAAATAGATGTTGAGATTTAGTAAACAGGGCAAGAACGACAAGAAGCATAAGGTGCTGACGCAATGGAAAGGCAAATTCGCATGGAATATCTTACCTTCAGCTTTAGGGAGAGAGAATCAACCAAAAGCGAAGTGAAGGTCGCTAAAGAGTATTGGCTGCTCAAGTTCCTGTGGAAATAGTTCAGTAAGTAGTCGTTCCCGCCGGTGCCGATGACAAACAAGGTCTTCGACAGAAACCGAGACAGTTTCCTTGAGCTACCAAGCTGTGCTTCCAGTTCCGGCAGTGTCGTCTTCCCGAAGTTCTCAATCTGCTGCTTCAGAGTGATGACCCTCCCCTGCATCCCACATATGCATGTTACTTATTAACCATATCTTAATAATCTAACGGTGCATACATAACGTACTGATGACCAGGTGATCTTCAATACTTGCGACCTACATGACGCGCCTCTCTCTCTCTCTCTCTCTCTCTCTCTATATATATATATATATATATATATGACACATATTTTCACGGAAAGTTCAATCCATCGTTAAAATGTGAAATGTTGCTTCAGGTGCATGATGTTAATAAGAAAGAATCATATCCTCACAGATACTGATCCAGTTTCATCAAGGATTCCGGAGCCACCCGAGGCATAATTGACACCATGCATAATCCTCTTCCCTCTGGTTCTTGGATCACAAAATACAGGAAGAAAATGTGGGAGATTGAGGAGTTTCCCCAAGACATCAACTGGGTTATTTCCGTTAGAGAACCTCCCTGAAGGGCCATCGAGGAAATCAATGCCATACGGAAGATAGTCCGCTCTGGCTGTTGAGTTCCTCACGTAGTTGTTGTTCCCATTGTCAACAATGGAACTCCCGAAAACGAACATGCCCTTAACTGTAGCTCCTTCCCCCACAGTGATGAAGTGGAGTAGGAAATTGAGAAGAATGAAGAAAGGGAACGTAAAGTTAGCAGGGGGCATCATGATCTCTTCTTTCTTTTTCCTAGCTTGCTTCTCTTGATGATATGAATGAGAAGTTATAGTGTGTGGGTGGTGTTTCTATTGCCTGCTCTTGGTGGTTGAAATATTTAAATAAAAGCAGAAGCTTTCTGGCCTTCTTAAGAGCCAAGAGGGGTCCCTCTGCAAAGCAGTGGTTTTAAAATTTATGAAAGGCGTCCGCTTTGTCAAAGGAGGACATCTGATATGAAAACTCACTTCAAATTTAATTATCACCACAAGATTAGACACAAAGTCTTTTTGTCAGATATGTATAGGTGTATACACATGTGTGTGTATGTGTGTTGGTGCAGGAGCCCGTGTGAGACGGGTTTAATGTCAACAGCTGCTCTTCTGTTAAGTTCAAATCCTCTGAACATAAGGTAATTTCATGGGCTGGGAGTTGGTTTCCATTTTCTTTTTTTATTTATTGCTTGAACAAACTGCCTTTTAATGGTTGAGGGTTTTGAGACCAGTCGACGAAAGCCCGAGGCTGTGACCTTCGCACCCGGGCTGAGGGTTGCTTTCCATTTTCTTATATTCAGAGCTGTTTTCAACTTAAAAACACACGAAAGTAGTATTTGTAGAGTTTGATTTAGTTGACATGCAGCGGAACTAGCAATGTGATGAAAACAGCAGGGTTTTGTTCCTAACGAGCAGGCCAGGAGTTCAATACTCAGGATATGCGTCTGATATGAGTCTCAACCCATGGTTAGATATCCAAAAGGTAGAATAAAAAGAGTCGTTTTGAGAATTAGGGACCTGAGGTTTCTACTGTTAATCAAATAGAAACTACAACATATATATATAACGTCGTTAGCTATAAGCTTTCTATTTCATTAATGATTGAAATTTGAAGTTTTTAATTGATTTACAATGAAAACCGTATTTTCTTCCTAAAATGTTGAGAAATTAAAGTCGTAAAGTGTAAATTTTTAGAAACCAGAGAAACACTTTTTGCGAAATTTTAAAAAGAAAATAAATATTAATATAAGCCTTTTGAGATTAGTTTATCACCCGTAAGCCAAATCACTGCATATGGCATAACCTAAGACACATTCCAAGATGGTGGCATTGCCATTTAAGCGAATGACCTGACTGGGATGAAATCGGTTTGCCAACTCTTTCATGATGAACATCAGTGATGTTCCTTGTACCAACCTAAAATCGGAAAAGGTAGTTGCATCTTAATTATTCCCCAGAGACTGGAGGGGGATTGTTGTAAAAGGTGGCGAGTTGGAAGGATTGGAGTTTAGTTATTCAATGGGCTATTATGAACCTCTCTGAGAAATCTGTGAGTTGATCATGGATTGGTTGAAGTAGACACACCAGAACTCTGAAATATTTAGTTTTTATGTGGATATTGATGCTAGAATTTACTTCAAGAATTAACAGGCGGATTTTTTTTCACCGGTTAAATCAGCTGGGGGAATAAGGGACTCGGGTAACGTAGACCAGACCAACAAAATTGACAGAGTCATACTAAGACGGCCAAATTCTCAAAAGATTTTGACACAAAACTGAATATAATTGTGATTAGGATGATTATAAATTAGATCTTTTCAACACCTACCTTAGGCATCTCCTATGGTGCCGTCAGTTTCCACTTATAGTTGAGGTAGCTTATTGATAGAGGTCACTTTCTATGGTGCACGGATCTAGCTGAGACCCTTACTCGTAAGACACCGGTTCACTATGTTGGCGAGCCGTTTTACAGATCCAACGTTTCACTAAATCAATATGCTTATAATTGATTAAAATCAAGCTGTTTAATACATATATATACATATATATATATATATATATATATATATAGAGAGAGAGAGAGAGGGGACAAATCTCAACTATCCATTTAAGTGGTAGGATTGAAATTTGAATTTGAACAGCAAAAGTCCAATTGTATTTTATTCATATACATACATTTTTTTATTTCAATCATTCATCAACATAATATGAATGATTCAAAATTGTTTAGATATGCTTTCTCTTTTCCTTTATATATATACATTAAATGTAATAATATTATTTTTGTTTTTAAAAAAAATCTTGATATTTTTTAAATTAAACTTATGTAATTGAAAAACAATGAATGAGTATGTGGCAACATGACCGATCAACAAGTTTTTCATATATATATATATATATATATATATATTCTAGAATGAAATAATACACACTGAGCACTTGTTCGGACGTCTGGTCCGAAACAAGTCTGGCAGCTATATAAATCTTACCTATGCCCTTGAATTTTATGGTGCGGGCTGAGTTGACTGACACCACATACAACTTGGGTTGCCCCAAAAACCCTAAAGTTGGGGCCACGGCGACACAGCTCACCGACTAAATAGGAGAGGCCCTACTTCTACACACTATGCTCAACCAAAGCATCTTTAAAAAGAAAAAGCCACTTAAATTTAAGGTAGAGAAGAGCACGAGTTTGTTTCAGTCAAGAGCACGAGTTTGTGGTAACAAAAGAATCACTACATTAATTATTTGGGTAGGATCCGAAATTGACTATAGATAATGTGATTTATGAAAGTTTATACAGAAACTTGATTGTAAACATTTTCCATCACAAATCTCCAAATTTTCAATTAACTTTGACAAGATTCTTTTTCCTCCCGAAAAATTTATAGCATCCAGGTATAGTTTTTCTCACGGTAGAGTTAATGGACACGGATCCTACCTATTCATAACCTTACCTGCTGTTCATCCTAATTAGCCCGTTCTTTCAGTGGGTGCATTGTTTGGTTGAAGCACAAGGTCTTGGGTCTGAGACCAAACCCATGTCGATTAGAGCTGACCATGATACACGAAATAGAAACTGGCCCACGATCTACCAATCGACATTAGTGTCTTTTGTCACGTTTACTCGGACAATACCGGCCCAGAGCAGCCCGAAATGGGGGTCGGGTCAGTGTGGGCCTTTAATGAAGATGGGTACATCACACGGCACTGCCGGGCACCTTCATTAGCTGGTTGCAAGTCACATCAAGCTCAGACTTTTTCCTTCATAACGTGTCATTGAGTGAAACGCGTAACACGACCACTCGCATCCAAGTATATAATGAGCCAAAGTTAAATATAAGGAGTACTTGAAACTGAGCATTGCCTGTTCGGAACAGGTCCCGAAGTTTCAACTGAAGCCAAACCGGACCAGGAACTTCCTACAGCAGAACCGGTCAAACCCGAAACTGAGACTCGGGGTCACCAAGTTCAGTTATACTAGCAGTTTATTTTTTCAATTTAATTTTTTAATAACTTTTTTAAGGAAGGATCGCCTGATTTGATTCTACTTCTTGGTCCTGATTTACCCAGAACAATGTCTACCTGAAACTACTAGTTTGGATCATACTGGCAATCCAACAAGTAGTGGTGTTTGTTTAACTTTACTCATAAATTTTGTACTATAAACTCAAAATAGGTTACACATAAAATTAATGTCAGTTAGTTAAAATAGAGAGGGACATCATATATTATATGTGATAAATAGATACCATTAAAGTTGAAAGATAAATATTATAGAGAAATAATTAGACTTGTTATGTTTTATGGTTCTAAGTGTTAGACTGTTAATCATCAACATATGCAAAAGATGTATATAGCATAAATGAAGATATTGAGATGGATGGGTGGTCACATAAGAAAAGACTGCATACATAATGAGGTTATTATAAACCAATTGGGAGTAGCATCGATCGAGGATAAAATAAAAAAAATCATTTAAGATAGGTTTTGACATGTAAAAAGACAACCAAAAGATGCTCCCGTAAGAAAATATGAAAAATTAGATCGTGAAAATGTTAAAAGAGAAAGAAGACGACCACAAAAGTGTTAGAAAGAAACTATAAAGAATTATCTAGTTTTATATGTTGGCACATGATAGGCCTCAACATAGCTCATCCATCTAGTATGGAAAAAAAGTTTAGTAGTTGTTGTGGTGGTATAAGCTCAATATAGGTGATAAGTTAATTAACCTAACTACAAACTGGCCCACGATCGATATCTATGTATTCATAGAAATTAGGATTTAATGGGGACACCAATTGGATTCCACCCAACCCGACCAAATGTCCACCACTGTGTTGAGAAAATTATAATGGCAACTTTGGGATCCATTTCTCATTGAGCACTGGGTTTTACCAAATTATCATTTCGTGTTAGTTGCTACCATTTTCCAAATGAAGCCATTAACATTTTTCACAGAAAAGAAAAAAAGCCCGAATTAGGTTGGAGAAAATGTCATTTGGCCAGTTACAGGAAGCAGAAAAGTTTATAGCTGATGACGATCCTCTGCTAGTGTGGAGATGCGATGACCCATTCATAATAAATATTCAGACAACATACTTACTGCTAGCGGAACTTGGTGCAATGCACTATGAACAGCAGTATCCTGGTAGGTCCATTCACAGATCAAAATGTGGATGGCGTCATTGAACAGGACCTGTGGACTCCTGCTTCTCCATTATCAATGAGCCCAAGTGCATGCAACGGACAAGTGCATGGAGTACGCAATCAAGGCTACTTGTTTTTATCTTAAGCAAGCACTCACGCACATCATGTGCTGGTGCGTGTGTGTGTGAGAGAGAGAGAGAGAGAGAGAGACAGATGGAATGTTTCCAGTTTAGAACCTTTCACTGTTCTTTCATAACCTCTCGGAAAAAATAGAAACATCTTTAAGTAGAAATATACGTACCTTGCAGCTCACGTCGCTGGTTAGGGTCATATTTATCAACTAATGGAAACGTAGGAAAGAAGAAAACAGGTTTAGCTCCTCGTTGAGATAATGTATATACTGTCACTTGCATGAAACCAAACCGATCTCATAATTGAGATTTAGCTTTGGATAGAACTCAATGTAGAAGTACCCTAAAATTAACTAGGATTTTAACTTATGAAATGAAGTGAATTTTGTATTTACAGGAGCAATAAATAGAAGGAAATCCAGTGTTCAAATCAGCCGCTTCTCGCTCTCTACAGGAGAAAAAATGTAGGTCGGTGGTGGTGATCAAACTTCGATTTTAGGACTTGTGCTTCTTGCTCGTCTACAATTGATACCAGTGCAGTCCATCCATCTTTCGAACCACTTGTATTTCAGCGGATGCATATTCTACTCAATGATAATACCAAACATGAAAATATATAAAGATATGCCAATGCTAGTTCATTTCTACATACCACATCATTTTATCTTGCTTGATTTTCCCTAAATGCAAATCCACTGGAACATAAAGTGGATGTCCACTTGCTGTAGCATAACTCTTGAAATTTAGAGACAAAATTTATACAAGTGTCAATTGCCTTTGTTATATGCTTTAATTAACATATAGCAACAAGGCCAGATAATCATATCATTGTCATATATTAACTTCCAAACTCTCACTAATTGATGCCGTAGAACAATCCAATTTCCCTGACATTGATGCATTAAACTAAGACATTGGCTAGCGATTCCTGACCAAGGTCCTTGCTGATCAAATCATCAATAACTATATGACGTGAAAATCTTCTACAAGTACAATAAGCTAGGCACGCCATGGCTTCAACTGTGAACTCCGGCCTAAATCAAAGGCTAGCAAGATGCCTTATATTGTAGGGATGAACTTCCTTTGGGTTGCGTGAGAGGAATACTGTTATTGCCAAGTGACTGTAGAAGATATCTGTGAAATGCAGCCCATCAAAGTACAGGTAGCTGTATCTATCTTGGCATGTCTTCCCACCTTTGGCACACAGACTCCCCTGGCTCGATAGAGTGCAGCAGGTCGCATTTGTCACCTTCATCTCTGCAACAATATTCCATTCCTTTGTCAGCATTTATAAGCTCACTAATATTTTGTTATGAAAATAGCGATTCAGAGGTGCTGAGCCTGTTAAGAAATAAGCCTTGGCTGTACTACTTACAGATTCCGCTTGAATAAATCAATTGCACCGCTTTGAAAGTTTTTGTACATGAGAACATATCTTAGGTTATTTTGGCCAAAATAATGTTGCAATTCACGGCCCTCTGTGTTGTTGATTTTTGAAGCTTGTCTGTCATTAGATTTTAATTGATTCAGAAATCGATTTCGTTTCATGTTTCTTCCATGTGTAACACAATTGAAGAGTATGTTTTGAAACATTGAATCGACTTTTGAATCATTAAAACCTGGCTTTTGATGACGAACTCAAAATGACTCAAAAATCAATAATCCAAGAAGAGTCATGACTTTAGAACCCCATAAAATCACTGTCATGCATCTAATTCAAGAGACGAGTCATGATTGTTTGAGATTGGGAACATAATGGTTGCACCAGTTCATCAACAAGGTGGTTGGAAAATAGCCTGTTCACACAGTTCAATGATCTCTCTCTCCCTCGCTTTCAATATGTATATACATATACACTACATATGTGTGTGTGCATGTTTAACTAATTGACGTTCATAATGAGGACGATGGTGATTTATGTGAAGGGTTTTTGCGAGATTACTCAGAGATGAAGTGTTGTCATAGATGCTTCTGACTATGGAGTAGGTATCAACATAGACTAAACTTGATCCAGCCATCTGACTTTGCAACGAATCCAGCGAAGAGTTTAAGATGGAATTGAAGGCTACTGCCGCCTGGTTCATTTGCTCGACACACCCGGCCCTTCCATCCTGCATTGCTGTTCTTGCTGAAGGGGTACAACCGATTGCTTGCACACCAAACAACACAAATTTCCTTGCTCCCAAGCCATACAATTTCTGCAGAACCATCATAAACATTAGCAGTAAGCATGGAAAACTCCGTGCGTTTAACTTTTCCATCTAACTAACATGCCCACTTTCCTGAGAATTAGCGAACAAGAACGTAAGTAGGGTGAGAACAGCTATATATATACATACATACATACATATATGTGTGTGTTTACATATATACACATACATATACGCACACATATGTATGTATCTATTGATTTGTTCAATATTGTGACGTTCCCATTGTTTAAAAGATAGTATCAATATTATTAATCATCACGAATTAGGATGTCAAAAATCATATCCGAGTAAAGCCCCCGGATTATTGAATCTTAAATGAACTATGAAGATTGAAAGCTCAACTTACATATATGTGTGTTTTTACATATATATACGCACACATATGTATGTGTGTAACTATTGATTTGTTCAATATTGTGACGTTCGCATTGTTTAAAAGATAGTATCATTATTATTAATCATCACGAATTAGGATGTCAAAAATCATATCCGAGTAAAGTCCCCGGATTATTGAATCTTAAATGAACAATGAAGATTGAAAGCTCAACTTAAGGCTAGACTTAAACGTGAATTCTGATATTGAACTTAGGTGATTAAATAACTATTTATAAACTACGATGAGTCAAGACAACCCCATTCAGATAATAGGGTCTAGAAACTTGCGTCTCTAGTGGTTCGAGCTCTACATTTTCATAATATCAACGCACATGTACTAATTTGTCACCAAGACATAGGACGTGAATTCGTCACAGCAAAGAAGCCTTCATGAAAAAACAGTCTCATTTGTTTGGAATATGATATAGATTTAAGATTGGACCCGGTTTTAGTTTCCACCAAGCTAGATCCACATGGATCAGCTGCACAGGTGAATCCATATTTCGATTTATATTTGGATCAGTATTTGATTTCATGTTTAGAATCTCATTCCAGGTCTGGTCCTAGAGTGATAATTTGGTCCTCTATATGTAGCTGGATCCAAATCCAAGTTCATTTGGATCCTAACTACTGTACTCACTCTGATTCTCTAACAGTCTCCTACTTTTTTACAAAAACCAACTACAGTCAGATTAGAATTGACATGAGATTCGGGTTGGAATCTGAGCCATCTATATCTATAACCATGCAGGAGTGATCCTTTAGGGTGTTTTCCATACGCAGGCCTGGCTTGCTGTATTTGGAGCACAGGCCCAGTTCCAGTGGTCCACCCAAGAGGCTGCAGTTTAGGTGAAAAAGCGGGGCAAGTGGGCCCGCTGGCAATGCACACAGGACACCCGCTACATTTAATTTTACGTGGACTTGGGCCTATAGTTCTTGTACAGGAAGGCCTGAATCTAAATATCCATATAATGAAAACGAATCTATGTCTGAATCAGTATTTGATTTCATGTTTAGAATTTCAATCAAGCCCGTGAATCAAACACCTCCTAAACATGAAGAGATGCCATGTTTTTGGCCGGCCACCATTGGTGCGATATTTCACATGTTTAAGTGGTTCCTCAAGAACCGGGGGCGGCCATGTCTCATGCAGCGTTTGCCTTGAAGAGGCCAGGTGTGTCACCATAAAAGGGCAGAGAGAGAGAGAGAGAGAGAGAGAGAGAGAGAGAGAGAGAGAGAGAGAGAGAGAGAGAGAGTATAAACCTTAATCTGTTGAGTCAAGTTTTCAACAATGGGCGTGATGACTTCGCTGGACGAGCAATTCCCACCAGGTTGATAACAATTCCTTGAGCAGTCGTTACTGCCGGTGTTGAACACAAATAAGCTTTTTGCAAGGAAGGAAGATGACATGTTGTCATTGTTTTTTAGCTGAGACCGCAGGTCCGGTAGAGTCTTGTTTTGGAAGTAGTTGATTTGCTGGCCTAGGGACATGCATGCATCCTCCACAACATACCACGCAAAGATTAATTGCTTAAGCATTTCTATAATTTACTTTGATGGTTACAAGAGAACTTTTCATTTAAAATAGCTTAGCCAAACAAATATTCAAAATTAAGCAGAAAATACCTGTCTCGTATGGTTAAGTCAGTTCAAAACAGATACATGGAAACCCTCTACGGCCATGGATTAAGTGAAGTGGAAAGTCATGGTGATTGTCAAAACGACGTGAATGACATGCTTTCTTGCTGATGTATCTTTCATATCACAGGCAGAAATGTACACGGGGATAATTAATGTTTTGTGGTAAATGTACATATTGCAGAAATTCTACTTACTCTGCAAGTGTCATCAAGGATTCCTGATCCACCAGAGGCATAATTGACTCCATGCATTACGTTCAACCCCTTGGTCTGAGGAACCTTCGCAGAAGGAACATAATAGGGCAGGCCCAAGAGTAGGGCAATCCAATCAGAAGGGTTCTTGCCATTTGTGAACCTGCCTGTGGGACCCTTGGGAAAGTCTATTCCATAAGGCAGGTAATTGATGTTTCCACTAGCGTCTTTGAGAAACACATTGTTCCCATTGTCGACAATGGAATCCCCAAACACAAACAGGGCAGGGACGATACCCGAGTACCCTTCCATTTGGTGAACATGGAAGTGAGGAGAAGGAAGAACATGCCTCTGTTTTGGGTATTGTATGGAACCCGAAGAAGAGGACGGCAATAAGGATACGAACAGGGTAAAAGATAGTAAGAAAGCTGAAGGGAATGAGAGCCTTGACATTCTTGAAGATAGATATATGTGGGAATTGGATTTTCTGAATCCCCTAGGCACTGTTTTGAAGAACGCCTGTAAATGAGCGTGAATATATATATGTGGGGAGAGAGAGCTGCTTTCATGGAAGTTTGTGGACGGAGTTTGATTATAATGGGGGAGAGGGAGTGAGTGAGAGCTGTTTTGATGGAAGCTTGTGGACGAGTTTGATTATAATGGGAAAAGGGGTGGGGGTGGGGGTGCTTGTGGACGAGCTTGATTTTAATAGAGAGAGCTGTTTTGCAGGAAGCAGCTTGTGGATGAGCTTGATTGTATATGCAAGATAGAGTGATGGAAGATTGATAGCCGTTCGAGTGTTTAAGGCTAAAGAAACCATTTACTTTTAGTTTTTGGATCCTTTCTAAATATATCCCTGGCTTTTGAGCCTTGTAGAGATATGAACTCCATTGGTTAATTTTCTCCATATGATCAAATAAGTTTTAGAGTAAAAAAGAAAGACCTTCACGTGATATTTATTGATCTACAAAAAGCTTATGATAAGGTATTGAGGGAGGTTCTTTGGAGAACTTTGGAAAAAAGAGGTATCCCATTGACATATATTAACCTTATAAGAGACATGTATGATGGTGCAAAAACATGTGTAAGGACTCACGAAGAAACGACAAACTTCTTTGAAGTTAATATTGGGTTACATCGACGATCAACTTTAAGTCCATACTTATTTATAATGGTGATGGATGAGTTAACAAAACATATTCAAAATGAAGTACCTTGGTGAATGTTATTTGCAGATGACATTGTATTAGTGGAGGAGTCTAAAGAAAAAGTTAATAGAAAATTGGAACTATTGAGAGAAACATTAGAAAGCAAAGGCCTCCGACTTAGTAGAACAAAGACAGAATATATGGAATGTAAGTTTGATCATTTGGTTACTTCAGAGGACATAGAAATTAAAATTAGCACACATTGCATTCCCCAAAAGGAAAGTTTTAAATACCTAGGGTCAATTTTTCATAGTGATGGAAGAATTGATGGAGATGTTACACATAGAATTAATGTTGGTTGGGTAAAATGGAGAGGAGCATCAGGTATTCTTTGTGATAAGAAGATACCATTAAAATTATTATAGAGCAGCAATTAGACCTGTTATGTTTTATGGTTCTGAGTGTTGAGCAGTTAACCATCAACATGTACAAAAGATGTCTGTGACTGAAATGAAGATGTTGAGTTGGATGAGTGGTCATACAAGAAAAGACCGTATACATAATGAGGTTATTATGAACAAATTAGGAGTGGTACCAATAGAGGATAAAATGAGAGAATATCGATTAAGATGGTTTGGACATATAAAAAGAAGATCAAAAGAAGAACCTTTAAGAAAGTACGAAAAACTAAATTTGGAAAGTATTAAAAGAGGTAGAGAAGGCCCACAAAAGTGTTGGAAAGAAACAATAAAGAATGATCTAGAGTATTGTTAGTTAATTGCTAACATGGTATATGATAGAGCTATGTGGAAACAAAGAATCCATGTAGTCAACCCCATCTAATATGGGAAAAGGCTTAGTTGTTGTTGTTGTTGTTGATGATCAAACACTAAACATATTTTTGCTTCTACTGATGGGAGTAAATTACATCCATGAACTCAAAATTTAGAATTTTTTAAAACAATTACTTAAAGTATATCAAAGTCCATAATATGTGCATGAGCACAAAAGTTCATTTCCCAGCACTAAGTCTGGGGGCTCTGCCGGCTGGGGGGGTGACTAAAAACACCCTTAGCATAAAGCTCGCGAGTTCAATGCCCTGGTGCGTGCATATCTGGTAGGATGCTGTCTACCCCGAGCTTACCTATAAAAATATACAAAACAAATAATTTTCTCAATTTTCCTTTCTTTCTATTACAAGAGTCGACCCATGCCTAACACACATATGCACCCTCTGGGAGTCGAACTCCCCATCAGCAGCAACAGCGCTAGAACGCCTTAGAGTTGAGCTGCTAACACTATCGGTGAGCGTTCTCCATTTTTCTTTTTATTAGATGTGGTTGTTTCATTCGTACAAAGGACCGTGTTTCACATAGCCTCCCCTGCAGCTCGATTTCAAGTCAGAGCTCACATGGAAGCTTACATGGTTAGGATTCACGCAAACAAACCTGGCGTCAATACATACTGGCTGGACCTAACCCGAGCACAACAAGCAGGGTTTCCAATTGGGTTGCACACAAAAATCTTTACCCGACTTTTGAAATAGATTGGATTCCTTGAGGAAGTCCACTCCATTGAAGCAGGTATTTGGCATTTCCCCGTGTCGTTGAGGAACAAAACGTCCCAACCGTCGGCGAGGACTCCAAACACGTCGATATAGATGAATACACTCCAATCTCTGAAATCCAATATTCCATCGGTCTTCCACTTTATAGAAATCAGTGTTTGGATTTGAAAAAGGAATGTCAACCGGTACGATACATGTGATATCGGATCCGGCCCCTCCAGATCCGATATTCATATCCGAGTAGTTGGATTTACGTAAAGCTTCATCATACATGCCAATTTGGAAAGAGCTAATATTATCTGAATTATCAACAAGATCTTCATGTCCCTGTTAGTGAAACTGACATCGACGACTGCTTGAAAATTCAAGCTATCATTTTCTACGAACTCTTTCAATTGCATGTCCTGAAAATGAAGAGAGGATTTCAAATGGCACCATCACCATCATCCATTAAAACCTAATGACAGAGCAAATCAAGCGCCATTGTTCAACCATCTACAACATCACATAGGAAACAATACATTCCATGAAATATAGGTTTAGGTCTAAATCCCATACGGGAAACTTCTATATTATTTAAATAAAAGAAATTTTTAGCTTTGCAGGTACCCAATGACGGTAACGGTAGAACGAATTTTACTCAAAACAATATCTGACCAACGAATCTTTCAAGGCTCACAAAAATAGTAGTAATTAACTCGCTCATTTAAAACTTCCAAATTGATGACTTAGATCAGGGAAGCTTCCATCTCCGGCTGTTGAAGTCAATCCTGTCCTGCCCAGGCCAGATCCCGTACCCATTGCTTTGCCCATCTGAAACGAAGAAGCTACTCTATCTTTTTCATCTCTGCGCTGTTCTGATACATCATCCAGTCCTCCAACAATCCCAATATCAACAAGTGAAACCTTCTTGGCTGCAAGATATCAAAAGCACAAATAACCAATGCAAATGCAGCTAACAGAACTAATTTAAGAAAAAATGAAGTAATAAGAAATAGCTTCTTTACCAGATATTTAAACCTTATAAGCATTCACACTAACCAGAACTCTCATGCAGATGACTTTATCCCACCAAGAAAAATAAACGTTTACACTTCCAATGTCATGTAGCTAATACGACTATGTATTGAACAAGCATGTCTTTATAAATAGTCACTTACGAGCAGATATGTTGAGATCAATCAGACCGCGACTTAATGAATCAGCCCAGATACTAGACTTGATCTGAAAGGCGTCCTTCTTGGGTGGAGGCCTACAATCGGTCCCAGCATTTTTTGTTTGTCCGTTCTGGCCATCAGCAGCAGCATTTCCTTTAGATTCTGCAAATGGTGAGTCAGAGCTAGAAGGAGCAACATTGCTGCTTTCTGTGCTAGAGGTAAATGCGCCAAATACATCCACGTCTTGAAAGTTTGTCAGCGGAACTGATGCAAATGGATCTATGACGTTCTCAGATGAAGGCTTGGGTGATGAAGGCAAAGCAGGTTCAGATGAAGCAAAAAGATCCACTGTTGGAGGAAAGGTAGCAGATACAACTGGTTGATGAGCAAAAAGGTCCAACTCTTCCTACAAAAACCAAAAGAATAATAATTTGTTCTTATTACATGAAAATTAGAAGTTAAACAATGCTTACAAGCAGATAAATTCAGCTAGAAACTTCATATATTTTCAAGTGGATGCTCATCTCTAACAAAAAATGGAAACCATGGAAAAATTATAAGCTTATATCCTTGTAGAGGAAAGATGCCACTCTGTTCTCAGTTGACAAATTTTACAGCACGAAATTTTTGGAAGCAATGAATATAAATCATCATAGAGGAAAGGAAAATTGACAAGAAACATGGAAAACAAAAGGCTGCAACATGAAGTGCTAATGAATAAAATCTGAATGTGCAGAATGCACTGCAATGATTTTTAAAGAAAACGGTGGCATGGATCATGACTCGTGATGGTATGAGCAAACAACTATAGAATGGTTCACTGACCTGGGAATGAGAAGTTGATCCAGCATCTACAGCAGGAGATGCAGAAACAAAACTTGCATCTGCAAAGAGATCAACTTCAGGCACAGGTTTGTGGCTTGTACTAACATTTTCACCTGATGCTTCTGTATTTATATCAATGAGGTCATCCAACAAGCTCTTGCTAAACAGATTCTCATGGGTAGGTTTTGCACTGGCTGCTGACATCAAAACAATGAAAAATATTAGAACAGGGAATCGGATGTTCTTGTAAAAATGCCAAAACAAAGTGAACAAAAGCAAAGATTATGAACGATGATCAATAAGTCAGATTCTTGAAAATTCCTGTAGCAAAAAATGTGACCAAGTTGCTCATCATTTGGCTCATGCTGAGCTTACTCGTGCTCATAGTGTGATCTACATTAAATGAACAGAAGGAAGGCCACTAAGCTATCTAAGCCGGGCACAAGCACGACATGTATCTTGCTCATGTAAGCTTGTTTAGTTGAGGATATATGACATTTGTATACGAGTGTAATGTGTGTTTACATGAAACCATGCTAAACCACCTGGTGGGGGTGTTTACATGAAGTAAGATGGTAAAGGTTGAAAGTTTCTATGAATGACATAAAATTTTATTTTGCATACGATGAGGAAAAATTATTTCTAATGAAAACCATATATTAAAAACATAGGTCTGAACTTCAGTGAGCAAGTTTGCTTTGAGCTTGCCCATTTTGCCCGGTTCAGCTAAACAAGCAGTCAAACTGATTGAGAACAGGAAGTCAAGTTGACAAAGGAGTCAGAAACAGCCCTTGTTTGGTTCATTCAGTTTGTTCAGCTTGTTTATAATATCTATGAGAATGCTGACATAGCTATTTTCTGGTCAGTGCCACTAGCAAGTCATTCAGAGAACAGTAAGTGACACCACGACCAGAAGGGTTCCGTTACGTGAATCTTGTATAACAATTCACCACATTTGAGCCTTCGTTAGAAAAAGACCTCAAATGTCAATTGCAAGAATCGTTTATCATCTATTGTCACGGATAACCGAACCTGTCACAGATGGGTAGCCCAAACTACGGAGTGATGTCCAGGCATGTAAATGCATGTACCTGCATGCTTGTGAGCAAGTCGTTTGTGACTATGTGGCTTTGCAGAATTACATATGCTATCAACAATAGCAATATCAAGTAAATCCCATTAAGTGTCCAACAATCTGTGTGCTTAATTAATGAGAACTGAAAAAGTAATCGGTTTCAATGTTCCAAGAACTGTTACATATTGTAAAGCTATCGTAAAGGATCAAAGTCTGTTACATACCATTGCAGGTCTTATGAGAAATGAACCATTAACTGCTCCAAGTATATTAAAACTTAGTAGACCAGGGTTTGGTTTAAAATTTCAATAACTATTAACTGCTTCATATATTGGGCAACTCTTACAGGTCCAATACAGTAACCGATGCACTGCCTTTCTTTTGGTTTTGGTAACTCTAATAGAAGGTTTTCTTTGGTCATACCCCATGTTGGTACCCTGTAAAATCTTTATGTGTTGTTGGTTATGCCCTCAAGTTTAAGGTAGATGGGTAACGGAGAGCATAAAGAATGAATGGTGTGTTTGAGTGTGTGCCTCTGAGTATGTCTGCACATAAATGTCTGCGTGCATGTACGCATTCATGCAACTGCAAGTGTGTGTGTGACTATGCATGTACATTTTGCTTCTTCGCTCTTACAAGCATCCATGTGTGTGTGCATGTGTGTGAATGTGTCTATGTGTGCTACTTCTTCCTGTCTTTTTACAAGCATCAACATGTGTGCAAGCATGTTTGCAAGTGTCTGCATACAACAACTAAGCCTTTTCCCATACTAGATGGGGTCGGCTACATGGATTCTTTGTTTTTTTTAGAATCCATGATAAGTCCACAAAGTTTTACGTTGGTTGTCAGAAGCCTAACCCAACCCACGATCAAAGTTTTAGAATCCCATACTATGACATGGGTCTGCATACCATAGGAAGAAATAACTTAAGTATTTGGAGTAGCAGTTCAGGAAGGTGCAGAGATTGGAGGGGATGTCACACATAGAACTACACATTAGATAAAGTGCATAAGATGATAAGGTAAACAAGAGGCTATATCAAAAAGCAGTAGCAACACTAACAAAGATATAGCATGTAATTTTAGGCACTCAATCATTGGCATGTAAAGAACATGTTTGTGATAGAAATAAATATGTTCACATAGATGCGTGGATAGAGAGAGATGAATATGTAGAGACAGATACACATGGCCAAAAAAGTAAAGATTGAAGTTGAATCTGTCAAGTACATGACCAATATAAATAAAATGAGAAAATCACAGTTAAAGTAGTTCTGACAATCAAAGAAAGTCAAATGGGGCTCCATCAGGAAGATGGGAAAAAGTTAGTTCACGTATATAAAAGAAGTTGAGGAACACCTAAAAGGAGTTGGAAGGAAATTTTAACGAATTATCACAATGATGTAATGGGCTCGCAACTCCGCCCATGTAAGGGATCACCATTGCATGGTCTATCCTAAGCCCGGATAAAGGAGAAGGGTTGCGTTAGGCTTCTGACAACCAACGTAAAATTTTGTCAGATTTATTTATTATAGATTCTACAAATTATGATAAGGCTCTGTGGAAACAAAGAATCCATGTAGCCAACTCCATCTAATATGCGAAAAGGCTTAGTTGTTGTTGTTGATGATGTAATGGGCCCACATATTGTCGAGGAAAATCTGCACCAGTTGTTGGTTCTATACAAGGATCAAAGTAAATCATAGGAAATTATGAGTAAGTACAAAATCTAGTGAACTCAAATAACAAAAACCGTTCTGGTTTATATATGAAAACTTCAAACTCACTAACCAGCAGTAGAAGAGCCTCGTGGATCAAAGTCAGCATCAGTAGAAGAACCTCGTGGATCAAAATCATCAAAGTCATCCTCCACATCATGGCTCTTACTTGAAGGGTGTGATTTCACTGTTGTAGTGTTACCGCTGCATAAAGAAACATTAGATGTAAGTAGAGAGATCACAGACTGAAGGAAACCCAGTAACTAGATTCTGCAAAGAGAAAAACTAAGCACGTTAAAAGGTCCAATAACCGGAAGTTCCACTCAACATAATTAAAATTGACCTAATTAAGATCATTAATTTAACATGTTCTCAGTTAAGTCACATTACGTGCATGAAGGGCCTGTCCTCAAAGACTATCCTACCACTAGATATTATGAGAGAAGAATTGTATCTGGCGCTGTCAGGTAAAGAATGTCAAAAATCACGGGAACCACTTTCTTTAAAAACAAATAGTTGTTGCACCTATATGCATGTCCACAAAGGCTGTCCTGGCAATCAAGATTTACAAAAAGATACATTTGATAATGCTCAAATTAAAATTTTGTGTTGTTTGAATGAGCTACTTAGCCAACTCCAACAACGTGAAATAGCTGATTGTATGGCACAAATTCAATTTAGACCCATTATCTTCTTCCTACTACTAGTGACACACATTGGCGTGAAACCAGAGGAGATATGTCAATCAGTTCAAAAGGAGAATGAATGAAATAGCCAACCAACCACTAGCAGATAACTGCCTGGCAGTTTTTCTGGATCATCCCAGACAAGACCCTGACCTTACATGTTGCAGATTTTCTGTAGCAACATGTTATTGTAATAAAACATGTTAAACAATACAGATACCAAATATTCACACTTCATTTCTAAAAGTAAATCTATTTTATACACTAAAATAATGCGAATGTGCAACACTATGAGAAGTCAAGCACATCCACACACTAAAGTAACGGAAGTCAAAGTCAATTAACTTGATGGATGAGCAGAAGGTGCAGCTAATTTTCTTCTACGTGACATTTAGTCATCTAACATGGCCTTTAGTCTAATTTATTGTTTTGCATAAAATACAAATATGAAATGCATATGCAAGGTCAGGCATCAGACACATGCACAAAATGCATAAGTTAGTGCATGCTAAATGTTCAGCTACTTAGTTCCAATCATCTTAATATTGTGCTTTTATCCTTTTCAAAATGCCTTTTTTTCCAGAAAATATATTTAGGGGACTAATATTGATGCCACCATGATACTCTGTAATAAACACAAAGCTAGCATTTAGATCAAGTGCTTAAAAATGATTTATTACATAATAGAACCTGTTTGCCCAGTTACCTTCTCTGTGGTGTTACCACCTTCTTGGAACTGCTACCTCTAGTTTCAGTGGCACTGTCTCTTCCAAACTTATTACCGACATCATGATCAATGGCATCTTTGTCTTTACCACTAGTCTTCCAGTCAGTCTCAGCTCCATCGAGCTCTCTGCTTTGATAGGTATCACTGAATGAGTCATCCCGTTCACTCCTATAAAACCCACTGCCACTTTGTACTGCTGAACTTGACTTATAGGTTATGCCAGTTGAGGAAAGACCAAAGTACCTAACAAACATAATAACTGTGCAGCTACAGGAATCAAGAATGCCAGGCATGGTAGAGACACAACACAATTCTTGCACCTACTTATCTCTATTTGCCGCAGCTTTTTCTCTAACTTCCTTAATTTTATCCCTATCGCTCAAGAGAGCCAAAACGGTCTGGACCTTCTTTCTCACATTTATCCCCATATCTTTCCCATTAGGCTCTACATACTCAAACTCTGCAATAGACTTTCACCAAAAGGGAACCATATCAGGAAGAGGAGAGGAAAATATTCTGAATGTAGGTCAGAAAATAAAGACAAGATACATGTGTTTAGAGAAACCATACTGAGATCCGATAAGTATTCTCTATAATATCATCCACTACACGCTCAGCACCATGTGAAACCAAATATTCGATAACAGTCAATGCCTGACATGGAAAAACAGATTATGATTATGAACAACAGAAAACAAAATTGTAAAATAAAAAAATACAAAATTAACCATCAGGATATCTTTAAACCTTGTAGACGTGCCGCCAATAGCGACCAGTATCCGTTAACCTTGTCCAAAGAACATTCATGATCATCTGACTCTCAGTACTGCATAACCAATCAGGTGACATTCTTATCATATGCATCACTAAATTGAAATGCAAGATCAATATGATATAGGTCACGTGAGATCCAGCACGTAAGAGAAATTACTAGTTCTTTGTGGCCCGTGCAATTTCAGCCATGTCGGATCCGTGGGGTCCCCATGGTTCATTACATGTTGCATCAAGAACCTGCGTTACATTCATTTTGCAAGTGAAAAATCTAGATGAAAAACAAACCAACTGTTAATCACGAAACCCTAGGATACGACAAGATCATCGAGCGACGGTGTAGCCATAGATCGAAACTAATAACATAACTCGATCACCAAAAGCTAAAAAGAAAAAATCCTAACGCAGTAGATAAATCTATCTACATCCGAAACGCTGCACTAAGAATCCAATGCCAAAGAAGGGGTAAGTCATAATTAAGGTAGTGTCACAAAATTGTGGAACGAATTGAGCAGACTAGATAGGGTTTACTATTAGCCGCACGAATTGGAGATTCTAAAAACTACAATCAGGGTAAAATTGCGAGATTCCGAAACAAATGAATGAAGAAAATTGGGACTCGATTGAATTTACCTTTTGTTCGGTTTCAGGGACCTTGAGAACTTTCTTGTTCACCTCCCGCGTTCTGCAAATGCGAGAAAAACGTAGATAGAAGGCTCAGAAACTCCCGAAAAGAAGGGAAACTTTTGGATCTGTTGTTTGGGGAAGGGAAACAAAGTGCTCACATTTCCCTGACCGCCTGATCGAAGACCTTCATGAAATCCATGGCTCCCTCCTCTGATCCAAACGAAGCACAGCTCGATCGCGGATTCTTCTGAGAGAGAGAGAGAGAACATGGTAAAATGGAAACCTGGAACTGGAGCTGAACCAGCCTGCGACGGGTTCTGGAACCACCGATTTTGGGGTGGTTCCGATTTGAATCTTATACCGTTTATGGAATTGGTAAAATTTATTTAAAAAACTAAATTTTAAAAGATTTTTTTTTTAAATTCAGACAGTTTGAAACTGTTGATTCCGGTTTCGAATTGATTCTAGTTCCATCAAAGGCGAACCCAACTGAGTGATCTCCAATTCCAAGCCTGGTTTTTGGTATGGTTTCATAGGTTTCAGTTCAAGTCGGTTCTTGACCCGATTCAGTTCCAACTGTCGAGCCGGTTCTAAACGGACCATGTCTACCTCATACCACTAAATTTAATTCATAATATTGTTTGTTCAGATATAAAGGTACCCAAACTAATCGGACTTTGATTCATAATATTAACTCTTCGGTTATGAAGGCACTCAGACGTGCTGGAGTTCCTTGGATTAGAAGAATGGGTTAATCAACTAAATTGGATTTGAATATGAATCATAAGAGAGTATTATTTACGATAAATGGGTACAGGTTCCATCTAATTCAGATTATTCAAACAACATTCTCTGGAATCTGAATTGGGGTGTCTATAGGTCGACTCGGCCCAGTGAGTTGAAACGGATGTCTACAAGGTGGATGGTTTGGACTCGGCTCAGTGGGTTGAACCAGATGTGTATATTTGGCCGGTTTGGACTGAGCCCAATGAGTTGAACCAGACTCTCGAATCGCTCCAGGAACACGAACCAAAGACCACCTTGGTTCGGTTCTGATTCCACCTATCCAGGAACTAAGCTGGTACTAGAATCACCAGAGGTTCCTCGTTGCTTTCTTCCTAGTCTTGAAATCAGTTTTGTCATGAAATTCTCGAGTGAAACTTGAATCAAACTAGAGCTGGAGCCTGCTTGGAACCAAACACGATGAGAGTCGGCGAAGTTCCAGTTCCAGTTCCAGGTTTTGTTGGACCATAATCACCTATTTGAAATTGAGGACCCAGATTTACCCAGAATTACGAGCTAGGTCTGGAGGTATCTAGAGGAAATGCATCTAAGATCCACCAATTAGTAGGTATGAGAGGACTAATGTTGAAAATACAATAACAACAACAACAACAACAACAACAACTAAGCTTTTTTTCCATATGGGGTCCGCTAAATGAATATGTTGTTTTGATAAGATTTGATACTGTATTATATTAATAGTTAACTTAACAACAACTAGATTATCTTATCTTCCTCTGTTAACATATTCACCATCTAGTTTCTCGCACTTTCTTATCGAAGTTTCCTTTAGCCACCTTTCCACATGTTTAAACCATCTCAAATGATTATTTTTTATTATATTATTTATTAATATCACTCCTGATTTGCCTCTAATAACCTCATTATGAATTCATTCTTTTCTTATATGACCAAACATATTTTACACATTTTAATGATTATCTCTCCAAAACTCAACATCATATAACTTAGTGAGCAGAATTACTACTTAATAATATTTACCTTTCTAAATAATAGTTAAATTTAATTAAATATGGTTTACTTTCAAATTGCTCGACCTCGAGCCCACCCCACAGGAATGGAACTTGTTCTTTGACAAGAAAACACTAGATAGAAAAAAGTTTATCCTTTGTGTATACACTCAGATCATTCTCAATTTTCTTTTTGCTACGATAGGAGGCCAAAGTGTAACACACACACCTTTTTATCAGTTTTCTAGTAATCTAATAGTAGTATTAGAGGAGTCTAGCGAAATTTTTTTTTTCTAATTAAATTTATGAAAATAAAAACTTTGAAGTTACCTAGTCTTGCTGAAAATATATATAAATTTATATATAATTTCTTTGAGATGATACTGTGCAGTTTTAACCGACTTAATTTATAAAAGAGGCAGTTAAATTAGTTCAGTTTTAAATTATTTTAAGGTTTAGAGTACCTAAGGGGATGTGATGTCTACTTTTTTACTTGACTACGAGGTCAATAAGATTAAATGCATGCATGAGCATGAGCATGCAATAAAGAATAAAGTCATAGAACTACACTTTTTAAATAATTACAAGGCCAATAAGTAACCCACTTTTGGGGGTGGGTGAAGCTGACTAACAGCCCATCTTTTAGTTCTCCTCATAATCAAATATATAGTAAAAAGGAGATTATACAACTATATTTTTACACGATTATGAGACTGATTCTCGAGATGGGTTGCGGTCGTAGTTTTGGTCTTACAATCAAATATTCTTAGGAAGAAAGAGACAAAGAGAGAGATAAAGAGAAAGAGCGATATTGGTTTATATAGAGAGAGAAAGAGAAAGAGCAAAAAGTGAGAGAGGTACTAGTAAATGCTCAATTTCATCCGTACTCAAATTTGCTTTACCATCTTAATCATTTAATCTTTAAGATGAAAGATAAAAGTGTTAAACCAAAATGAGGCATAATACAAAAGTAAAAGTAAAAAGGTACTTTGAATTCAAATCTCGATCGTCAATCTTATTAATCAAATATTAGAGATGTTTGAGTAGATTTAATTGTTGATAGAGTTTAAACATTTACCAGTATCTATCTCCCTATTGCACATTGCCAGCCAAGAACATGCTGATCAGCAGCTCAAATCTGGTGTGGGTCTCTCTCTCAAACTCAGACAATGTGGATTCCTAAACAAAAAAGTGCTGAGATTGAGCCCACATCTAAACAGGCTCGAATTTCAACCCTCTAGATTATCTAAATTGCTGGGGTTAGGTAACTCCTACCATATGTACACTTTGGAGTTGAACTCTTAACATCTACATTTTTTTTTTCGTTTGGGTGTGGGGAGACCGAAACCATATGCACCCGGCGTGTATCAAACTCATGACCTTCAAACTTGTGAGTCAACCCCCTTTGCCTGTTCTGCCACCATATGACATTGGTAACGATCTCTTAGCTCGTTGTCGTTCCACCTGTTATGCCTACTAAACTCATGACCTTCTAACCTTCAAACTTGAAGTTAGAACCCGGCATTATGAGCCAACTATCAAAAGGTTCGGCTTATGGGTGCCCCTTTCCTTAACATGAAGTGATGTTCTAGCTTTCTAGGTAGACATGGATGGTTTCAAGTCGGTTCGACTGTTTTAGTCATACCCGAACCATGTCAAAACCAGCTGAAACTGGAACCTCTAGAACTGGATCTAAAACTGGGAAGAACTTGGTTCAGTTCCGATTCTAGCTTCGGCGGAACTGGAACCTTGCTGAAACTGGTGGCTTCAAATCGTCATATGTTTTAAATATTTTTTGTCAAAATTCAAAAACTTTAAAATATTTTTTTGGTTCCGGATTAGAACTGAAATCAAAACTGATGGTTTCAAACTGGTACCAAAACCAGCTTGTTTTCGGTTCGGTTCTAATTCCTAGTTCTAAGTAAACCGAAACGGACGGTTTGGAACTGCTGGTTCCACGTAGAACTGCCATGTCTATTTCTAGGTACTATTATGCAGGTTTGGTGGCTTAGCGAATGGTGAATTGAGAGATTTTGACAAGGCAATAAATTAGATCTCTGTGCAGCATGTGACGACTTCTCTCGGCAACATTTGGAAACTCTGACATTGTGATGCCGGGTCTGATCGGTTCGAATCGGGTCTGACCTATACCTGTATGGGACCTGGTCCGGGGTCCCTTGCCACACTCGCGGCCTCGTGGTTGGGACAGGAGCCACCGCAAGATGCAGTGGCTATCCTGCGCAGACAGGAGATGAGAGAGAGAAAGAGGAAGAGAGAGAAATTAAAAAAAAGGCGTTGGGAGAAGTTTTACGCAAAGAGCTAGTCGGAAAACGGCATGGTTCGTCACATAAAATAGGGGTTTTCTTTTGTTTCAATTTTTTAGGTGATAAAATCCCGTGAAATGCTGCTTTTTGTCGATAGAAAAGGCAAAACTTTTTGCCCCCAAATGGGGAGACTTTGGGTTTTTAGACACAACGTTGCATGTCAGACCTACAATGTCCTAGTTACATGTTTTGAGGTCACACGGTTCGAATCTGGGTCGATTATGAGTAATTCGTAGCAAATTTAAAGAAATTAGAATCAGATATTTAATCAGATCTTAGCATGCCCAAACAAATTTAGATTGTGTTTTAGACCAATTTGAGATCATTTGAAATTTGATTTCGAAGCAGATTGAACCATTGAGTTTGTAATCGAATGTAGAATATTAATGTTATATTTTTATCATAATTCAACGACTAAATCAAGGCAAACTAAGGGGATACACATTGTGTATTTCGTATCCATATAAAAGTGACAAGTAGGTAGATGTGTTCCCTTTCTAGATACATACTGAAGAGAGTTTTACTTGTTTTGGATGGAGATTATAAAATATTTGTTAATGCTTTGAAACGATTAAATATGTGTTGATTTTGTTGGATGTGATTGGGAACTATTTTCTTATTTGTATTGATGCATTTGAGTGTGCTTAAGTACGAGTAAACATTATTAGATATGGATTCACTCTCTTCACGATGATATGAGATATTGAATGGTAGATGGTTGCATCCATTAGTGCTAACTGGCGTAATTTGTGTAATTAGTAATTCTAACTATTGTGACGTGTGTGTCATCAAGGCAGGAAGGTTATGGGTTTCTGAATGAACATGTCGGGTAATGCTAACCCATTAGATACTTTGTTTGTCATACGTTCTCACATGTAGTTTGTATTTGACAACTCGTATTGTGTTGTATGACATGCCTAGGCTGGGGATATGTGGAGCCATATGGAAACTAATAAGAGTAGAGAGTGTTTTAAAAAGAAAATGATTTTGAATACTAGATTTAAATATATAATCTCAATACTTTAAAATGAAATGTGATATGAATAATTATAATTTCCCTTGAGACTAGTAGTGATTTGAGCTTGATCATTCTGTGAAAGCATGACTCTACGGAGTTGTCTCCTCCTGCCCAATCAAGAAAATAGATTATTATTTATATCAAAAATGAAAAATGAAAGGCATCCGCGTGAATTAAGGCAAAAAATACTTTTTACTTCGACTACAACCCTCAATAGTTGATTGTAAGAATATGACAAGCAATGTTATATATATATATATATATATATATATATATATATATATATATATATATATATATATGGATGAAACTTAACTGAGGAAGTCTATTTAATTTTTTCCAAAAGTTTTGGAAAGTTTGTGCAGACTATACATTGGAATTCATTGGACTTCGGTTCAGGTGGCCACCTCACCTCCTCCATCAGTAGGACCACCACTGATTCTCTTGAATGGAATCCTACCCTTTTATCTACCTCTCATTTGTTAATATGCTTAGCTTTGTCAACCTTTGATAGGTTATATTTCAAGTCACCATGATGTATGTATGTACAATATCTACATAAATGTATACAACCACATGTATTTAGGCTCATACAGACATACATAAATATACATATATATATATATGTAAATATATACATATATGTATATATCTTCACACATATACATATATGTATACATACATGTATAGCAGTATATTATAAAATTTTACGCAGTAGATCATACACAGAATCAGTTTATACTGGGGGTCCATACGTCGGAAAGATCTCAACTTGTCTTCTGTATGATGTTTGAAGATGAATACATTTTGTCTCGTGCTTCTGCTGGCCTAAACTTTTTTTCAGTTTCTAGCTGTTGAAGAAGAAGAAGCAGGCCGAGTTAACAGAGACTAACCTTTACCCTTCAGTCTCACATCTTCTCTCGCTTCCACCATAAGATCGATTTCTGTGATTTGCTCATAAGGTGATGAGATTAATTTGCTTCTTATGAATTCTTCCTTTTCTATGTTTTCGTGCATCCATCGCATGCGCTTCTCAGGTAACGGATCTGGTAAATCTTTTAGATCGCAGTTGAATAATAGAGGTGTTCATTTCTATAATAGTATTGTTTCAGGTTTTGATGATTGAAATCGAATCATTAGGTCTAGTCCAAACATTTTCTCTACCCGAATCAATTGATCCATTGGATTTAGAGATTCTCATCTACCTCAGAGCATGACTGTGGACCGTCCTCGACGTGAGACATGACTACGTTACTTGTTAGCGTGATCATTAACAATGTTTTAATTGGACAAGTCATAAAACAAACTTGAGTTGGGCATTGGATCCAATACCCAAGATATTGGATTTCGATTGGTTTCACAGTACTGGTTTCTAACTTACAATATGTGGGCTGATTTCTTGAGAGGTATATTATTTATATGAGCCCTGTGACACACTGCCAGGAGCCCCCGTTCATTCTAATGAACTATGAGGTTAAATTTTATATTATAAAGTTTTTCTTGAAGTAAGTAAATGCAATATATTCATTGTTGCAATGAGACTTCCAACTTGTTTGCAATGATACAATATGCAATAAAAAAGAATAATGTTGAATTAGGGCATGCCCATTTTTTCTTTGATATTTTTTCTTGACAAAGGAATTCTCTTCGATGTGTGTGCTATACGCTCCAGCCCTGTAACACCATATCGGCAGTAGTTGTGGTGATCTTATGATCATTGCCAGCCTTGACAATTGTCAAATACTAATATTTGTTGAGAAATTGATAATGAAATGGTGAAAAATGCATCGAAGTTTAGGATCAAATACGTTAATGAAGCACTTTATTAAAAGCATCATTTGAATCTCTTCATCAGTATATCGTTATCTTCTCTTATGTCATTATGAATTACAAATTCGGAAGATAAGCATTTATATGGGTACAGAGTTGCACCTTTCCATGATGACAACTCTTCATTTAATTCATTTTTGTTTGAAAAGACACAATCTTAATATTACATTTGTCATTTATATTTAAGCATATTTTCAACTCCACTGACTTGCAAATTACGTAAAGAGCTAACGTGGTGATGATATATGACAGGGCCTTTCATGATGATCGACTGCGGAATGCAATAGCCAAACTACACGAGTTCGATTAGCGGCCTGCTTTATGTCTCAGATGATGGATACGTAAAGGGTGGTTTCAATAAGCCAATTAAAGATGACATTGCCGGAGCATTGCCTCAACTACCCAATTTGTACAGAACACTGAGATACTTCCCGAATTATACAAGAAATTGCTATAATTTTCCGATGAACTCGGGAAGAAATATATGATTCGAGCTTCCTTCATGTATGGAAACTATGATGAACTCGACAGGCTCCCAAGCTTCGTTCTCTACTTTGATGTTGACACATGGGAAAACATAACGTTCCACAATAACACTTATTCTTTTGGAAAGAGATCATGGTCCAAGCTGCAAAAGAAAATTTCTACGTGTGCCTGGTCAAGACAGGAAGTGGAATACCCTTCATTTCAGGTTTGGAGGTCCGACTACTTGACACTGACCTCGTTGCACCCGCCGATAGCTCGGAAAGGAGAGCAGTTTCAACCTTCTTGCCAGTAAACGTCGGAGCTGAAGGTGAAGTGAGGTGATTTATTTCCTTCCTCTTTGTTTATTAATGTTTTCCACCATGCATGCTGTCTTACATTCATATACAAGCGACGATACTTACACGATCTCATTATCAAGTCAGTAAGTATGTCACCAAACGTCCGTCCTCCTCCTATCAGCAACGCTCTGTCACGAAAACTAGATTTGATCTGCCGGTGAAAAACATTATATATATATATATATATATGTGTGTGTGTAAAATAAAAAAAGCAACAGCGATACTCCCACCCAAACCTATCCAATAAAAGCAGCTAGGTGATCCAGCAAAGTTCCTTTATACCACGGTTGCATTCGGTGGTGCCAAATTCAGTTGTTTGGATGCACATCACGATGGTTAATGATTATTTTGAAGGACATGAACTGATATTTTGAACTTCAACCTTAGTGTATAGAATTCGAATCCTTGGACGAATTGATGGGCATTATTATCCATTTGGGTCCAGCCAAGGGGCCACGAGTCAATGCATCACTACGATGCATGTGGGCCTCATAGATAAAATTGTCTCGATTTCGGTCTTTGACTCTCAACACTCAGCGTGAAATTTCTTTGTGGGTGTGGCGGGGTATACGGGATTAGCATTATGGGTTTCTTGTGAGGGATGGAACACGTGAGTATTACCTTCGAAGACGGGAGTTCTCAATCAAGTTTTCCTTTTTATGTGTTTTCTATTTCTACCAATTTTGTAACCCATATTCAGTGGGATCTTCTTCAACTCTATTTTGAGTTTAGGAGTGATATTTATTTTTTTATATTTCATTATCATTGTTACCAAGGCACTCTTGCGGACCGTTTGCTTGTATCTCCTTTCTTTTATATAGTGAAGTTTTAGGTGTTTGCACCCTCGTGGTTTTGATTTCAATTCTTAGGGTTTTCCATGTAAAATCTTGCGCTCAATTCTTTTTCATTATTATTGTATATTTGATTGCATCTTATTAGGCACACATCGTTATTGACAAATTGAAGCATATGAAGGACGACACTTGTTTTATTGTTGGATTTATAGGTTCAATTTTTTTGCTTGACCTATCAATGATATCATAGCGTGATTGCATTTATTTATAGTGCTAGGGACCAAGATGGAAGGGCATATCAATCATATGATTATCTTGAATGATTCTAACTATTATTCTTGGTCTCTTAAAATGAGAGATTTATTGTTTGTGAAGTCTATGTATTTGCTAGTATTTGAAACAAAAAAATCCGAAGGTAAAATGGATAAAGAATAAGAGTTTTAAATTAGCAAGTAAGGCTTTATTAGTTATTTTGTAGATGATAATGTTTATACTCACATAGCTCATGAGAAGAATGCTCAAACTCTTTCGGATAAGCTAGAGTCATTCTATACTTCTAAGACATGTGATAATTAATTATCTTTATTTAAAAATTGATTCAATTGAAATATATGGATGAAAGTGCTATAGCAGTCTACTTAAATGAATTTCAAGCTCTTATGAATTAGATGATCAACATAGGTGTTAAAATAAACAATGACCTTTTGAGTCTTTGGTTGTTGACTACTTTGCTTGAGTCATGGGAAGCTTTTAAGGCTACTCTTTTCAATTATGCTTTTAAGAGTTCTCTTACTATTGAATCTATAAAAGGAGCTATTTTAACTAAAGAATTAAGGTGCAAGGCATATCACTTATCTTTAGAGTTAGATATATTGATGACAATTGATAGATACAAAAACGAAAAATAGAGGTGGTAGTAAATTGAAGAGTATGAAATATCATCATTGCGGAAGAAAGGACATATTAAGAGGTTTTACTAAAAGTTAAAAGAGAATAAAAATAAGAGAAGAAAGACAATAAGGACAGTAATGAGACAGTTACAATGACCACAACAAATGATATCATAGCGCGATTGCTTTTATTTATAGTGCTAGGAACCAAGATGGAAGGGCATATCAATCATGTGATTATCTTGAATGATTCTAACTATTATTCTTGGTCTCTTAAAATGAGAGATTTATTGTTTGTGAAGTCTATGTATTTGCTAGTATTTAAAACAAAAAAATCCACAGGTAAAATGGATAAAGAATAAGAGTTTTAAATTAGCAAGTAAGGCTTTATTCGTTATTTTGTAGATGATAATGTTTATACTCGCATAGCTCATGAGAAGAATGCTCAAACTCTTTCGGATAAGCTAGAGTCATTCTATACTTCTAAGACATGTGATAATTAATCATCTTTATTTAAAAATTGATTCAATTGAAATATATGGATGAAAGTGCTATAGCAGTCTACTTAAATGAATTTCAAGCTCTTATGGATTAGATGGTCAACATAGGTGTTAAAATAAACAATAACCTTTTGAGTCTTTGGTTGTTGACTACTTTGCTTGAGTCTTGGGAAGCTTTTAAGGCTACTCTTTTCAATTATGCTTTTAAGAGTTCTCTTACTATTGAATCTATAAAAGGAGCTATTTTAACTAAAGAATTAAGGTGCAAGGCATATCACTTATCTTTAGAGTTAGATGTATTGATGACAGTTGAAAAATTCAAATACAAAAAATAGAGGTGGTAGTAAATTGAAGAGTATGAAATATCATCATTGCGGTAAGAAAGGACATATCAAGAGGTTTTACTAAAAGTTAAAAACGAATAAAAATAAGGGAAGAAAGACAATAAGGACAGTAATGAGATAGTTGCAACGACCACAATAAATGATATCATAGCGCGATTGCTTTTATTTATAGTGCTAGGGACCAAGATGGAAGGGCATATCAATCATGTGATTATCTTGAATGATTCTAACTATTCTTGGTCTCTTAAAATGAGAGATTTATTGTTTGTGAAGTCTATGTATTTGCTAGTATTTAAAACAAAAAAATCCGAAGGTAAAATGGATAAAGAATAAGAGTTTTAAATTAGCAAGTAAGGCTTTATTCGTTATTTTGTAGATGATAATGTTTATACTCATATAGCTCATGAGAAGAATGCTCAAATTCTTTCGGATAAGCTAGAGTCATTCTATACTTCTAAGACATGTGATAATTAATTATCTTTATTTAAAAATTGATTCAATTGAAATATATGGATGAAAGTGCTATAGCAGTCTACTTAAATGAATTTCAAGCTCTTATGGATTAGATGGTCAACATAGGTGTTAAAATAAACAATGACCTTTTGAGTCTTTGGTTGTTGACTACTTTGCTTGAGTCATGGGAAGCTTTTAAGGCTACTCTTTTCAATTCCACTTTTAAAAGTTCTCTTACTATTGAATCGATAAAAGGAGTTATTTTAACTAAAGAATTAAGGTGCAAGGCATATCACTTATCTTTAGAGTTAGATATATTGATGATAGTTGAAAGATACAAATACAAAAAATAGAGGTAGTAGTAAATTGAAGAGTATAAAATATCATTGTGGTAAGAAAGGACATATCAAGAGGTTTTACTAAAAGTTAAAAGCGAATAAAAATAAGAGAAGAAAGATAGTAAGGACAATAATGAGACAATTGCAATGACCATAATAAATGATAAAATAATAAGCTTTATATGTGATGGCACCACTTGGGTTATACATAGTGGAGCTTCAATTCATGACACTTCGAGGGTGAAGTCATTTAACACATATACTCCAAGAGTGTTTGGTGTGTCAAGATGAAAAACTCAAGTTCAGCTAAAGTTCTTGGCATGAGAGTTAATAAGCTAAACATATACAATAATACTACTTTACTTCTTCAAGATGTAAGATATATTCCTGATGATGATGGTTTTACCCATTATTTAACGAATGACTACTTCTCTTTATTTGATGCATGTAAATATTTCTAAGTCTTTGATTAGTGTTGTTGAGGCTTGGAATTGGGATCCCAAGGAAACCTACTCGTGCTCGAAGTGGAACCAACAACAACTCAATCCTGTTTGGACCCACAACATTGTTGGTGAATGTAGCATTAATGACTTCAACAAACCCAAGGTTGTTTGTTCACTCCAATGAATGCAATATGAATGCAGGTCATTTCCTATGAATGCAGGTCATTTCCTACTAGGCCGACCATGGCAATATGATCGGCGAGCCTTCCATGATGGCTACAGGAACACATACACATTTACAAATGATGGAAAGAAAATTACTTTGTCCCCACTAGCACCACGACATCTCTCTCCAACATCAACTACCAAGGAATTGTCGGGCAAAGAAAATTTGGTACTCACCAAAAGAGAGGTTGAGTTAGCCACCGCACAAGCTACCATGGTATACTTTGTTATAATTAAGAGAATAGAAACTGACTTGCCAACTTAGGAGTATCCCCTACTCACTAAGCTATTGAGGGAATTCACTGATGTGTTTCCTCACAAGCTTCCCGATAGGTTGCTTCCAATTCATGGTATTGAGCATCACATTGATTTGCTACCTGGTGTGACTCTTTCAAACAAGTTGGTCTATCGTTGTAACCCAAATGAGGCTAATGAGCTACAATACTAAATCAAAGAACTAGTTGTTAACATTTTTATTCGCCAAAAATGAACCGTGATGTTCATAGGATCGTTGAAAGATGGTTTACTTGCAAATTTGTTAAAGGGAAAGGGACAAACTAGGGACTCTACATGCATTTGCCAATTCCTACTAGGCCCTGCAACGACACTAGCTTGGATTTGATCGTGGTCCTTCCTAGAACGAATAAAGGACGAGATTCTATCATAGTTGTAATACACAAGTTTTCTAAAATGTCACATTTTATTCCCTATCATAAGACTTAAGATACGGTTGATGTTGCAAATCTTTTTTCACCAAAGTCATAAAACTTTATGGTATTGCCGAGAGTCTTGTGTCTGACTACGATTCTAAGTTTATGAGCTATTTCTGGAAAACTCTATGGAAGCAGCTTGGAATCAAACTCCTATTTAGCACGATAAACCACCTTAAAATTGATAGGTAAAATGAAGTGGTGAATCATACTCACACCATTCTTTTACGAGCTTTTATCTCCAATACAGGTCATTCTTCCTTTGAAATAGTCTACAGAGTTAATCCCACAACCCCCTTAGACTTGGTACCCATACTCGAAAAATCTGAAGCAGATTAAAAAAAAGTAAATTGAGTTTAATCCATCAAAGCTTTATACCAACAAGTAAAGTAGTAGATAGAGAAACAACAGTCTATGCTAAACAAGCTAATAAAAGGTGAAAATCCATTGTCTTTACCCCTAAGAACCTTGTTTGGATACATCTCATCAAATCTAGGTTCCCATACAAGTATTGATCTAAACTCACGCCCCAAACCGATGGCTCATTTAAGATTTTGGAGAAGACAAATGACAATGCTTATAAGATAGATCTACTAGAGGGGTTCAATGTTTCTAATTCTTTCAATGTTAAGGATTTTATTCCTTACAAGGAAGATACTCATAATCTAGATTTGAGGACAAATTCTCACCAACCTTAGGATGATGATGAAAGACTAGGAACTAATAATCTAAATTGGTCATAAAGGCTCACCGATTCCTATTCAGGATCTCTTACTCGTGCTAAAAGTGGAACGCAGTAACCCAATCCAGTTCGAACCCAAAACATTGTTGGGTGAATGGAGTATTAATGATTTCAACAAACTTAAGGCTGTTTGTTTACTCTAACAGGTCATTCAAGAGTAAAACCACATTCAAGCCAGTTAGGAGATTCTCAACATCTATTAAATTCAATAGCTCTAGTTGGCTAATTTTGGGAATAAACAATTCAAATTTAATGTTCATTTAGTAGCCTTAGCAATTACAAAGACAATTATAGCAAGCTCATAGGTAGTTGAATCTGTATCAATATTTTACTTGGTGGTTATATATTTCTTAATAAAGTCTTTAAAGTAAGCTCATAGACACCTGAACTTGTATTAGCATTTCACTATGTGATTGTCTATTTCCTAAGAGAGTCTTTGATATACTTCTCGTTGCTCTTAAATCAATCCTCCAGCAATTATTAGGCAATACATGTAGAGGCATTCTAAAACCACAGAGATTATGTCATGTTTTTCTGTTTGGCTATGTTTTTGGGTGTTTCCACCATTAGTCTTCTAGTTGCAGCAATATCTCTTATAGTGTCTCATTTTTGCATAGTTGAAGCACTTGACCTAATAAGTGGTTTCTTGTGATTTTTTAAAAGATTAATTACCTTTTCTTTATTCTTGCCAAACTTTTTATTTGGTTTAACCTTTCTCTAGTTGAGTTTGGAAATAAAACCTATCCCATCTTGAGATACTAACAAATTTTCTTTCTTGTTTTTATTCTTGTGTTCTTATTCAATTACTAGTTTAATGAGTAATTCAGAAAAGTTTGTTTCAACGCCAAATCTAAGGGTTGTACCAACCATATTCTATGATGGGAGAAGACGGTTTAGGATAGTGGATATTTGCATATCTTTAGTTATGATCAATTTTGGTATAGCTAAGTCTCTAGCCATCACCAACATCCGGTTCACATGTTCTATTACATTACCTCCTCTTTCATTTTGTAAGATTTGTATTTCTATAGTAATAGTTGGACTTATAACTTAGTTGCAATGTCATATTTATATGTGATTAAGTCATGTAACTCCTTAGCAATCTCATATTTATCAAAAACCCTAATTAGATCATCCTCCATGTATGTCAACATTAATATTCGTTATTATATCATCTTTAAGGAATATTTTATATATTTTCTTATCCTCTTTTGTTGCATTAAGAGTGAGGGGCAAAATTATTTTTTTAGTATTAATCTATACCTTCGAGTGTAAGTACCAACGAAATACGCCTTTTCTATGTTCAAAAATTTAGACCTTTTAATTTCTTATTTTTTGCCAATTTAGATAGACAAATTCTAGAATTTGTTTTTAATTGTTTGACAAAAATATTAATAAGACAATATAAAGAGAAACATTCAACATGCAATATTTAATAAATAAGATGACTAATAACCAACCATCAAAATATAATTTACAAAATATCTAAGTATTGAATTGAAAATAACTCTAGGTATCAAAAATAATTTCAAACATTGCTTAGGTATCATTTGGGAATCAACCTCAATTTGATTATGTTATTTCATAACCAATGTAAGAACAAATCTATAATTTTTTTCTCATTACCTGCTAGTGTAATTATCCTAAAATTAGATGAGAAACCAATAATTTTGTTTGTCTATCCAGTTTGGTTATTATCCAAAAAGTCCAATGACAGAATAATACAATTATGCATGATTTTTTAGATATTTTCAAAATTGATCGGTGACATAATAATAATTCTATCCCTTAGTCCAAATTTATAATTTTGCATGAGCATAGTGTGCAAATCATCTTTTTGCTCAATGGCAAACCTATAAATATATTATACATTTGAGGAGAGTTGAGTAATTCAATAGGTTGATTTTTGGAAATTTTCACAAACTGTAAGAGGATAAAATTATCCTTTAATTGTTTAAGGAAAAAATAGTCTTTTGACTTTAAAATATCTAAACTTTTTTGTAATTTTATGTCATGGTAGTTCATTTTTTTAAAGAATAACTGAGGATAGAATGAACTTTTCAGTTTCGTATCGAAGACTGCTTTCTCGGAGGAGGCAGTTTCCACTAATAGTTTTCAAGAAAACTATGGTTTTGCACATCACTTTTGATGAAAATCATGGATAGTTTTTGGCTTACTGAAGAAAACTGAGAGAGGGATAGAGAACAAGGAGAGAGTAGAGCTAGTTAGGAGAAAGAAGGATTAAAGATATGACAGTGTCTGTCCTCCAATCATCTTTTCCGTGTATTTTGCTGGTTTATTTGCTAGATCCCCCTTTCCTTTTTTCGACAATCTTAGTCCACCCGTAGTGGTGGCTTCTGACTGTCTATCGACCCTTTTTTTTATGGTTTCATATTCCTTTTCTTAATCTCTTCTTCATTAATTATGAATAGAGGACAATCGAGTGTATCCCTATCCTATGTTGCTTTTTGTTTCTTATAAAAGAAAAATCCTTGTAACAAAATTTTTTTCCGATATTCTTTTTAAAAGATTAACAACCTTTATAGTTATTCTTGCCCAACTTTTTTTTTGGTTTATTCTTGTCAAATTTTACTGGAATTCGCCTCTCTTCTTTATTTCTCAAACACTATTTTGCAGATTTTAGTCAACCTCGCTCTGATAATAGTGATGAAGCTTTTAGCTCATGCAAATTCTGGTCAAATCCGACATTACAAACTCTGCCCACCCTCGCTATCTTTCTCTGTTTGCAAGTGTTTCGGGGAGATGCGGCGCGTCTTTAGCCATGTCTCTTCCATCGAGACATTTTAGTTTTTATTTTACATTCTAGTTAAAATGAAATTTAAAAATAACCAAAATAATTAAAAACAAAAAAATCAAAACCAAATCAACATCATAGATAGACAAATTCCTCTTTGAATCAATTAATTTTATCATTTTTCTTGTTTTTTTAAATTTTTTCCATGGATTTCAATCAGTTTTTTTTATTGAAAATAGTTCTGTATTGAGTAATTGGTAATTAGAATGAGTCAAAGAGTGAACAAAGAATCAAAGAACTACTAAAAAAAGAGCCGAAAGAAGGCTCACACATGAGGGGAGAGAACCTCCCGTTTTTTTAGTTGAAGAGCATTTTCATAATGAAAATGACCAAAAGTATAAGAAAAAATGTGCATGTATCAATCCGGTTGAAAAATCCAACTTTGAAAGTGTAGGATCCAAATAAAAACATTTTAGTGGGACTTTTGGATCTTATGATCCTTAAAATCTGGCAATTATAATTACTAATAACTAAAATAAACTACTATATAAAAATTTACTGCTATCAACTTTCAAGTTGAAAAATACATCTCCATATATAACAAAAATTAGCTAACAAGGCTATCAATTCAAGCATTAGATAATTCATATGACTTCTCGTGTGGTTCACGTTAAGCATATTGTGCGGTTGTGCGGTACTGAAGCATTCGATCTAGACGTAGAAGACCCGGCCATCAACCTTCCTAAGTAAGTCAAGCAATTAATGCTAAAGGCCCACTCTGGACTCAGTCAAGCTCATGTTGTCGTTCTCAGCGGATTCTTTGAGATCTCTGTCACAGGACGGATTCTTGTGGCGCGCGCGCCCGCGCACACCCATCCCATCCTTCGTCCGATGGCTTCAGAGAGCGCGAGCGTCAGGCGACGCATGGGCGTAGACGCACGGGCGTAGACGCACGCGCAGATTGATGTAAACCTCCCTTGTATGTACATGTGTTGTATTTGGTCCATTGTAAAGCTCGGGTGTGTTCTATGAACTTGGGCTAAGTCGAGTCGTGTGTGTTACTTGGCTTAGTGTGGTGTCGGTTCATAGTGGGCTAGGTCTAGTGGTGTGAGTTGGGTCTAATTTAGGTTTTGGATCGGGTGTGGATCCATTATGTATTAGTTCTTAGTTGAGTTAGGACTAGTAGTACCTAGGTTAGGCTTGTTAGTCAAGTGGGTTGCTGGTCCGGTTCATGCTTGAACCGAGAGTGTCATTTGGAGGGAACGGTTAAGCAGCTGGGAGTTGCTGGCTTAACCGATCCTTGCATGCTGTGAGATGGCATTGATTCAAGCTGCGGTTACCTGCAAGACTTCAAGGTGCAGCCAGCACATTGGAGTCGGTTACAAGCTGAAGCGTGGAAGCTTGGTGTTCTGCGGTTACCCCAAGAGCAGATTGGGCGGTTGCAGTTGGAGCAACGAACCGCACGATGGGGAGCAATCTGGCGGGAGCAGTTACAGCTGCTCACGGCTTCAAAAGGACGGCAACAGGCTGGAGTTTGGGGGAGGCTGGAGAGTTCCCGTGAAACGCTGAAGTCGTGAGGTGGCTGGAGTTCCGTGGAGAACCGAAGAGCAGAAGTGTTCTTCGGACAGTTGCAGCCGAGTCTCTTGGGAGAAAGTGCAACTGACGGTGATTTGCAGATTCCGCCGTGAACTGTCTGAAGTGCGGGTGCTCCCGTGAAGACCGAAGTTCCAGTGGAGTCGAGGAATGAAGGTTGGCCAGAACCTTGGGCTGTCTCTTGGAAAAAGCCCTCTGCACAGGTTGTAGTTCACGTGTAGCTGAAGGAAGGGTCGCGGTAGCAGATTGCAGCAGGCCGCAGATTCCTTTGTGCAGCAGATTCAGTCGGACACCCTCTGTAGACATTCCAGGTCAGCCGAGTCTCCTTCTCCAACAAGATAGCCGCATCTCACTCGGTGCTGAAGGAGGGAAGGGAACCTGCGGTGATGCGTTGCTGAAGAACCTACGCTTGCAGACGAGTGCGTGCAGCAAGAAGGGGCAGTCGAGTGTAGCTGCAGCAGACCATCATCTGGGACGGTGCAGTTGGATATTCACTGCGGCAGCCAACGGTTCGTTGTAGCAGCAAGCATCAGTTGGGCTAACTCTTGGAGAAGAGGTTAGCCGATTGTGGAGCAGCATGTTCCGCCTTGTGCTGTGGAGAGTGCAGCCACGTTCTGCAATGAGGTGCAGAACTCCTTTCATGTCGTGTGACTCAGTCAAGTGAAGCCGAGTGCATAGCCATCAGTGTAGCCGAACCTACCTGTTTTGTGGGTTGTCTTCCACCGTAGGAATTAGCTAGGCGAGTGGGTAAACTCAGCTTGGTTCAGGTGTGAACCATAACTAGCTAGGATCTGTGTGAGACAGATTTGTATTCCGTGGAAGTGTGGTTCAGTTCAGTCCATTGTACTTGTGTGTACGTGTGTGTTTTGTTTTGGTCTTAGAACATAGGTTCGTTATGTTCTTGGCATGGAGATCGGAGGAGCTGATCCCGACTCCCTACACACTTGACAGGTGATTTGGGTGAGCCAACTAGTCAAGGGGAGTCACGAGCAGGGGCTATCCGCTGAGGAACGTGTCCAGCGAAAAGAGAACACGTTCCGGATTGGGGCTGATAGGATCACTTGGTGATTCTAGCCATCACAGGCCGACGAAGGCGACGAAAAATTTGGAGTCAAAAATTGTCCCGTGACAATCTCTACCATGCCCCGTGCAGCAAGGGGGATGGACTGAATAAAGTCCCGAGCTAAGATAGCTTATTTTACACAAGCTAAGAAGGCTACCAAGATGATTAATGACTTGTTCCCCGTCTCACGATTGTAGTTGAACTTGCCATTGAATCTGCCAAACACTTATAAGCTTCTTTTATTGGAGAGAGTTTCAAGACTGCAGTGCCTGAGAAGAAGATGACGAAGAAGCAGAGGTGTTATTTCAATATCTTTGTGATCTGCTGTGCTGCTGTTCACTTACCAGTCGGGGCACAACCAGAGGGTGACATTAATATCCCGCCTCATACATGCATACAAGCGTGTGCACATGCTCACACATGCACACATGTGACGCACGAAGATTGCGTTCATTAATCTTCATTACAGAATCACAAAAGCAAGAGATTCTACAGTAAGGGAAATGGTGGAATCATGCAATAACTTGCATTTAAGGCTCGGCCATGGTACTAGTCTTGCTGATTGAACTCATGACTTCTACCAAATGTGGCCAAAGATCTTAATTAATTCGAGATATAGGCTCGGCCATGGCCCTTCTTCTTAGAGGAACCAAATGCCACAAAACATACCAACAAGATATAGCTTTAGCTACACAAGAAAGAAAGAAAGAAAGAAAAAAGGATGAAAATAGCTAGACAATGAAAAACAAGTATTTTACTTGCATAAAATTCTTAAATTGTAATGGTCCTAGACATCTTGGAAACTGATGAAATAACTATTATGGCGATCACAGGCTCAACTCGCATTGACTGTGGACTGTCAGGACCTTCAAGCTCCACTAATGAAGCCAACCTCAAGTGTGTCCCAGATGATGATTTCATACACAGTGGACTGAATATGCAAATCGACAATACGTACAAGGCCACCACACCCGAGATATACCAAACACTTAGATCCTTCCCAAATTCTACAAGAAATTGCTACCTTTTGCTTGCAACTCTCTCGAAGAAGTACATAATTCGGGCTTCTTTCATGTATGGCAACTATGATGGCCTGAACAAGGTGCCTTCATTCGATCTCTACTTTGGTGTGGATTTATGGCATACCATCAAGTTGGAGAATGCTACACAAAAGCTTTGGACCGAGATTGTTGTCCAGGCAGCTTCTGAGCTGTTGTACGTGTGCCTGGTTAACACGGGCAAAGGAACCCCTTTCATTTCGAGTCTAGAGCAACAGCGGCTCGACGATGACCTCTATGCGCCAGCCAATAGCAGTCTCAATGTTGCACTGAAGACCTTCCTTCGCATAGACGTCGGATCAACTCGTATAGTCAGGTGAATTGATTTGCCTCTTTATTTCCGTTTGGTTATGATTGTGGCATACCCGTGCCTGTCTATATCTATATATATATATATATCTATATATATATATCTATATATATATATATGTTAATCTATATATATATATATATATATTTTAACATATTCAAACAAACTCAACTATCTTATATGATTAAAATTTAAAAATAAAAAAAAGCTACTTAAATTTTTTGCAGTTTTATGTTTATTCAACGATCAAGTTTTTTCTTTTCTAATTTAAATCTCAATCATCCTATATTACTTTATTGAGATTTATTTGGATATGATAACATATTGAATTGTTATAGTACATGCCATGTTCTCTCTTTATATATATACATATTTGGCATAAACATAAATTCAGGTATCCAGATGACCGGTACGATCGCATTTGGACGCCAGACTATGACCGCTCCTATGGAACTCCGTTCTCATACAACGATACTGAATTATTGGACACGTGGGCTTCACACTTTTATGTGCCATTGCCCGTGTTCCAGACAGCAGTGTACTCGCCCATCATAAACGTCACCATTAACGGGACTGTGGACGATAAATTCCATGTGTTCTTTTTTTTCGCCGATGTGTTGAAGCCGGCCAACGCCAGTGGAACAAGGCAAATGAGGATACAGTTCGACGGCTACGACTGGGCCGCACACGATGTACGCTATCTTAAAGGTTCGGCACGGTACACAATCGACCCTGTCAGCAACGCTCACTACAGATACACAATACAGCCAGCCGGCAGCTCGGATGTGCTGGGCGCTGTGCTGAATGGCTTCGAGGTGTACAAGGTGATGCAACTAAGTGGGTCTGCGGCGACTCTCAGGCAAGACGGTGAGTAAGGAGCCCTGCCAACGTCCAGAAATGCAAAACCAAGACCGAAACTAGTGGTTTGTAGTAGCTTAATTGCTTGATTGGTTGTAGTTTCACCGGTTTCAAGCTGAACCAGTTCTTGGGAACCGAAGGCCAGTTTCTTGTGTGCATGCGTGCGCCCTGCACAACTCCACTATGCAAAAAACTTGGTTTTCTGGACGTTGTGTGTATGGTGTATGTCATCACGTCTTGGGTGAAATTAGGAACTGGTGTAGTGCCGTACTATGAATCATAAAATTCAATATTGAAAATATAACATAGTCTAATACCATACTAATTACTTCAAAACCATTTAATTTTATTTAAAAAACTTGATATTACTATACTATGATTTATTATGAAAAATTCATATTGGTGCTCTGTATTTCACTTACTATAACTTAAGAGATCTAAATTTCAATGAATGTTAGAGAGCATTAAAATAATATACTATATTAAGATATAGTAAACATCAACTTAACTTTTATATGTATCAAACTAATAGTCTTTCACACCTACACAATCAACATAAATATTAATTTTATAGCCATCAAAATTTAAAATGTATTCTCGTATCCATGATTGTACAAAAGATAAAAGTCACTACTGTAAATTAATAATTATAATATTTAAATTAAATTAAATGTTTTAATATAAATTAATAATTACTTTAAAGTATTGTTATTATCAATCTTCATTTCAGGTCATGTTTTAAACTTTTATAAATTTTTCCTAATTCAAATTTTGTTTACTAAACTTAATTTAACTATTAATTGCTTATTTACTTTAAATATTTAATGTTTTACTTGAATATTTATAATTTAGTAGTAAAATAGTTTTTTTGTATGTTCTAGGTTTTCTTTCTTTCATGGTATTGATCTAAGAATTGAGCACTTCTCAATTTAAGTATTTTAATGGTTTCTGATCTTGCTGGTAGCCATGGGCATCCTATTCTTGGTTCACACCTGCAGACAAGATCACCAGTGTTTTAATTAACACGGCACGCGTACTCAGATCAACTCCTAAGCGTAGTTGATAGATTATATGACTTGAACTCCGGTATGTGCAGTTGATGCCATCAACTCCATCAGACACTACTACCTTGTAAAGAAAAATTGGGTTGGCGATCCTTGCCTACCACAAAGTGCTTCATGGGATGGCTTGATCTGTAGGAGTGACAGCTACGGAAACGAAATAATAGTTGCACTGTGAGACTTCATCCCCAAAACGAGTTTGATTTCTATATTGACACAGGACGGGCAGTCGGGTGACCAAAACTGATTCTTCGGGGTCATGCTTGACTTCCACCAGAAGGCTATAGGCCTGATAATGGTGCAAACTTTGGCTCATGTCACTAACAGGACCAAATGGAGGGCCTTTCGGTGAGATAGGTTGATATAATGCACCTCTTGCAGCCGGCTGGCTCGCAACCTGTGTCGCACTGCCTGCTTTGGTCGTCTCCATTGATGCACCAAACATTTTATTGTTGCAGGGATCTTTCTAACAGTGGACTAAAAGGAAACATCTCCGATTACTTTTCCAGCATGGGAAATTTAAAGACACTGTGAGTATATGCAATCAGTGGCAATCGCAATACCTTTTGTGATGGACCAATTGATAAAAGTTCGCTTGATAACATTTAACAGAACGACGGATAATGCATTCCGTTCTGTTTAGATTACTAATTTGACTTGCATGAAATGTTGGGTACCAATTCTTCAGGAACTTATCAGGCAACAGTTTATGTGGATCGATCCCCAGCGGCTTGCAAGCAAAAGTTAATGGTGGGCTCAAACTAAGGTCTGGGTGTGAATCTGAAGCTTAAGATATCAGCATGTGCTTGTCTCCTTTTTTATGCTGTCAGCTAAACTGCTCTGTTTTCTTGTTCACCTTTTGGGGCCGTTGAAGCATTCACAATAATATTAATTGCTCAAATACCAGCAACCAAGATGGAAACAAAAGTAGAAACGATAATGACAAATGCAAGTGCAAGTCCAAAATAGTGGTCTCTGTATTGTCATCGCTGTTTGCACTTGCCGTTTTAGAATTGTTGGTGATGGTGATCATGAATCTGTTGAAGAACAGAAAACAAGGTCAGCTCCTTAACCCTGAGCTCCTGTGTGTGGACGTATGCGTATGTGTGAATGTGTGTAGGGGTAAGCATTGTTCGGTGCAAACAGAATAACCAAATTGAACAAAACCAAAGTTTTCAATTTGGTTGTGTCATATTAAATGCCAGTTTGATGTGTGTGTGTATATAGTCGTTCATGTGGTCTTTAAAAAAAGGAACAATTCTCGATGACATATGTGGTTAAGAATGAAATTCTCATTAGTCTTACTCTATACAAAGCAAGAGGTGATGAAATGGCTATTTTCAACTGAATTTCGCAAAGCTACTTTGGGAGAATTTGTAACAGAGGCCTTCCGCTGTTATTATTTTAGCTCTGCGGATTGAAGTTATCTGTCATTAATGTGCCATGGTCCCAAGTAAACAAGCAAGTTATCTGGCGTAATTCTTTTTAATTTTAGTTGACTGCTTTCTACATGCACTTGAAGTGTACTTGTAACAGCTACATCCCTGGAAAAGAAGCATGTACCTCATATGCATAACTTCACTATTTTTCTATTCCTCTTCTCTTATGTGAAAAACATTACATCCTTGCATGGAAACTCGGCAGGCCGAAAACCTTCTGTAGGTGAACGGAAAAGTGGCTGCTTCACTTATGATGAAATTATTGGAATCACCAATAATTTCGAAAGGTTAATTGGTAAAGGGGGATCTGGACATGTATACCACGGCTACCTGAAAAGCACGGAAGCGCGTGCTTCAGATAAGAAGGATGGGCGTGAAGTTGCGGTCAAGGTAATGGGAGAATCTCTTTCACAAGGGATCAAGGAGTTCACTGCAGAGATTAGCATGCTTATAGAGCATGATTTTGAATATGTTTTATTGAATGAAAGCTCAGAAAACGCCCAAAAGGGAAATCAACCAAGTAATCATTTCCCATTGCAGGTTCAGCTATTGCTGCAAGTTCATCACAAATACTTGGCATCATTCATTGGCTTCTGTGATGAAGGGAACAAGATGATCCTTGTTTATGAGTACATGAGCAGAGGAAATCTGAGGGAGCTACTCTCAGGTACTTCTTCTCACTAAGAGACCATGTGTTTCATATGAAGAGATTACAGGAAAGGTTTCTTTTGCCTGTAATGAGTGAAAGCATACTTTGTAGTAAGAGATAATAGGTGAGTTGAGTGTCAAATCTCCCCATTTTTCTCTAAAAACAAAATTCAGCAGATTCGACTAGAAAAGGTGTCATTTTCCCGATGAATAAAAACTCCCATAAGAGTGGAGGATTCAACTTTCTTTTTGTTGCGATTGGCTTGGCAGGAAGGTTTTAAGCTTTGAATCAAGGGATTTCTTTCAATTTTTCAAGATACTCATCTACGTCACATTTACATCCATACTCTTGAAGAATAAAGGAGCAGAGAAGAAAACGTTAGCTACCACTTTCATATTTACTTTTGCTCGAGTGTGTGCTCTTTCTGCAGATGAAACAGGAGGCGCTCTGGTACTCGATTGGATGCAACGATTACGAATTGCTCTGAGTACTGCCATAGGTTCATATTCTGCTTAAAGTCAACCTAAGTTTCTTTAGTCTAGTGATAAAAGATATTTGTTAAATGCTAACAAGGAAATTTTGGAAGTGCAGGCCTAGACTATTTGCATACGGGATGCAGAACGCCAATCATACATAGAGATGTAAAGACCAGCAACATCCTTATAAATGAAAACTTGGAAGCCAAAATAGCAGATTTTGGGCTGTCAAAAATAGGCAACACGGATAATGTCACTCACATAACAACTACAGCTGCAGGAACGCCAGGATACATGGACCCTGAGTATGTAAATTTACTCTTGAATGATAAACACAACCAAGTATTTGTTGGAAGTAAACTTCCATTTTCGAACAGGTAGTCTATCTAGTTACCATGAAGCCCTACTTGTACTGTAAGTACAACGGGAAGAGGGTCTGATCACCTTCTTGCCCAAATGCTTAAATTATCTCCCCGAAGGATTTCCGCAAGGACTTTAGCTTCTATAAACTTTAGGCAGATGCATTCCCATCTCGGACAACACTTTCCAAATGCACCTTCGTTTCTTTCTAGTGAAACAATAACAGTTCATTGAACATTGTGCATTGTCTTTTCAGGTACTATAACACAAATAAGCTTACAGAGAAGAGTGATGTTTATAGCTTTGGAGTGGTCCTTTTCGAGCTCATCACAGGTCAGTGTCCTATTTTTACTCTAGAATCAGAGAGAGTGCATCTCGTCCAATGGGTTACTCCACAAATCGTAAGAGGGGATATTGCCAGCATTGTAGACCCTAGGCTTCATGGTGAGTATGATATCAAGTCTCTGCAAAAAGTAGTGGACACTGCAACGGCATGTAGCGCAGAGAAAGCAATAGCAAGGCCTACCATGACTCAGGTTGTCAATGGGCTAAGAGAAGCAATGGATATGGACAGAAAACCTGCATCATTGTCTTCAGGAAGTCATTTTGATTCTAGCGAATTGTCTATTCCATCAGTTAGGTGATGTTGCACAGTTCCTTTGTACCAGTTGCTTTCTACATTTCCATTTTTAATATGTTTTGGTGTATATCTTGTTGGTGATTTTAAAACACGTGGACCTCGATGAGCTTTCATTGGAAGCTTGAACTTCAACCATTTTGTACGGGATTTGAATCCAAGGGATAATCAGCCTTGCACTTGTTAGGACATGGTAGGTTGGAAGAATAAATAGAAAATTTGAAACGATTGACGGATTATCTTATTCCTGTGGATTTAGAATTATTGAAGCTGCGTTATGTAATATAGATGACAAATATGACGTTTCCAATTCTATACGTTCCATGGTGCTTGACATACATGCTGCTAAATGATATTTAGCAAATGTCTCTCAATATAATTTTCTCTGTAATAGAATCCCTTATATTATTACTTAGGCAGATTCTTTTAGATATTTGTTTTTTTTTCAGTTTACAGCAGAGGGAGTGCATTTGAGGCTACTGACCAGTAATTTAACATACGAGATAGGGAATCCTAATTTTTTGGATCCAAATAGCGACTCAAATAACTTATTGCAAGGAAACTCTGTTTTAGTTGAGACAAAAAATGGTCTCCTTTCTAACAGTATCCAACACTTGGGTGTACTCTATTATTGCTCCCAATTGAAGTGAACTGCTTCAATTTCCAAAGAGAAATTTATTGTGAAAATTGTGGCTACACTTACGGCAGGGTACAGTCCCTCTAGCTAAAGGGCATTGATGGGACTGTTTGGTTAATCAGGAAAATATAGATGCGTTTAGAATCTTCAATTATCTGTAATAACTTTTAATTCTCTAACCAAAAGTCATGATTTTATCAAACATCAAAACTTTATGCATTGTGGACTTTGAGCTGTATTACTCTTAAAAAAAGTCTGTAAGATGACATTGGATACTCGGCTGTATGATATGCGTGGCGGTGATCATGATCGAATAGATGGTAGGTTTCCGCAGAGAGAGAGAGAGAGAGAGAGAGAGAGAGAGAGACTGCAGGAGAAGGAAACAAATTAAGAATCAGTAGAGAGAATGAACGAGGTCAAAGAGCAATGTGACGTAAGGCGAGATAGTCATTTTTTTAAACAATTAGCCAACACTACTATTTGGCGTTGCAAAAGTCACTGCAAATCGTGCTACTGCTTAATATCGTGATTTGATGTCATAAAGCTACATATATACTGGTCAGGCAAATGTTGATGACTGCAAGTTGGAAGCAAGAAGTTAGTTGCGAAATATTCAAATATGCCGCAGTTTCAGATCAATAGCTCACCGAGCTAACGCTCTGAGTGCATGAAATTTCTACTGGCCGCAGTTTCAGATCTAACTTCTGTCTTCTCCAGCGTTTCTAGTTTGCCTCAGACGTGATTGATGTCCGTTAAAAGCACAGACTGAAACCATTTCGGTAAAACTAATCAAGCCATCTCTTATTGACCAGCGATGCGTGGTAGAGAGCTCCATCATCTCTCATCGTGATGGCCATTCATCATTGGACTTGTCGAGCAATACAGTATAGTACCATCTCAAGAAATACCACGATGAAAGGCTGCTGTAGTGGCAGAGCGTACTTCTCTATCATGCAGTGACCCTTTATATATAAACTACTGTCACTATAAATGGTGGTCATTGTTGACCAAGTGATATGATTGACTTTGTAGTATATATTTTCTGTCAATTTCAAGATTTTCTTATTTCGTATAGCAAGTGCTTCCCGGAAAAGGCTTGGTTTTGATCACTAAGAGTTTCTTGTTCCGTATTTCTTGAGAACATCCGTGTGTGTTTGCAAGAGGCTTCTGAGTGGATGGGAGGTGTTGAATACTAACCTAGATATATTAGCCAATTGGCCTCATATATATCAAAGAGCATAAAAAACTCGTACTGCAACGGGGCCCCTGTTTGTCAGCAACTCCTTAAGATGTTTTCTGTCCAGGTTGAAAGTACACATGTTGATTTCCGAGGAGACCACATCAACTCAAGTTCTTGTACAAATCAATCCATCTGGTTCCTCTGCTGCATGTTTCAGTAGCAAGTTGGAAGAAAATGTCGCGTTCTGTTCCTTCCACACTCCTGGTTATTTATGTGCTTCCAATACTACTTGCCGTTGCACAACAAGGTGCTCTCTCTCTCTCTCTCTCTATCCATCTATATATATATATTTAGATAGTACAAATCTGTGTCTGTGTGTTTGTGTGTGTTGCCTAGGAGCTTAGTTTATTTCATATTTTGGTGCTTCAGTGGAAGTCCCCTGATCTTGTAATGTACAGAATCCTGAATCCTAGACAAGATTGGCGCTTGGGTTGTGCCCCCAGATCTTGTGTATATAGGATTTTAGACTTGGTAATTAGCATGTTTGATGGCCCTTATATCATCTGGAAATTTCAGTTTTACATTTAATGTGTGCTGAATTTATAATTCTCTGCTTAAGTAGATTGCTGAAATCCCTTACCTGGCTTCTGAGATATGGCACATGAAGAACCGCCTTCACTTTCTTGAAATAATTAAGTGATATTACAGATGAGCATGTTAAATGATACATTTGACTCTTTCACTTTCTTGAAATAATTAAGTGATATAACAGATTTTCCTTTCTTTTTCGACTCTCAGCAAGGTAACAAGCGCAAACTTCCCCACGATTTTAGACCCAAAAGTCAGGATACTAAAAAAGATTGAACAACTCAAGCAGCGATTCCTGAACTAACCCCTAGAGTAAGGATTAAACATAACGTCCAAAATCCTGAAGATAATGATGATAGAAGAAGATGATATTAGAAGATAAAGTTACCGGAAAGGTTGGTTACATTTTTCAAAAACTTGAGTATAATAGAAATCTGGGATTGCGATTCCCAAATGTCACACAAGCAGTTCCACTGGCCCCTCCTTGAATCTTCCGCGGATGGGAAGATATTTTGATGGTAGTTCTTTTCTAAATTTCTATCATTTTAGCCTTGTTGGGCATGGTTCCCACACTTGTCACGCGCTCAATGTAAACGAAAGAACTTTCTTATTAAAGGGGGGGTTGCCAGTTCAATATCTGGTGGGCACCCGCTGGTCAGAAGCACCTGGTATATACCATGGAATTCAACCGCGAGCTACGTATGTTTTCTTCACGACTTTGTAAATTTTGTGTATGGTTCACAAGACTCGAAAGCTCATTAGATCAAAGCAGATAACCTGTCTCTCCAAAGGACCACCTCGGGATTGTTCAGAGCCGGCTCAATGGACGAAAAATCTCTCCGCATAGTTCTGTGTTTTACTCTTTTAAGAAAATATGATCAATAAACCCCTCCCTGTTCATTCAAAATGAAACAATTGAAAAGTGAACGCAAGAATCAGGTAAAGTATTTGCATGTGAAATAAAAAAGTGGCATCAAGCCCGAGAGAAATAGATTCTTCGATTTGTTACCTCTAGATAATAATGACTGAACCTTCTCATTCATCCTCAAATCTCCAACTCTTGAAATCATTCATAACTTAACCAAGTTTTGTGTAATCTGAAGATCTCTCGACATCTAAACTGGTTTCTATAAAATCTAATTAGCCTCTCACTAGTATTTGCGTGAAATGGAAAGGGTGTATAAGTAGTAATTATGAATGGAAAATGACAGAGTTCCTTTGCCAATTTCAAGATGTCTTGCTAAAAACATTTGGCCTTTTCTCTCTCTATATATACATATAGAGAGAGAAGAGTGGGAACTGCTAGACTATAGAGAGATTCTCATAAGAGAGAAGAGTGGGAACTGCTAGACTAGAGAGAGATTCTCAAGAGAGAAGAGTGGGAACTGCTAGACTAGAGAGAGATTCTCATACTAGACATTACTTGGTCATCACTAATAATAGTTTGATCAACTGCATGGGTTATCAAGATGTGGCATCCGAAGAGGATAAAATGAGAGAATATCGTTGAAGTTGGTTTGAACATATAGAAAGAAGATCAAAAGAAGAAATGTAAGAAGGCATAAAAAAACTAGATTTTGAAAGTATTAAAAGAGGTAGAGGATGACCACAAAAGTGTTGAAAAGAAACAATAAAAAATGATCTAGCTTATTATGAGTTAATTGCTAACATGGCACATGATAGGGCTATGTGGAAACAAAAAAATCATGTAGTCGACCCCGTCTAGTATGGAAAAGGCTTAATTGTTGTTGTTGTTATTGTACATGTACATGTCTCTTATAAGGTTTATGTATGTTAATGGGATAGCTCTTTTTTCCAAGGTTCTCCATATAACCTCTCTCAGTACCCTATCGCAAGCTTTTTTTAGATAAAAAAAAAAATGTAAAGGTCTTTCTTTTTTGCTCTAAAATATTTCGTAAGACATCTCAAAAGGTGAATCTCTTCAACGGTTGATCCGTCTTGCATGAATTCAAATTGTTTTTCTATTGTGCTTGATACTTGTCTTAACTTACGATCAATAATTCTTTCTCATAATTTCATAGTATGACTCATTAACTTGATACCTCGATAATTTCCATAATTCTGAATGTCTTCCTTATTCTTATATATGGTATACGTGTACTCTCTCTCCATTCCTCGAACATCTTTTGACTTCTCTATATTTCATTAAATAGTCTTGTGAGCAAAGTGATTCATGTTTCTCCTAGGATTTTTCAAACTTTTACAAGAATATTGTCTGGTCCTACCGATTTACCACCCTTCATACGTTTAAGAGCCTCTTTGACTTCATTCTTTTGAATATGTCGATAGAAATTATGGTTTATATTTTTTTCTGATTTGGCTAACTCTCCTAAGCTAATAGTAACATCTTTATTTTCATTAAGAAGCTTATAAAAATAGTTTTTTCATCTATTTCTTATATCATTATTTGGCAAGAATTTTCTCATCTTTGTCTTTAATGCATCTAATAGAATTATGATCCTTAATTTTCTTATCTTTAGCCTTAGCTATCCTAAAAATATATCTTTTACCCTCTTTTAAGTTAGTTTTTTATATAAATCCTCCCAAATTTTAGCTTTTGCTTCACTTTTGGCCTTTTTCGCTTTCTTCTTTGCTTTCTTATAAGCCTCTAAAGTTTTACTAGTTTTATTAGTATAATGTAATTTGTAAGATGTCATCTTTACCTTGATTTTATTTTGCACTACTTCACTCCACCACCAAGCTTCTTTTTATATGGTACACCTCCCTTAGATTCACCTAATACATCTTTTGCGATTTTCCTAATATGTATAGCCATATTGTTCTATATATCAAAAGGTGTACCAACATAATTTCAAGCATATTCTTGAAGGACTTTCTGTTTAAATATACTTCTTTCTTGCTTTTGAGGTTTCACCATTTAGTCTCAATAACTCAATGTACTCTTTTCTTTGAATATATCTCCCTTAGATTCTGTTTAAATATACTTTATGTTTAAATATACCTCCCTTAGATTCTCCAACCCACTTTATCTCTTGTAAACATAGAATATGAATCTTTCTTTGAATCATAGTATCTATCACCTCCATTAGTATATCGGACAATGTTATGATATTCCAAGAACCAATACAAATCTTATTATCTAGGACTACCTTACACCCCAACATCCATTTATATTGAAAATGCGGAGACTCTCTCTGTAATTTATTCATTATATTCGGCGGCAATGTAGAGGAATTAACTTATTTACCTTACACATGTCCATGATGTGAGAACCCTCTCTATAATTGATTCACGATATCTGAGAGAAAATATAGTGACTCTTGCTTACTTTTCACTTCATTTGGGCTCTGCAGATTGTCGTTAAGAGGGGACACCCACACGCAATGCTCATAATTTGTGTAATATATACTATAAAAATCTGACAAAGTTTTACACTAGCTATCGAAAGCCTAACAAAACCCTTAAAAATTCAAAAATATTATAATACCAAAATAATCACCTATTTACAAGGCTTCTAAATGTTTGAATACCTTTATCACTGTCACTATATACATACATATATAATAGCCTAAGTTCGTTGAATGGTTATATATCTCATTAAAGAGTCTGCATGTGATCTTATTAGTAAATATTAAAATACTGATTGTCGCTTAATCAGGATGGCTCACAAATTATAAGCCCATAACATATTGCCACTTGATCCGAGTAATTCAAAACATATGCTTATTGGACGCCATTGGCATGACATGTCTAATAGCGTAAGTTATTGCCCAATAAAAATGGATGAAAGATTGTTGGCTTGTCTTTCACTTACCAGTTAGGCTAGCAAAGATGAGCATCTCTTTTAGAAAAGCTGAATTGCTCTGCTCAGTCATTTGGCAGAACGTGTGGGAAATAAGTGACTACATGCATATTTATGGATGCACCAATGATTGATGAAGCTCGTAAAAGATACCTACTAACAAAATTTCCGCGTTCTCAGCAAACAGAAAGATACCTACTAACAAAGTTGCCTATCATACACTGCATGACCACCGTACATATATATACATATATATGATGAGAGAATGGAAGCGGTTACTTTTTTTTTCATTTATCTAAACCATATCTAGATAATTGCAAGGTCCAAAATGTGCTGCATGGTCCAACACGCATAGCATCTAGCAACTCTCATTCGCTTTTTCTTTCTTTTTTCCTATATATATACAATATGCAGGTTACTATCTATGCACCCTTTTTACTATCCCTATGCCCATTTTTTTTGAAACAAAATTGTTCCTCATGAGTTTCTCTCCTCTCCATGCCCAATCTCCGTATTTCCTTCTCTTTACTCTCACAACTGGTATTTTGTTCATGTTCTGCAACATTGCTTTCTTTGTAACTAGACAACTCATCGAAAAAAAGGAAGAAAAAAATAATGAAGAACAAGAAGAATTTTGACATTTTTTTTAAAATTTATGTAAACATTTCACGGTTTTGGATCGAAGAAATGGAGATTGAAACTCACCGAGCAAGTGCTGAAAGTTCATTTGGAAAAGCTTCGCTGCCATCTTCGTCACAAAGCCACAGTTATCCTAGCGAATCCTCTATGCCATCAACTAGGTGATCATGCAAAGTTCCTTTATACCACGGTTGCATTTGGTCTCTCCAAATTTAGTTGTTTTGATGTATATCACGATGGTTAATGATTATTTTGAAGGACATGGACTGTTATCGCCTTGTACTAGAAGCTTGAACTTCAACCTTGGTGTATAGAATTCGAATCCATGATGAATCAGTGACACACTTGCTTGGATATGATTAAATAAGAACTGATACATTCTTATGAAAATGAGTTTTAAGTCTTTGTGGTGGAAGATGGCTTTTTCTCCACAACTTAAGCTCCCTCAATTCTCATCAGCCTGATCCTGCCCAGCTAATCAGCCTTTCTTCGCAAGCAGATTTCCAGTGATATTGTTTAGTAACTCCTCCAGAGTATGTGAATAGTAGGCTTGCTAAACTTCTATGTTCTTTCGGTTCACAACTCTTACTGCAACCAAACGAACCCTGCTTTTGTTTTAGTCTGTTGTTTTTTTTAATATCCAATACTCAGGCCATTACTGTTTAAGTGTGTCGCTGCAATTTCTTCTATTTAAGGGTCAAGCTCAAACCAGGAGGAGAACTACACACGGTTGGATCCATCAGAAGAAAGAACGTGCGTTCATTTATCATTGGGACGTATCAAAGTGACATAACCCCGCCTGTCAACATGTAGAATTTTGGCTGGTTAAGTAGACCAAGAAGCTTGTAGTTGAACCGGCCATTGAATCTGCCAAATATGGTACTAGTCTTGCTCAGTGAACTGATGTATGTCTGCTACCTAAAGTTGTCAAAGATCTTGATTAATTCGGGATATAGTGTAAATACCTATAACCAGTGAAGAATCAGACTGATACCACTTCGGTCTCAGTCACACGAGAACTTTCGAGCGTGTTCCTATACATAATGCGAATATGATCGCGTGCACAGTGTATGTGGGGCATGCGTGTGAATCTGTGTGTGTTCTACAGAGAAAATGCTCATACCAGCCACACCATAAGATAAGGAGTCTTTATGTTTTCGGCAAATTGTAAATCTTAATCATAGTCACTGAAGTAATTTGATGATGGAAATAATCAACCAGTTTGTCACTTTATCTTGGGACACTTCCAAATGAATTTGAACAAGTGAAGACCAAGCTTTCACAACCACTAATTGCATCGCCAATATTTGAACTCATTTCAACTTAATGCAATTAAAGAACATCAAGTCATTATCCTCAGAAAATAGTAGATAAGTGTAACGTCCTACAAGTGTCGACCAACATGACATAAGACCCATCTATGCTACGTTGTTGGTATCTTAAACCATTAAAAATTATGAAGGTGGCATAACCCATACAATACAATCAAAGATAGATAAAAGGTTCATTTACTTATACGCACTTTAAGATCCAAGGCAATGGTAAAATAGAAAAAAATTCAAAACTATAAGGAGCCTATCAACTCCTACCATCTAGGGGCATAAGACAAAATTCTCCTTCAACGTCCCACATGCTCAGCGTCTCTGCTAGCTAAACCCTGAAATGCATATAAAATAAAACTTGAGGCAGAGATTCCTAAACATGTTCCAAACCCGATCTGGCTAACGAAGTTTAGCATCAATTACTTCTTGGTTTTAGAATGTTGGTTGGCCCTTGTTTTGACAGATAATATGACGATGGAGAGGAAACACACCTGCAGGAATAATAGGCTTGCTAAACTTATGGGTTATTCATTTTAATGATAGATCATAGAGTAAACCAAAAACCAAACCTGCAAATCCAATAATAAAACAAGAACCATTCTCTAGATACTTCAATTTAGCAATAATAACATTCACTCAATAACATGCAAACAAATATAGGATAATACCAAAAAAGGATTGAACACCATATTTAACATGAAAAATACTTAAAAAATAGAAAAACTATGAGACCACAGAAGCCTAAAACTTCACTATATAAAAGAAAGCGGTACAAATAAATGTTCTACAAAAGAGCTTGGATAATAATGATAACAAAATATAAAAAGACTGAATATCATCCAAAAATAAAAAAAAAAAATTGAAGAGGATCTCATCAAACACATTATAAAATAAACAAAAATAGAAAACACCGAAAAAGAAGGAACCCACAATTGTGAAATCTGGCCTTTGAAAGTGATATTCACACGATCAATCTCTTACAAGAACATCATAATGCTATTACTCTCTCTTTCTTTACAATCAGATGTGTAGCAGCCTCCTGCCAGATGATGAATAAGGTTTCACGTTGAGTGTTGGAATGTTGAAGACCCCAATTGGATCATCTCCTTCCCATGAGATCCACAGGCATCATAGTGATGCATTAATGGGTGGGTGGGTCACTTGGCTAGACCCAAATGGGCAATAATGCCATCAATTGATGCTAGTAAATTGTAATCAATCAAGAAAGAGAATACACATTTTCCGTTCACGATTCTTACTTCGATGACTTACTGCAAGCAAGCAAACCCTGCTTTTGTTATCATCTATTGTTGTTTAAATATACACTTAGGCCATTATAATTCAAGTGTGTTACTTGCTTAAAAGTAATGAAGCTATAGAATAGATTCAAATTTTTAGAAATGAAGCACAAACATAAATTGGTAAGTTTTTAAATGATTAAGGTCAGGTTGAAGAGGAGAGCACATCTAAAACCTATTTCAAAAATATTATCAAAACACCAGTATTGTAGGTGAGGTTATTGTTCCATACTCACCTTAGTATAATGTGATAGCTGAACAAAAAATATAGCCCTATGTAATATAGTTAATGGTTTACATCAAAGTTCTTGGTTTCTTACCTACATGTGAAGAGAAGTTTTGAATACAATTTGTCATATTTCTAATATAGTTCTCCATAAGCATAAGAAAAATAGTTTTTTTGAACTTTTGATAGGTTAAAAGATCAGTCTCAAAGTGATAGGTGTCTTACAAAAATACTCATCTCCTAACATAAGAGAAAGAAGTTGAGATCTAAAACTGTAGATGTTATATTTTTAGGTTATGTGGAACTAGTTATATGTACATATCATATGATTGGATGTATCTGGTATAGATGTCAACACGATTCTAGATTTTCGTGATGTTATATTGTTTGAGAATGTGTTTCTCATGAAAACTAGAGTGTCCCAAAATGTATCTTTGTAACTCCCCACACAACTACTAGTTCTATTCTCGATCACGTGGAGATGATGACAAATATGGAGTGACCCTGACTGTATTATTTACGTATTAAATGATTATGGGAAAATAACTAAAGTAAGGAAAAGTAAACGGGTTGAGGATGACCCTTACTGAAAGCATTAATATGATGACTAGTTCGGTAAGGTGTTTTACACTTTAGGACTTTGTGAGGATTATTAGAATTAAATATTAATTAATGAAAGCATAATATATAGGTGTTAATCGATGAACAACAGTAAATTTAGACAACGCCAATCGTATTTTGGACTAAGATCTCCACAAAAGAAACATCAAATTCCTTGAGTGTGTGCTTAGTGAAAACTGCAGGTGGAACACCCTTCATCTCAACCCTTGAGCTTCGGCCACTTGATAATGACTTGTACAGCGAGTCGAGTGAGTCCACCTACCTTATAACATACAAGCAAGTTGACACAGGATCTTTATGGGGAACCGCAAGGTAGCATAAGTTAGTTTTGTTCATTCCTTTTTCTTGGTGATATACAAATTATTATTACGCAGAATGTATATACTCTATCGATGTTATAAAATCTGACAAGGTTTTACGCCGGCTGTCTGATCTAGCTTATTGTGAGTTAACTACTAACATGGCACATGATAGAGCCATGTGGAAACAAAGAATTCATGTAGCCGACCCCATCTAGTATGGTAAAAGGCTTTGTTGTTGTTGTAATGTATATACTCTATCGGTCTAAATTAAAAGAACTTGCACGATCAATTATGTTATACATTGGAAAAAAATCAATATAGGGGATCAATTCTGGTGGTTAATTCGTCCTTTCACTGTTCCATTGCTTGTTTTCCAATGCTGCACCAGCGAAAAAATGGCTAGAGTATGAGCTGAATGTTGTTGTTGAAGAATGATTTCGATGTCTAGAACCACTGTCTATGTTTTCGCCATGTTAGTTCATTTGTAAATAATGTAAATCAATGAATACATAAACATATAGATATAAGGACTTCTGTTACATAAACATATAGATATAGATATAGATATAGATCTCCATACATATATAAATTCGGGACAGATTTGACTAAAGTTAATAAGGACTTCTGTCAGAAGGCAAGATATTTAGTTTTATTAACACAAACCCCGTGTAGCATTCGTAAATATTCATTAGCTTCAGCTTTAACTGCTAAAATGATGTTGATGGCAGGTTCATGGAAGACCCATTTGATGGAATATGGACCCCTGATTATAAACATATGGGATTCTAGTTGTGTGGTTCACGTTAAGCATACTGTCCAGCAGCGGGACGCGGGCATTCGATCTAGACGTAGAAGACCCGGCCATCGACCTTCCAAACTAGGTCAAGCAATGAATGCCAAAGGCCCACTCTGGACTTGGTCACCATCTTAAGGGTGGACTTTACAAGTAAGTTCGCTCTCATGTTTATGTTCCCGGCGTCTTCTTGTCACTGCCGAGTCAATAACATTTTTCTTCCAAATAGCAATTACCTCCGGGAAAACTGCCGAAAGCTCGTCGGAAACAATAGTCATAAGCTGGCCTGAAGAACATGTTGCCTTCCACATTTTCATCTACTTTCAAGTTGAAAGATACATCTCGACATATAACATCAATTAGCTAACAAGGCTATCAATTCAAGCATTAGATAATTCATAAGCTGTCCTGCAGCGGGTCCCGAGCATTCCATCTACACGTAGAAGACCCGGCCATCGAACATCCAAAGTAGGTCAAGAAATGAATGCCAAAGGTCCACTCTGGACTTGGTCACCATCTTAAGGTTGGACCTTACAAGTAAGTTCGCTCTCATGTTTAAGTTCTTGACGACTTCTTGTCACTGCCAATCTCGTTTCTTTAAGATGTCTACCGTGCCCCGTGCGGCAAGCTGACAAGGCTTATTTTACACAAGCCAAGAAGGCTATCAAAATGATAATGTGACTTGTTCTCCGGTTCACGATATGCACATGGGCCCCCTGTACGTGACAAGCGATTGTAGAAGGACCTGCCATTGAATCTGCCAAATAGGTCAAGCCGATGCTGCTGTTATTTCTTATCATTTATAAGCTTCCTTTATTGGAGAAAGTTTCAAGATTACGTCGCCTGAGATGAAGATGACGATGAAGCAGAGGTGTTATTTCAATATCTTTGTGATCTGCTGTGCTGCTGTTCACTTCCCAGTCGGGGCACAACCAGAGGGTAACATTAATATCCCGCCTCATACATGCATGGGCACATGCTCACACATGCACACATGTAACGCACGAAGATTTCATTCATTAATCTTCATCACAGAATCACAATAACAGGAGATTTTACAGTAAGGGAAACGGTAAAATCATTCATTCAATAACTCGCATTCAAGGCTCGGCATGGTATTAGTCTTGCTGAGGGAACTCATGACTTCTTGTCAGTCAGCTCAGATTCATTTGTCAACTACTAAATGTTGTCAAAGATCTTGATTAATTCGGGATATAGTCTACTTACCCATAACCAGTGAAGAATCAGACTGATACCTCTTCGGTCTGAGTCACCCGAGAACTTTTTCAGACTCCATCATCGTCGAAACAAATTTGAACTGTAGAGGACATTTTTGCATTTGGCACTTCTTCTTAGAGGGACCAATTGCCATTACACATTGTTATTCATGATAGATGAAACTTTTAGTACCGAAGAACGTTAGTTTCTTCTTCTGATACCATCAAGATACAGCTTTAGCTACACAAGAAAGAAGAGAAAAAGGACCAAAACAGTGCGGGTTTAGCGAGGTACAAGTTTGATCTCGTAGTTCTCCATCAATAAAACGAGATTTTCTTGGTGTGGCTAGACAATGAAAAACAAGTATTTTACCTTGCATAAAATTCTTGTTTGCAATAGTCCTTGAATTGCCAGTGACACCATCTTGGAAACTGCTGAAACCAATTTTGTGGTGATCACAGCAATCCGCATTGATTGTGGACTGTCAGGGCCTTCAAGCTCCACCAATGAAGCCAACCTCAAGTGTGTCCCAGATGATGACTTCATACACAGTGGACTGAATATGCAAATCGACGATACGTACAAAGCCACCACCCCAAAGATATACCAAACACTTAGATCCTTCCCAAATTATACAAGAAATTGCTACTCTTTGCCTACAACTCTGTCGAAAAAGTACATAATTCGGGCTTCTTTCATGTATGGCAACTATGATGGCCTCAACCAGGTTTCTTCTTTCGACCTCTACTTTGGTTTGGATTTATGGGATACCATCAAGTTGGAGAATGCTACACAAAAGCTTTGGACCGAGATTGTTGTCCAAGCAGCTTCCGACCTCTTGTACGTGTGTCTGGTTAACACGGGCAAAGGAACGCCTTTCATTTCAAGTCTGGAGCAACAGCTGCTCGACGATAACCTCTATGCACCAGCCAATAGCAGTCTGAATGTTGCACTGAAGACCTACCTTCGCTTAGACGTCGGATCAACTCGTATAGTCAGGTGAATTGATTTGCCTCTTTATATCCTTTTAGTTATATTTGCGTCATACCCGTGCCTGTCTATATATATATATATATATATATATATATATATATATATATATATATATATATATATATATATATATATATATATATATGTAACATATTCAAACAAACTTAAGGTTGAAATAAAAAAAAGACACTTAAAATTTTTGCAGTTTTATATTTATTCAACAACCAAATTTTTTCTTTTCTAATTTAAATCTCAATCATCAAAGTAATTGAGATTTATTTGAATATGATAACATATTGAATTGTTATAGTACATGCCATGTTCTCTCTTTATATATATATATATACATATATCACTGATTTTTCTTAAAAATATTAAAAGCATATTTGCTAGCGGGCTTGCTCCATGTCAATCACTTAAGGAATTTAATTTGTTGATAGATTTTGGCATAAACATAAATGCAGGCACCCATATGACCGGTACGATCGCATTTGGACTCCAGATTATGACTCGTATGGAACTCCTTTTTCATATAACGATACTGAAACACTGGACACGTGGGCTTCACACTTTTATGTGCCATTGCCCGTGTTCCAGACAGCAGTGTACTCGCCCATCATAAACGTCACCATTAACGGGACTGTCGACGATAAATTCCATGTGTTCTTTTTTTTCGCCGATGTGTTGAAGCCGGCCAACGCCAGTGGAACAAGGCAAATGAGGATACAGTTCGACGGCAACGATCGCACCCCAGACGATGTACGCTACCTTAAAGGTTCGGCATGGTACACAATCAACCCGGTCAGCAACGCTCACTACAGATACACAATACAGCCAGCCGACAGCTCGGATGTGCTGGGCGCTGTGCTGAATGGCTTCGAGGTGTACAGGGTGATGCAAACAAGTGTGTCTGCAGCGACTCTCAGGCAAGACGGTGAGTATTATGGTTTACCAATTACCAAATACCAAAGCCTTTAGCCTTTTCCCATACAAACACTTCAGTGGCCTTTCCCTACCTCTTTAAAGTGTTCATCTCATTCATCATACCTTTTGATCCAATCTCCATCCGGTCCTTTCTCCAAATATTCAAACCGTTAAGTGTAACTCTCATTTTATCTTCTATCAGTGCCACACAACACTAGCCACTTAACTCGTCTATATTGTACCTCTTACTTTGACCTAGGTAAAATTTTGGACTCGTGTTATGAGTATCATCTCATATTGTATCACTATATAAAACACTGATACAGTGTATCATCACGTATCATATGGACGGGTCGTATCACATGATACTACATGGTATCTCATGATACATACAATATGCTTTTTAAAAAAATATCATAATTCTATAATTTATAATTTATAATAATTAACCATACCATATCCAAGGACTTGCTAGCAAATATGATGTTCATTATCAAATTATATATACTTTTGCATGCAAAGCACATGAAAAAACTATTTAAAATAACCTAATAAGTAACAATAACTATGTATATTTTTAGCACTATAACTATTTCTTTCTTAAGTTGTGGATAAATGAAAGGCATACGAGCTGATTCCCAATAATGTGAACATGATGTAAATGCGAGAAGTCAATGGCAATATGCATGACATTAACATTAATCTCATTTTATGCCAATGAAAGTAAAAATAAAATAATGAATATGGTCTTTTATCGTTTAATTTCTAAAATAAGATCAAAACCACAAGAAGACCGATTTTCAATATATTTTTAGATGTCAATGAATATGATAATTTTAACAATGGAGTTTCCAAAATAATGTGATTCTTCTTTTTTAGTTATGAAAGTTAATAAGTTTAAGGAATAATTGCTACTTGTTGAGAGATGAAAGTGGTGCTTATAATTTGAATTTATGTTAATATTTTACAAATTTTGAGTTATAAGAATTATCTTTTATTTTTTCTTGATTTTTCTATTTTTATTTTAAAATATTTTTAAATTTACACTACGATACTAGACGATACACCCGTATGATACACGAAACCAATACCATCAATCGAGCTTTGGCATTTATATTAGAAAAGCTTGGAACTTTAATTTGATGTGTTGGTCCATGCAGTTGATGTGATCGACTCCATCAGAGATGGGTACCAAGTAAGGAAAAATTGGGTCGGTGATCCTTGTCTGCCTCGAGATGCTCCATGGGAAGGCTTGAACTGCAGCGTTGACAACAGTGGAAATCTGACAATAGTTGCTGTGTGAGGATCCATGTTTTCCTTCTTACTATAATTTCTTTTGCTTATGCATACGACGTGAAGAAGCTATGGCGAGAAGTGGGACCCTATCATCCATCTGACGTTGTGGCAATCATCTTCACCATATCCTAGCCGCCTATGTTTGGCTCTCGAATGATGGCTCACAGATAACACAATTCCGTATCAATCGTCTACTGTAGTAGAACTTCCATGCTGATTATTGATACACCTTAATTAGGAACATTTTATTTATGCAGAAATCTTTCCAACAGTGGACTAAATGGTATCATCGTAGACTCTTTTTCTGGAATGAGGAATCTCAAAACATTGTGAGTATATCAGTAGTCGTTATGATAGTCTTAACTTGGAATTTCAGTTTTTTCTTTCAAAACTGTATGCCGTAGTCAAGGGATTTTCTTGTCTCTTTTTGTGTGTGTGACTAGCACAGAACAGGATTCTGCAGCTTTATATTTGCCAAAGATTGTTCTCTTCAATAGTAAATTGCATGTTTTAAAACAACAACTTCTTGGCAAATTCAACAGAGACTTGAGGGGCAATAATTTGTGTGGCTCAATTCCGAGCACTTTGCAAGCAAGAATTGATGCGGGCCTCCACATCAGGTTAGACAATGAATCCAGAGGCTTCGGATAATTGCCCCTTTGATGCTGCCAACTGATCTGTTTCTCTTATCCTTTCTTTCCATCTTGTTGAAGCATTGAGAATGATCTTCCGATTTGCCAAAGAAACCAAGATGGAAAGGGTACCAATAACAAGAAGAAATTTACTATAATTGCAGTTTCCATATCGATATCCTTAGTTGTATCAGGCGTGCTAGCAGCACTATTGATGATTGTTATGATGAGGCAAAAGGCCAGAAAACCGGGTGAGCTTCCTCGTCCATGTGCTTACAAACGACGACCCTTTTTAACATTGTGACCAGTTTCTTCAATGTCAAAGGCCTCCACATCCTTTTGCTTTGCTAGGGGACAACTCGTGTCCTTATAATTTTGGTCATTTTCATTTCCATCAAACCTACCTCATGCTTATTTATGTTGCTTACTGCTCTACGACACAATTATGTCAAATATTTGTTAGGAAAGTCAACAAGTAGAGGAACTTCGCTACATCAAAGTAGAACAAGCAATTTTTCTTATGATGAGATCGTTGAGATCACCAATAATTTCGAAAGGGGAATTGGTAAAGGAGGATCAGGACATGTCTTCTATGGCCGTCTGAAAGACGGTACCTCAAACAAAAGCGAACAGGGCCGTGAAGTTGCAGTAAAGGTATTGGGAGGCTCTCTTTCACAAGGAACGAAGGAATACGCTACTGAGGTTCGTATATTCTAGAAAAATACGTACATATATGAAAGCTTGGAACAGATAAGTTAATCACTTCGGATTCAGATTCAGCTGTTGATGCAAGTTCACCACAAATATTTGGCATCCTTGATCGGGTTCTGCAATGAAGGAAACCGGATGATCCTAGTTTACGAGTACATGAATAGAGGAAACCTAAGGGAGGTACTCTCGGGTACTCTTTCTCACCATCCTCGTTTTCTCGGTTCTCTCTCGATTCTTCTCCCCATTCTACCATTTTCAACTTACTTGAACTGTATCATGTCAGTGTACAGTAAAAATTATATTCTTATGAAATCGAGGGTGGAGATTCGATCCTTACGTGTGGTAACTTATCAAATCTCATCTGAAACCTGGTTTAACCTTTTCTTTTCTCAAACTCAATGTGTATGCTGGTGTCATAAGTGCGTGTATATATATAGAGAGGGATAGATAGATATAGATATAGATATGTTGAAGGCACGAGTATAAATTAAAAAGTGATAAAAAAGTACGAATTGTTTAATGACGCTATGTACCAAGTATGTATATATCTTCCTTGTATCTTTAGCTTGAAAACATAAAAAGAGGCAAGCAAAAGCGATGTTCCCATTTGAGACATGCTTTAAACATAGTATTTTTTACTCAAACGAAATATAGATATATAGGGAAAAGATCATGTCTTTTTATATTCAGATGAAACTTTTACTATAGCTTTCTGAACACTTAAAAGGCTAAAGTTATGCAATAGGGAGGGATCAATATGCAATTATGAAGGATTTGGAACCCTTCTCTTTTTCAATTAGTTTGAAAGGAATGCTTCAGGCATCAAATGTATTATCCAGTTGAACTTGACTTTTAGCATGTCGTCACCAATAGTACAATGAGGCACAGAAAAGAGAAATAGTTACATAATACATTCTTATTACTGTTGATTAAGTTCGGTGTCCTCTGCGGATGCGGCAGGAAGCTCTGTGACTCTCAGTTGGATGCAAAGACTGCGCATTGGTCTGAGCGCTGCCACAGGTTCATGTTTAAGATCAAATTTAATCTGAATTCTCCTTCAAGTACTCAAGTAATCTTGGTGAAATATTAATCGATTATGTTTGAAAATCAGGTCTAGAGTATTTGCATTCAGGATGCAGGCCACCTATCATACATAGGGATGTGAAGACCACTAACATCCTCGTAAATGAAAACTTGGAGGCAAAAATTGCGGATTTTGGGCTGTCCAAGATCGGCCAAACAGATAACGTTACCCACATAACTACTGCAGCTGCTGGAACTCCTGGATACATGGACCCTGAGTAAGCAAACTTTTCCTTCTCTCAATGATTTAGTGTATTAACTGCCCCTTTTGAAGGCATTAAATTTATCCATACTCTCAATAGATGCATAGTCAGATTTTAATAAAATTTTGCTTTCGTTATCCAATGGTATGACACCTTTTCTATGATACCTTAGCCTTTCTCTTTGTAAAAATCACTGCTATTAGGTTGCCAATCAAATTCAGCGATTTTTCCGTGAAAGGAAACACTAGATTTTGCAAGTAAAAGCGATATGCCACAACTCTACTTTATCAATTACCTGCAATTATATATATATATATATATATTCTCTTCACAATAGCTTCTGGTTGAGAACATGTCAGGTATTAGATTTTTTCTTTTAATGTAGAAATAAGTGTCGGCAGACTTACCAGCTTCTTCTTGAAAGTAAGGAAATCCTTTGGAACTAGGATCAAATATTTAAAATCGAAATTTATATATAGTGGCTAATTTTTTGGTTTGGTCCTCTACTTGCAATTTAGTCACTCTTGTGCTGTTGGTGACCAAATGCCACTAAAAGTTACCATATTCAACAGATTTTGGCATCAAAATATTCACTCAAGATTGTCGAAAGTTTACTCTAATGTACCATCATTTCTTTGAGTGAAGAGACACTGCTTCATTGAACGTGGGCAATTGTTTTTTTCAGGTACTACAATACAAATAAGCTTACTGAAAAAAGTGACGTCTATAGCTTTGGAATTGTCCTTTTCGAGCTTGTCACTGGTCAGTATCCAATTTTCGATGTAGGATCACAGAGAGTACACATCCTCCAATGGGTTATACCCTTAATTGTAAAAGGAGATATCGCCAGCATTGTAGACTGCAGGCTCCATGACCATTTTGATATCAACTCTGTATGGAAAGTGGTAGACACGGCAATGGCATGTAGTGTAGATAAAGCAGTTTCAAGGCCTACCATGACTGAGGTTGTCAATGGACTGAGAGTGGCGATGGAGATTGAAACTCACCGAGCAGGTGCTGAAAGTTCATTTGGAAAAGCTTCGCTGCCATCTTCGTCACAAAGCCACAGTTGTCCTAGCGAATCCTCTGTGCCATCAACTAGGTGATTCTGCAAAGTTCCTTTATACCACGGTTGCATTTGGTCGCGCCAAGTTTAGTTGTTTGGATGTACATCACGATGGTTAATGATTATTTGGAAGGACATGGACTGATATCGCCTTCTACTAGAAGCTTGAACTTCAACCTTGGTGTATAGAATTCGAATCCATGATGAATCATTGACACGCTTGCATGTGATTAAATAAGTTTGTCTTTGTGGTGGAAGATGGCTGCTGATTTTAGATTTGGGTGATTCAGGCAAGGTAACAGTAACTAAAAAGCTTTTTCCGAAGGTTTTCTCAACTTAAGCTCCCTCAATTCTCTTTTATACTCTTCCTTCAGAAACATACATGATCCTGACCAGCTAATCAGCCTTTTTTCGCAAGCAGATTTCCAGCAATATTGTTTAGTAACTCCTTCAGAGTATGTGGATAGAGACTCTTGGTTTTAAAATGGTGGTTGGCTATTGTTTCTACAAATATCACAATGGAGAGGAAAAGCACATGCAAGAGTAATAGGCTTGCTAAACTTCTATGTTAAGGTTCACAACTCTTACTGCAACCAAAGGAACCCTGCTTTGGTTCTCGTCTGTTGTTTTTTTTAATATCCAATACTGAGGCCATTACTGTTCAAGTGTGTCGCTGCAATTTCTTCTATGTAAAGGGTCAAACTAAAACCTGGAAGTGAACTACACATAGTTTAGATCCGTCAGAAAAAAGAACGTGCGTTCATTTATCATTGGGACGTATCAAAGTGACATACCGCCGCCTGTCAACATGTAGAATTTGGGCTGGTTAAGTGGACCAAGAACCTCGTAGTTTAGCTGGTCTCTAGCTCATTCACGTTTGGTTCATAAAACCACAAAAGTGGAACATGAGCACGATGTATTGGCTCATGAAAGCTCGTTAAATGGCTTTTCTTTGGCTTTATTTTCACCTGAACCATGCCTTAAGGTAAATCGGGTATTCAAGATAAACAAATTGTCATCCCTTAATCTGTGGTAACCAAGTCGCCAGTAGCAAAAATGTTTATCTTAAGGCTGGAGTTTACAAGCAAGTTTGCTCTCATGTTGATGTTCTCACGGTCAATTTTGAGTCTTCGGGATATCTTCAACACTACAACAGAAATAAGGTACCAAGCTAAGAAGGCTATCAAGATGATTAATATGACTTGTTCCCCGGTTCACGATATGCACAGCCCCCCTGTACGTGACAAGCGGTTGTGGTTGAACCGGCCATTGAATCTGCCAAATAGGTCATCTCAGATTCCTATGTCTACTACCAAATGTTGTCAAAGATCTTGATAAATACCTATAACCAGTGAAGAATCAGACTGATACCACTTCGGTCTAAGTCACCCGAGAACTTTCGAGCGTATTCCTATGCATAAAGCGAATATGATCGCCATAAGCGTGAACAGTGTATGTGGGGCATGCGTGTGGATGCTGTTAATTCTGGTCGCTTTTTCCATATTTTTATACCGAGTCTTCATGTTTTCATCAAATTGTAAATCTTAATCATAGTCGTCACTACAGTAATTTGATGATGGAAATAATCAACCAGTTTTTCACTTTATCTAGGGCCACTTCCAAAAGAATTTGAACAAGTGAAGACCAAGTTTTCATATAATCATGTAGCTGTCTTCATTGACAATTTTCTTTACAGACGTTAACGACTATTTTATTACATTCAGAGATAAGGAAAAGGTATGGCTAGCAAGCTGGAGAACAATCCTAAGTACCTATCCTGCTTTCCTTTGTAAATTTAGCAAGTTAATCGGCAGACCAGCATCTTATACCACAACGTTACTGGCAGCGTCGCTAACTGCAAGTTGACCGTAAACAATTTCGACTTTTGCATCCTTGGGAACAAAGAAATGACAACCACAAATTGCATCGCCAATATTTGAACTCATTTACATCAAGTGATTATCCTCAAAAAAGAGTACATAAGTGATCATCCCTTAATATGTGGTAACCAAGTAGCCAGTAAGCACAAATAATTATAACGAAAAAGAAAGGAAAATTCGAAACTTCTTTGTACATTTGGGTTAGGCATGCCCTCTCAGGCACACCCCTGTCAAAAGCCATTGCGAAGCAGATATTTTTCTATTGGTCTTTATGATGAAATTGCTTCTTTGAAGACCAACTCATGTTGCTGTGAAGGAAAATCTACGCCATGGTTGTCTGGATTGATGCTGATCATATCATGATGAACGCCAACGGAAAGCATTCCCTATCAACAACTATACTTCAGTGGTAATCCCGCATGATTCAGCCGACATCATTCATCTTCTCCTTGTTCTCCCTATCTGTCGTTTTGAGGGATTTACAAGATTTTACTATGTAGAGACCGGTTGTCAACATCTCGATTTAGATTTAAAATCTCGCAATTGTTACTATGTGGAGACTGGACTGAAGAGATTCGAAGTGCATTACTATCTCATTTCGTAAATACCAAAGCTACCTTTCATATAATACTCTTTCCTTTCATTTCATCTCAACAATTCTCTTTCCTCTCTCACCTAATCTCTCCTCTTGTACGCCATTAAATCAAGATTATTGATGCACTTGGTTACGGGAATGATGAGAGAATGTTGCTTAAAAATTCATACGGCATACCAATAATAGAAAGAAAACGTAATTATTAACTGCAATAAACTATGAACATCAGATTCATCTGAAATGAGGAAGATAAGGCATTGCTGTCTGAAATAAGTAATGGAATACATTGAATTCGGAACTGTCAATCACGTACGGGAAAAAAACGTATTATAGTACCAACATAGAAAAAGATCATCGCATAGAAAAAGCCTGACTCAACAAGCAAAACTCTTAAAAGAACCGTAGTAGAAAATTAGGGAATGCAGTCGTTCAACCTTGACACAACTCAAAAATGCATTATAGATACAAAGTAGCGAAAACCAAAAAGAATTAACTTAGGAGCATAATGAGTATTCCATATCAAATGAATTCAGGTCTTTCGTTCACTAACACGAATGCAAGCGGTGGCAATAAAATTGACGGTAGCAATAACCAGAGGGAAGAATGGAGGACCACTTAACCAATAATGACAATCGGTTCGTTGACTATATCTAACTTCAAATCAGTATGAAGCGGTTTATTCAAACGGTACTTATTGCAGTCATAAATTAAGCAACATACTCATGCTATATAATCCTGTTTCTTTCAATCCAAAGAAAGAACTCCACCTCTAAATAAAAATATTTGTGAAGAGATTGATTTGTTGTCATCTTTACTCCCAACAAAATCAACATCTAAGTATCTAACCACTTTTAGTTCATCTACTTAAAAACACATATTCAAGCCTTCTCATCTTTTAAGATAACTTAGAATCCTTTTTTACAACTATTGAGTATTGTCAACCAAGATTACTTTCATATCTACTTACAAGACTAAGAGTGAAACTTATATCAGGTCTTATACCCAACATAGCATAGATTAAGATACCAACTTATTTATAAGGAACATTAGGCTTGTTCTCTGCTTTAGTGAGAAAATCATCCTTACTCAATTTGAACCCTTTCGCAATGAGTGTAAATGCAAGTTTGCATTCACCAATTTTACTTTCTAATATTTCTCCCCATAGTTCTAATTTTCTATTAACTTTTTCCTTGGACTCCTCGACTAACACAATGTCATTTGCAAATAACATACACCAAGGTATTTCATCTTGAATATGTTCTGTTAACTTATCAATCACCATTATAAATAAGTATGAACTTAAAGTTATTCCTTCATGTAACCCAATATTAACTTCAAAGAAGTTTGTCATTTATTCACGAATCCTCACACATGTTTTTCCTCTATCATACATGTCTCTTATAAGGTTTATGTATGCTAATGGGATATTTCTTTCTTTTCCAAGGTTCTTCAAAGAACCTCCCTCGGTATTCTATCATAAGTATTTTTCTAAATCAATAAATATCATGTGAAGGTCTTTCTTCTTTTTGCTCTAAAATGTTTCATAAGATGTCTCAAAAGGTGAATTTCTTCAACAGTAGATCTACCTTGCATGAATCCAAATTGGTTATCTATTGTACTAATAATTGTCTTAACCTACCTTTGATAATTTTTTTCCATAATTTCATAGTATGGCTTATTAACTTGATACCTTGATAATTCACATAATTATAAATGTCTTCTTGTTCTTGTATATGGGTATAAGTGTACTCGCTCTCTATTCCTTGAGTATCTTTTAGTTTCTTCATATTTCATTAAATAGTTTTGTTAGTAAAGTGATTCTTGTTTCTCGTAGGATTTTCCAAACTTCTATAAGAATATTGTTTGGTCCTACTGATTTACTACATTTAATATGTTTAACAACCTCTTTGACTTCATTCTTTTGAATACGTCGGTAGAAATTATGGCTTATATACTTTTCTTATTTGGGTAACTCTCTTAAGCTAATACTAATATGTTTAATTTTATGAAAAACTTATAAAAATAGTTTTTCTATCTATTTTTCTATCATCATTTGCCATTAGAATTTTCTCATCCTCATCTTTGATGCATCTAACAAAATTAAGATCCTTACTTTTCTTATCTCTAGCCCTAGTTATGCTAAAAATATCTCTTTCGCACTCTTTTGAGTTGAGTTTTTTTATATAAATCTTCTCAAATTTTAGCTTTTGTTTCACTAACAGGTTTTTTTTACTTCCTTCTTTGTTTTCTCATAAGCCTCTAAAGTTTCACTAGTTTTCTTAGTATAATGTAATTTACCATTATGCTTCTTTTTCTACTCATACATCTTTCTTAGATTCACCTAACACATATTTCACAACTTTTTTAATATGTATAGTCATATTGTTCCATATATCACAAGGTATACCAACATAATTCTAAGCATTGCCATGAAGGACTTCCTGTTTTAATATACCTTATTTTTCACTTTTGAGGTTCCACCATTTAGTTTGAATAGCTCGATACAATATTTTCTTCTTTGTCTACTTTTTTACTTGTAAATCCATAATTAAAAGTTGATGTTGGGTGGTTAAGCTTTCTCCTACAATTATCTTACAATCTTTACAACATAGTGGGCATAATTATCTTTTCGCTAATTGGTAAACCTATGAATATATCACACATTAAAGGAGAGTTGCGTAATTTAAAAGGTTGGTTTTTGATAATTTTCACAAACTGCTAGAGGATAAAATTCTCCTTTTATTTGTTTAAGGGCATAACAATCTTTTGATTTTAAAATATCTAGACTTTTTTGTTATTTTGTCCTATACAACTTCATTATTTTATAAAATAACCGAAGTCATAACAAACTTTTCAGCCCTTTACCCAAGGCAGTTTTCGACGATCGTTTTCTGTTTTGATGAAAACCATGGACAATTTTCAATTTACTAAAGAAAATCGAGAGAGAGAGAGAGAGAGAGAGAGAGAGAGAGAGAGAGAGATCAAAGAGAAAGAATAAGCAAACACTAGAGTGAGGAAGGAGAGAGAGAGGGATTGGAGAGACGACAATGTCAGCCCTACAATCATTTTCTACGGGTGTGTTGCCACATCCCCCTTTTCTTTTTTCGACCATTGCATGTCACCCATAGTGGTGGCTTCTAACTATCTAATGGTCCCTTTTTGTGATGGTTTCAAGGAGTATCTTCTCCTTTATCTCCTTTTTCTTTTAATTTTTTTCATGTTAATTATGAAGAGAGGATAGTTGGGTGTATCCCTGTCCTCTTTTACTTTTGGTTTTTTATAAAGAAAAAATCCTTATGATGTCACATCTCTTTCATCTATTAAATATAATCAAAATAATTAAAAACAAAAAATCAAAATCAAATCAACATCATAAATAGATGAATTCCTCTTTGAATCGATTAATTTTTATTATTTTTCTTCTTTTCTTCTTCTTTTTTAATTTTTTCATGGATTTTGATCAGTTTTTATTTATTGATAATAGTTATGTATTGAACTCCGCCCATGTAAGGGATCACCCTTGCATTGCCGGTCCCAAGCCCGGATAAAGGAGGAGGGTTGTGTTAGGCTTCCAACAGCCAGCGTAAAACTTCGTCGGATTTCTACAACATGGATTACAAAAATTATGAGCATTGCTTTGGGGCATCCCCGCCTAGCAACGTGCTGCAGAGCCCGAATGCAGTAAGAAGTAAGCAAGGGTCACTACATTTTCACCCGAATGTAGTGAATCAATTGCAGAGAGGGTTCCCACATCATGGACGGGTGTGGGTAAAGAAGTTAGTCCCGCTACATTGCCGCCCGAATGTAGTGAAAAATTTTCAGAGAGGGTCTCCGCATTTTGATTATGGACGGATGCGGGGGGTAAGGAAGCTAGTCCTAGATAATAAGATTCGTATTGGTTCTTGGAATATTGGAACATTATCGGGTAAGCTAATGGTGGTGGTAGATACTATGATTCGGAGAAATATTCATATTCTATGTTTACAAGAGACAAAATGGGTTGGAGAAAAAGCAAAGGAGATAGAGGATACAGGTTTTAAATTATGGTACTCAGGTAAAGAAAAGGCCCGAAATGGAGTTGGTATTATCATAAATAAAGATTTAAAGGAGAGTGTAGTAGACATACAACGATATGGTGACCAAATCATGACATTGAAATTAGTGTTAGGAGTAGAGGTTTTGAATATAGTTTGTGCTTACGCACCCCAAGTAGGACTAGAAGATAGTATAAAGACAGTTTTTTGGGAAGAGTTAGATAAGGTGTTTCAAAAGATTCCACAAAGGGAGATGATTTGTTTAGGAGGAGATTTAAATGGACATGTCGGTAAAGAGGTATTAGGATATCAAGGGATTCATAGAAACTTTAGTTATGGGGATATAAACGAGGAAGGTAGGGAGATTTTAAATTTTGCTATGTCATTTGATCTCTTTATAGTCAATACAATCTTCAAAAAACGAGAAGAACATTTAATTACTTATAAGAGTGGCTTATCACAAACACAAATTGATTACTTTATTTGTAAAAAAAAGATAGAGCGTGTTGTAAAGATTGTAAGGTAATTCCAGGAGAAAGCTTAACTACCCAACATCGACTTTTAGTTATGGATTTACAAATAAAAAAAATGGACAAAGAAGAAAAGAGTGCATCGAGCTATTCGGACTAAATGGTGGAACCTCAAAAGCGAGAAAGAAGATATATTTAAACACAAAGTCCTTCAAGGAGATGTTTGGAATTATGTTGGCACACCCTCTGATATGTGGAACAATATGGCTATACATATTAGGAAAGTGGCGAAAGATGTGTTAGGGGTATCTAAGGGAGGTGTACCGGCACAAAAAGAAGCTTGGTGGTGGAGTGAAGTAGTACAAAATAAAATCAAGACAAAGAGGGCATGTTACAAATTACATTATGCTAAGAAAACTAGTGAAACTTTAGAAGCTTATAAGAAAGCAAAGAAGGAAGCAAAAAAGGCCGTTAGTGAAGCAAAAGCTAAGATTTGGGAGGACTTATATAAAAAACTCAACTCAAAAGAGGGTGAAAGAGATATTTTTAGGATAGCTAGGGCTAGAGATAAGAAAACTAAAGATCTTAATTATGTTAGATGCATAAAAGACGAGGATGAAAAAATTCTAGTGGCAAATGATGATATAAGAAATAGATGGAAAAACTATTTTTATAATCTTTTTAATGAAAATAAGGATGTTAGTTTTAGTTTAGGAGATTTAGCCAAGTCAGAAAAGTATATAAACCACAATTTCTACCGACGTATTCAAAAGAATGAAGTCAAAGAGGCTCTTAAACATATGAAGAGTGGTAAATCGGTAGGACCAGATAATATTCCTATAGAAGTTTGGAAAATACTAGGAGAAATAGGAATCACTTGGCTCACAAGACTATTTAATGAAATATGAAAAAACCAAAAGATGCCCGAGGAATGGAGAGCAAGTACACTTATACCTGTATATAAGAACAAGGGAGACATTCAAAATTGTTCAAATTATTGAGGTATCAAGTTAATGAGTCATACTATGAAATTATGGGAAAGAATTATCGAACGTAGGTTAAGACAAGTATCAAGTACAACAGAGAACCAATTTGGATTTATGCCAGGTAGATCTACTATTGAAGCGATCCACCTTTTGAGACGTCTTATGGAACATTTTAGAGCAAAAAAGAAAGACCTTCACATGATATTTATTGATCTAGAAAAAGCTTATGATAGGGTACCGAGGGAGGTTCTTTGGAGAACTTTGGAAAAAAGAGGTATCCCGTTGACATATATTAACCTTATAAGAGACATGTATGATGGTGCAAAACATGTGTGAGGACTCATGAAGGAACGACAGACTTCTTTGAAGTTAATATTGGGTTACATCAAGGATCAACTTTAAGTCCATACTTATTTATAATGGTGATGGATGAGTTAACAAAACATATTCAAGATGAAGTACCTTGGTGTATGTTATTTGCAGATGACATTGTATTAGTGGAGGAGTCTAAGGAAAAAGTTAATAGAAAATTGGAACTATGGAGAGAAATATTAGAAAACAAAGGCCTCCGACTTAGTAGAACAAAGACAGAATATATGGAATGTAAGTTTGATCATTTGGCTACTTCAGAGGACATAGAAATTAAAATTGGCACACATTGCATTCCCCAAAAGGAAAGTTTTAAATACCTAGGGTCAATTTTTCAAAGTGATGGAAGAGTTGATGGAGATGTTACACATAGAATTAATGCTGGTTGGTTAAAATGGAGAGGAGCATCAGGTATTCTTTGTGATAAGAAGATACCATTAAAATTAAAAGGTAAATATTATAGAGCAGCAGTTAGGCCTGCCATGTTTTATGGTTCTGAGTATTGGGCAGTTAATCAACATGTACAAAAGATGTCTGTGACAGAAATGAAGATGTTGAGATGGATGAGTGGTCATACAAGAAAAGACCGTATACATAATGAGGTTATTAGAAACAAATTAGGAGTGGCACCAATAGAGGATAAAATGAGAGAACATCGTTTAAGATGGTTTGGACATATAGAAAGAAGATCAAAAGAAGAACCTGTAAGAAGGTTAGAAAAACTAAATTTGGAAAGTATTAAAAGAGGTAGAGGACGACCACAAAAGTGTTGGAAAGAAACAATAAAGAATGATCTAGCTTATTGGGAGTTAACTGCTAACATGGCACACGATAGAGATATGTGGAAACAAACAATCCATGTAGCCGACCCCGTCTAGTATGGGAAAAGGCTTAGTTGTTGTTTGTTGTTGTATAATAGTTATGTATTGAATATTAATTATTAGAATGAGTCAAAGAGGAAAGAATGAATCAAACAACTACTAAAAAAAGAGCCGAAAGAAGGCTGTTACACGAGGAGAGAGAACCTCTCACATGTATCAATCATGTTGAAAAATCCAACTTTAAAAGTGTAGGATAAGAACATACAACATTTTAGTGAGACTTTTGGATCTTATGATCCTTAAAATCTCCATGCTTTTAAAAAAACAGCTTCACAAATTCAACAGAGACGTGAGGGGCAACAATTTGTGTGGCTCAATTCCGAGCACTTTGCGAGCAAGAATTCATGCGGGCCTCCACATCAGGTTAGAAATGAACCCAGAGGCTTCAGGTTATTTTCCCGTTTCATGCTGCCAATTTATCTGTTTCTGTTATTCTTTCTTTCCATCCTTTTGAAGCATTGAGAATGATCTTCCAGTTTGCCGAAAAGATCGCAGTGCTCAAGTAGGAAACCAAGACGGAAAGGGTACCAATAGAAAAAGGAAGTTTACTATAATTGCAGTTTCCATATCGATATCCTTAGTTAAACTAGTCGTGCCAGCGCTGTTGGTGATTGTTATGATGCAGCGGAAGGCCAGAAAACCGGGTGAGCTTTCTCGTCTATGTTCTTAGAAATGACCCTTTTTAACATTGTAACCAGTTTCATGTGAAAGTTCTCCACATCCTTTTGCTTTGCTACGGGACAGCTCGTGTCCTGATTTTGGTCATTTTCATTTCCATCAAACCTACCTCATGCTTATGTTGCTTACTGCTCTACGACACAACTATGTCAAAGTTTGTTAGGAAAGTCAACAAGTAGAGGAACTTGGCTACGTCAAAATAGAACAAGCAATTTTTCTTATGATGAGATCGTTGAGATCACCAATAATTTTGAAGGGGGAATTGGTAAAAGAGGATCAGGACATGTTTCCTACGGCCGTCCGAAAGATGGGAAAGACGGTACCTCAAACAAAAGTGAACAGGGCCATGAAGTTCCAGTAAAGGTATTGGGAGGTTTGATGCAAGTTCACCACAAATATTTGGCATCCTTCATTGAAAGAAACATGATCCTAGTTTGTACAAAAACACCACCGCGGAGATATACCACACACTTAGATCGTTCCCAAATTATACAAGAAATTGCTACCTTTTGCTTGCAGCTCTCACGAGAAGTACATAGTTCGGGCTTCTTTCATGTATGGCAACTATGATGGCCTCAACAAGGTGCCTTCTTTCGATCTCTACTTTTGTGTGGATTTGTGGGATACTATCAAGTTGGAGAATGCTACACAAAAGCTTTGGACCGAGATTGTTGTCCAAGCAGCTTCTGAGCTGTTGTACGTGTGCCTGGTTAACACGGGCAAAGGAACGCCTTTCATTTCGAGTCTGGAGCAACAGCTGCTCGACGATGACCTCTATGCGCCAGCTAATAGCAGTCTGAATGTTGCACTGAAGACCTTCCTTCGCATAGACGTCGGATCCACTAGAATAGTAAGGTGAATTGATTTGCCTTCTTTATATCCTTTTAGTTATGATTGTGATATACCCGTGTATATATCACAAACTATTAAAAGCATATTTGCTAGCTCCATGTGAATCACTTAAGAAATTCAATTTGTTTATTAATTGGTTTTGGCATAAACATAAATTCAGGCACCCAGATGACCGGTACGATCGCATTTGGACGCCAGACTATTTTATGTGCTACCTCTATGGACACGTGGGTTTCACTATTTTCTCTGCCATTGCCCATGCTCCAGACAGCGGCCTACTCGGCCATCATAAACGTCATAATTAACGGGACTTTCGACGATAAATTCCATGTGTTCTTTTTTTCGCCGATGTGTTGAAGCCGGCCAACTTCGCTGGAACAAGGCAAATGAGGATACAGCTAAACGGCTACGACCATATACAAACACTATGCCAACATGCCAGGTCAACATTGATATCAACACTATACCATGCATGCCACATCAATATCACGTGAGAGTGACATCATTATCAATGTGAGAAACTATGTCATGTTTGTCATCTCTATCAACGAAGTTACACCGATGCTGATGGTACAAAGTGCTTTAGGATGGGTAAGGTGACTGCCGGTTCAATTTTTACAACTTAGATCGTCTACCGATAGAAAGTGAAAGAAGCTACTAATGTAAAGTTTTCTCTTCATACTACTATACCCCAAATTAGTTAGTTTCTTTTGACAACGCCTATGGTCGAATTCATACTCCAATATTTACTTCATTTTTTCCTATGTTCTAGGTTTTCTTTCTTTCGAGGTATTGATCTAAGAATTTATCACTTCTGAATTGAAATATTTTAATGGTTTCTGTTCTTCCTGGTAGCCATGGCCATCCCATTCTTGGTTCACACCTGCAGGCAAGATCACCGGTGTTTTAGTTAACACAACACGCGTGCTCAGATCAACACCCAAGCGTAGTTGATGGTTTATCTAATCTGTTTAACTTGAACTGCGGTATGTGCAGTTGATGCCATCAATTCCATCAGAGACTCCTACCAAGTAAAGAAAAATTGGGATGGTGATCCTTGCCTACCACAAGGTGCTTCATGGGATGGTTTGATCTGTAAGAGTGACAGCTATGGAAAGCAAACAATAGTTGCACTGTGAGACCCAAAACGAGTTCGATTTCTATATTGTCACAGTACGGGCAGTCAGCTGAGCAGAATTGATTCCTTGGTGTCATGCTTGACTTCCACCAGAAGGCTATAGGCCTGGTAATGGTACAAACTTTGACTCATGTCACTAACAGGACCAAACGGAGGGCCTTTCAGTGAGCTAGGCTGATATAATGCACCTGTTGCAGCCGGCTGGCTCTCAGCCTCTCTCACACTGCCTGCTTTGGTCGTCTCCATTGATGCACCAAACATTTTATTTGGTTAAAGGGATCTTTCCAACAGTGGACTAAATGGAAGCATCTCCGATTACTTTTCCAGCATGGGAAATCTAAAGACATTGTCAGTATATGCGATCAGTGACAATCGCAATACCTTTTGTGATGGACAAATTGATAATAATTCGGATGATACATTTAACAGAACCATGGATGATGCATTCTGTTCTGTTTAGATTACTAATTTGAGTTGCATGAAATATTGGGCACATTTTCTTCAGGAACTTATCAGGCAACCGTTTATGTGGATCGATCCCCAGTGGCTTGCAAGCAAACGTTAATGGTGGCCTCAAACTAAGGTCCGGATGTGAATCTGAAGCTTAAGATATCAGCATGTGTTTGTCTCCTTTTTTATGCTGTCAGCTAAGCTGCTCTGTTTCTGGTTCACCTTTTGGGGCGGTTGAACGTTCACAGCAATCTGAATTGCTCAAATACCAGCAACCAGGATGGAAACAAACGTAGAAACGATAATGACAAGTGCAAGTCCAAAATAGTGGTCTCTGTATTGTCTTCCCTGTTTGCACTTGCCGTTCTAGAATTGTTGGTGACGGTGATCAAGAAGCTGTTGAAGAACATAAAACAAGGTCAGCTCCTTAACACTGAGCTCCTGTGTGTGGGCTTATGCGTATGTGTGAATGTATGTAAGGGTGAGCATTATTCGGTGCTAACAGAATAACCAAATTGAACTAAACCAAAGTTTCCGATTTGGTTGGGTTATATATATAGTTGCTCATGTGGTCTTTAAAAAAAGACAACTCTCGATAACATGTGGTTGAGAATGAAATTTTCATTGGTCTTATTCTACACAAAGCAAAAGGTGATGCGATGGCTATTTTCAACTGAATTTCGAAAGCTACTTTGGGATAATTTGTAACAGAGGTCTTCAGCTGTTATTATTTTGGCTCTGCGGATTGAAGTTATCTGTCATTAATGTGTCATGGTCCTAAGTAAACAAGCAAATTATCTGGCGTAATGTTTTTAATTTTAGTTGACTCTTTCTACACGCACGTGAAATTTACTTGTAACAGATACATCCCTGGAATAGGAGCATGCAACATGCATGTACTCATATGCAAAACTTCACTATTTCTTTATTCCTCTCCTCTTATGGGACAAACTTTACATCCATGTATGGAAACTCGGTAGGGTGAAAACCATCTGTAGGTGAACGGAAAAGTGGCTATTTCACTTATGATGAAATTATTGGAATCACCAATAATTTCAAAAGGTTAATTGGTAAAGGGGGATCTGGACATGTATACCACGGCTGCCTGAAAAGCACGGAAGAGTATGCTTCAGATAAGAAGGATGGCCGTGAAGTTGCAGTCAAGGTAATGGGAGAATATCTTTCACAAGGGATCAAGGAGTTCACTGCAGAGGTTAGCATGCTTATAGAGCATGATTTTGAATATGTTTAATGAATGAAAGCTCAGAAACACACCCAAAAGGGAAACCAACCAAGTAATCATTTCCCATTACAGGTTCAGCTATTGCTGCTAGTTCGTCACAAATACTTGGCATCATTTATTGGCTTCTCTGATGAAGGGAACAAGATGATCCTTGTTTATGAGTACATGAGCAGAGGAAATCTGAGGGAGCTACTCTCAGGTACTTCTTCTCACTAAGAGACCGTGTGTTTCATATGAAGAGAGATAACAGGAAATTCTCTTGCCTGTAATGAGTGAAAGCATGCAGTGTAGTAAGAGATAATAGGAAAGTTGAGTGTCAAGTCTCCCCACTTTTCTCTAATAACAAAATTTAGCAGATTCGACAAGAAAAGGTGTCATTTTCCCGAAGAATGAAAACTCCCATAAGAGTGAAGGATTCAACTTTCTTTTTGTTGCGGTTGGCTTGGCAGGAACCTTTTAAGCTTTGAATCAAGGGATTTCTTTCAATTTGCAAAGATGCTCATCTACGTCACATTTACATCATACTCTTGAAGAATAAAGGAGCGGAGAAGAAAACATTAGCTACCACTTACATATTTACGTTTGCTCGAGTGTTTGCTCTTTCTGCAGATGAAACAGGAGCCGCTCTGGTACTCGATTGGATGCAACGATTACGAATTGCTCTGAGTACTGCCATAGGTTCATATTCTGCTTAAACTGAACCTAAGTTTCTTTAGGCTAGTGGTAGAAGATATTTATTAAATGCTAACAAGGGAATTTTGGAAGTGCAGGCCTAGACTATTTGCATACGGGATGCAGAACGCCAATCAAACATAGAGATGTAAAGACCAGCAACATCCTTATAAATGAAAACTTGGAAGCCAAAATAGCAGATTTTGGGTTGCCAAAAATAGGCAACACGGATAATGTAACTCACATAACAACTGCAGCTTCTGGAACGCCTGGATACATGGACCCTGAGTATGCAAATTTACTCTCTTGAATGATTAACACAACCAAGTATTCGTTGGAAGTAAACTTCATTTTCGAACAGGTAGTCTACCTAGTTACCATGTAGCCCCGGACAACACTTTCCAAATGCACCTTTGTTTCTTTCTAGTGAAAGAATAACAGTTCATTGAACATCGTGCATTGTTTTTTCAGGTACTATAACACTAATAAGCTTATTATACCGCTACGGTATTGATAGTTTCGGTAGCAGCACCTCGGATCACAATGGATCCATTCAGGTTGCGCACAAGCTGACCGTAAACAATTTCGGCATTTGCATCCTTGGGAACAAAGAACTGGCGGATACTAATTGCATCACCAATATTTGAACTTATTTCATCTGAATGCAATTAAAGAACATAACGTGATTATCCTCAAAAGAAAGTACATAAATGGTCACCATTTAAGCTGTGATAACGAAAAGGAAAGGGAAACTTTGAAACTTCAAGTGGATTTGATTTGTTTTAGATTGGTTTGTTGGGATTAGGCATGCCCCTCTCGGGCATACCCTTGTCAAATACCGTTGCAAAATAGATATTTTGCGGTCGTCTTTGCGAGTTGTCTTTATGATCAATGTTGCTCTTTCAAGTCCAAATTATGTATATCTGTACAGACGAACTACACACCATGAGAACTAATTTAATAAACTTTGTCAACTTCGTGAAGTTTAAAGAAATTCAAAAATATTATAATACCAAAATAATCATCTATTTACAGTGCTTCTAAATGTTCGAATACCTTTATCAGTCACTATATACATACATATTTAATAGCCGGTCCATCACGTGGATTCAATCTTGGCATTTGGGGAGATTGGGAAAAAGCAAGAGAGAGTGCGGAAAAGTCAACAAAAGGGGCTAGGGCTAAGTGGGCTTAAACCATGTTGGCTGACCGTTGCAACAAGAAGGTGTTTCACTAAGGCTAAGTGGTTGCATCAAGTGATGGACCGGCTGCATCAAATGGTGGACATGGGTTGCGCCAAGAGGTAAGCCGACTTGACCCTTGAACCTAACCAAGCTACTCTTTGAACCACCCCCAAAACACCTAAACTGAGCCCTCCCATACCCGGCTGAACCAAGGTCAGCCTTGCTGCGCCTTGACCAAGACCAAGGCAACCACACCCTAACCTGGCCGAATCCATTTTCTGCACCCCTTGAAATCTGCCAACCGAACCCACCTAACACCCTCCCGGCTACACCCTTAAACTTTGACCTAACCCCACCTAAGCCGACCTTGGTTGCTCAAACAAAACCTCTTGATTCACGACCTTGACTAGGTGTTGGCCGAACCCATTTGGAGTTGCTCTTGACCAAACCGACCTGCCTTGCTGCCCATGCCCCACTTAAACCACCATCCCTTGACTAAACCCTTGACTGACTTGACCCAGCCATACCCTAACCGACCTTGCTTTGAACCCCATGGCCTAAACCTAACCTAGCTGCACCCCACTTACCACGACCACACCCAGCCGAACCCCACCTAACCACTTGACCTAACTAAGCCTTGCACCAACCCACACCCAGCTGAACACCCACCTTGTGCCTACACCCCAACCAAGCCCCCACCTTACACCTACAGATCTTAAATTTTTTTTCTTATTTTATCATCTATCAATGTCACGATCAATTTGTTTCTAATAATCTCATTATATATACATTCTTTCCGTATTTAACCATACATCCATCTCAACATCTTCATTTTTGCCACAGTATCTTTTATAGATATTGATGATTAACTTTTCAACACTCAGAACTATAAAACATAGCGGGTCTATTTGCTACTCTATAATATTTACGTTTAAACTTTAATGATATCTTCTTGTCACACAAAGTACTTGATGCCAGTCTGCATTAGAATTTTGTGCATAACATCTCCATCTTAATTTTTCTATTGCTATAAAAAACTGACTCTAAGTATTTAAAACTTTTATTACGAGGGATGCAATATGTGCCAATCTTGATTTCTATATTATCTCAAGTAACCAAAGGATCAAACTTGCATTCCATATATTGTCTTTGTTCTACTAAGTTGGAAGCCTTTACATTCTAATGTTTCTCCTCATAGTTCTAACTTTAACTCTTTCCTCACCTGGCCGAACCATGGCCTTGAACCCAACCTGCCCTAAAACCTACCTATGAACCAAGACCTAACCTACCTCGCCCCTTTGACTCAACCTCTAAACTGAACCCGGTTAGGCTGGCTCTCCATGCTAAAACCGAGCCCTTGCTGCCCTAGCCGACCCACCTAACCCCCTTTGCTTGGAATCGACCTAAACCTGCCCTAACCGACTTGGCCTAAACCTACTTGTTGCCCCAACAAACTAACCTACCTTGGGCTGCAACCTACCTAAACTGAACCTAGGACTTGAACCCACCTTGCTGAAACTAAACCCATCCCCTAAGCATACCTAGACCTTGCTCACCTCACCTCACCACCCAACCTAACCCTAAACCAGCAATTAAACCGACCTTGGCCAACTGCACCGACTTGGCTACACTTTGGCCCAACCGAACTGGGTGCAGGTTGGATTGAACTGAACCAAACCCACTTGTGGCACCACTTGCCCGACTTGCACTTGGGCTGCATAAACCGAGCCACCTTTGACCTTGATTTACTTGCCAAAACCTACAACAAAACCAGCTGCAACCTGCACCGGCCCCAAAACTCAACCAAACCTGGTTTGCACCTAACTCCTTTGGCCTGGCTACACCAACTCTTGGATGTCCCCAACACACCTTTGAGCTGCACCAAGTGGTGGACACGGCTACAACAAGGACCAAACCATCTTGGGCTGACTTGCACAAGCTGAACCAAGGCAGACCTAGCTCACGGCTGCAACAAAAAGGACTCGAGCGAACCCGATAAACGGAAACAAAAAGGTAAAAACCAAACAAAAGACTTGTAAGTTTCTTTAACTTCGGTTTTAAACCATTTGTTTAATTAAATTCAATTCAGAACGGGGTTGTATTAACGAAGCGAAGTCTCCCCCCGGGTTATAATATTAGTGAATGAACACGATCGCACCCATGATCACTTGAGCCTTTTCGCTCTTAAACTGGTGGATGAACACGATCACACACACATGCACTCGAGCCTTTTCACTCTTTACACCCACAAGCACTTGAGTCGTTCTGCTCTTTATTTGTCGGATTAAACACGAATACACACACGAACACTCGAGCCTTTCCGCTCTTTCACACTCACACACACTTGAGTCTTTTTCGCTCTTAAGCTAAAAATATATATACATAAATTCGGGTAAATTTATTTTGTGAAAGCAGTGTGAGTTGCACTTAAATTCGGGTAAATTTACTTTGTGAAAGCAGTGTGAGTTGCACTTACATTTGGGTAAATTTACTTCGTAAAAGCAGTGTGAGTTGCACTTACATTTGGGTGAATTTACTTTTGAGAAAGTAGAGTGAGTTGCCATTTAAATTCATGTGAGTTTACTTTTGGGAAAGTAGAGTGAGTTGCCATTTAAATTCGTGTGAGTTTACTTTTGTGAAAGTTGAGTAATCGCACCCATGAGCACTCGAGCCTTTTCGCTCTTAAACTGTACACAAAAACACCCACGCGCACTGGAGCTTTTCCGCTCTTAGGATAAAACATATATATATCTGCGTGAGTTTACTTTTTGTGAAAGTAGAGTTGCACTTACATTCGTGTAAATTTACTTTTGTGAAATCAGTGTGAGTTATAATTCAATTCGGGTGGATTTACTTTGAAATAGAGTGAGTTACAATTTCCATTTGGGTGAGATCTCATCATCGCTCTCAAAAACCCAAAAAGAATTTCTAGCATCCTTGCATTCGCTCATCGCTTTTAAAACACCCTCAAACAAATCGCTCAAACTACGTTGAAATTAGGCCACACAGGGTACACACATCAAGCCTAAACATATAAAACTCGCAAGAACTTAGGGTCGTCCAACCTTCGTAATAAAAAGGGAAAAAGGCACAAAAACCCGAATTCATCGAAACACTTATCTTCTTGAAGTCAAAATTGTTTTGAAAAATTGAAGTTCCTAAGCGCTTAAACTGACCCTTGAGCATCGGTTGAAGAAGGTTTAAAGCGAAAATAGTCTGCTTGCCTACAATTGCAAAAGTCAGAAAATCATTTAAAAAACCTTCACTAGTTTTGAATAAGCTAGCTAGCACGCTCACGCACGTGTAAGCACGAAAGGGTTCACTTCTAGTTTGCTAAACTCGAGAGTAAAATTTTTTATGTTTACACTTATACATCTCATTAAAGAGTTTGCATGTGATCTTATTAGTAAATATTAAAATAATAATTGCCGCTTAAAAAGGATGGCTCACAAAATTATAAGCCCATAACATATTGCCACTTGATCCGGTAATTCGAAACATATAATGATTGGACGCCATTGGCAGACATATCTAATAGCGTAAGTTATTGCCCAATAAAAATGGATGAAAGATTGTTGGCTTGTTTTTCACTCACCAGTTAGGTTAGCACAGATGATATTTTAACCGGCATATTTATATTCGTCGATGGCATATGAGCATCTCTTTTAGAAAGCTGAATTGCTCTGCTCAGTCATTTGGTAGAACGTGTTGGAAATAAGTGAATATATGCATTTTAGTTGAGGTTTGGTTTTTGCTAGACAAGCTGGGGAAAGAACAGTTGATTTAATACATATGGATGCACCAATGATTGATGAAGCTTGTAAAAGAGCTAACACAAGGCCGAACACGAGCTACCCATCTCCTTCATCAAAATTTCCGCGTTCTCAGCAAACAGAAAGATACCTACTAACAAAGTTGCCTATCATACACTGCATGGCCACCGTACATTCTACACATATATGTGTGTGTGTGATGAGAGAACGGCAGTACTGCCGGTTATTCTAGACTTTGGATATACGGATGATCTAGTTAAGAAAACAAAAAGTGAGAGTAACCCTATGCCTTTATGGAAGCGGTTACATTTTTTTCCTTTATGTAAACCGTTTCTATATAATTGGAAGGTCCAAAATGTGCTGCATGGTCCAACACACATAGCATCTAGTAACTCTCATTCTTTTTCTCATTCTTTTTTTCTATATATACATATATTATATAATATGTAGGTTACTATCTATGCACCCTTTTTACTATTCCTACGCCCATTTTTTTTAACCAAAATTGTTTCTCGTGAGTTTCTCTCCTCTCCATGCCAATCTCCGTATTTCCTTTTCTTTACTCTCACAACTGGTATTTTGTTCATTTTTTGCAACATTGCTTTCTTTGCAACTAGACAACTCATCGAAAAAAAGAATGAAGAACAAGAAGAATTTTGACATTTTTTATTTTTATAAACATTTCACGGTTTTTTATGGAAGAAATGGACACAGATTTTTTGAGTGGAAATGTGAACCAGCCGCATCCCTCTCTTGAAGATCTCTCTTGCAGTTGGGTTGAAGTGATACCACTTCTCCCATGTTACATTTATATAATATATCTAAATGTGTCGCACCTTATATCCCTCTTATCAAGCATTGCAAAATGACAAACAAGTCGAGCAAAAGAACTTACAATAGACTAAGTTATGAAAAAAGTATGATTGGTAAAAATATTTGTTATACTATGGATAAGGAGAATAGAATTGATTATGGTGTATCAAAAGATGTATTTATTTAATGTTTAGTTGATAGGAAACGTATTTTGCGATCATGATGAGCTTATTTGGTAAAAAATGTTCAGATAAAGCACATTGTTGTTATTCTTTGTTTAGTAAAAGCATAATAAGGATGTATGAGTTAGGTGTCAAAGGAATGACAAATATAAGACAAGTTATTGATGTTGAAAATAGTAGGTGGATAAGCTTTAAGAAGATAAAGTTCTCATTTTTACTCACAAGAGAGAATGTCATGCTTTTGCACGGAGATTAAGTAAATCTTAGTATAATGTTATAAAAGACCTTACAAAAATCATTGGAAACCTAATCATATTTTGATGCATTTAAACTGAGTTGATGTGTCAAATGTTAGTATGATAAGACATATTTATAATGCACTCATGAAAATTAAGAAGAAAGGGTTCTCAAAGTATTCTATAGTGACAATTGTATGACCTAGGCTTTCACCAACACATGGTATCTCAAGATACTTGATATGGATATTGTTAGTAATATTGTGTTTGTATATACTCGCTCAATACAACTATTATATGCATTTCTATAAGTATTGAGTTTAATAGAACATACAAGACAAACATGAAGAGTTTTTTCATGTTTTTAATGTAGTTTCTTACATGATCTATAACAGTTGTACATACTCTTTAGTTTATAGATATAAGATACTTTTTTTAAGGTTGTGGGCTTCACATTAACTAACAAGAATTTTTTTATAACTTTCTTTTTATGAGTACGGAGAAGGAAAATAATTATGTTTCAGTATTGAAGTTTGTTAGAGAGTTGCGCACTCAAAGAAACTTTCCACGTGTAACATGTAGTGACCATGATAGGTGTTGGAGATTCTCATTCAATTCATATTTTCATATACAAAATTCTTCTTGTGTAAATGGCACATTAAAAAAAATTGAAGTATTTATTGTAAAATTATTAATGAATAAAGATATGACGAGTATATTTGATGTGAGTTGGAGGAAAGTGATCCACTTATAAGATGGAAGCAACTATAAGTTGACAACAAAGGTAATGAAATTTAATTGAAGAAATTTTCTTTGTTGCTCACTTACATGAAACAACAATAGTTGGATCTTCATAAGAAGAAAATTATCTAAGCATGAACATATAGAGTGGTTCATTATTATACTCATACAAGTAATAGGTATGTAAAATTAGTTATTAATACATACATGTATAGATCATTTATTATTTTTTAATCTTTAATGATTGTTATCTAATGATGAGCAAGTTATAGAATGCATACATAAGGTTGAAAGGGTTTCGTTATTTACAATGTTACCAATCTGTTGTTGTAAAGAAAGACCATATAACAAATCTACAAGAAAAGGATTTACCAACTAATGAGCATGTAGACAAGAATGCCTCTTAAGGAGGAAGGCGTGTATGTGACCGAGAGTGTGAGTCCCTTCCAAGAGATTTGTGATCTTCTTTGTAATATTAACTTCCTTAGTTCTCTGGTTCTCATATTAGGTCTCATATTTAGAAGAATAGTTCAAGAGATTGAAACTTGAGCCATCATATAAAACATTGATACCTTCATTTATGAGTATATTTATAATTATTTAGTGAATGTTGTTGAAATAAAAATTATAGGTATAAAGTAATTGGCAAACTTTTAGCCTGGAATAAGGGATACTGGCATAAATCTCATAAAGAGTGCGTGAAGGAAGTGACAAGTTGGAAATACTCATGAATTTTTATGTAGGGTGGTGTTGATAATAATATTCATTGTATTGCATACACAAACGATGATCCTTATCCTCGTGACTATTTGTTGTTCATGTCAGACATGGTTTCGATTATCACTACTTATTATATTATAGCATTGTTGCTCCTCTTCATAAAGGGATCATGGGTGGACTCCCGAGCCCTTCTTTTGCAAAGACAACGCCTGCACCGCTTGCGTCATTATCACAAGAAGATTCACTTGACGTAGGCTTTCTTCCCATTTGCTTTTATAAGAGATTTTACCAAATGAGCCCATGAACTTGAAATGATAATTGAGAGACGCTTGAAAGTTGTATGTGAACTTTAAAATGGTGCACTTAACTTTTGTGTATTATCTCAACAGCTTAACAAAGTCTGCATTTCCATCTACTGCTAGGGAATAAGTTTTCATTTCCATCTACTATTGCCTTGAACAAGTTTGATTAATTTTCACGTTACGGTAATCATGTTAGAGAGAGAGGAATTTCTCATCAAGCTCATCTGGTTATACTACCTGTTGCATGAACCGAGGTAAGCGAGCCCATGGATGGATGACCTTCAGCGGCTGCGAAAACCTAGTATAGACACTTATAATTTTCAAAAACTTAGGTGTGATTTTTATGTGCCAATATTTGACACTACTCATTATTCAATTAGGTTGTTTTTTGCCAATATTTTAAGCCTATAATATAATGGGTGGCTATTTTGAGCCCACAAGTTCGAATCAATCTCCTTTTTTTCTCCTTTTTGCTTCCTTTTTATATTCATATGTTTCTTCGTGCAGATCCGAAGCACCATGGAACAACAGACAACGAGGTATCAGGTATTAAAATCATGCTTCGAGTTGTAGGTCGTTGAAGAAATGGTGAGGTGGAAGCACACAAAGAGAGATCAAACGGTGGACTTTTTCAAGCATAGTAGAATCTTTTAAGATTTAGCATAGGTAAATTGGAATTAAAAGAAATAAGAGTGTGTGGATTGTAAAAAGGGTATATGCCTATCAATTTTGATATAATATACCTTGTAAATGCATATCTCAAAAGAATCTCTACCATCATGGTTTAGATTTAAAAAAAAGATATTTATACCTTTTTTGAGTCCATTTATTCATAAAGCAACACCTTTGCTTCTAAATATAAATCTAAACCATCATATTCTCGTTGGTTCATTTCTTGAGATTTGTTTTTATATGCTAGTGTAGAAAGTTGCTAGCACATACTCGGTTCTCTGTCTCATATATATATATTCTTGTTGGATGATGGGCACATAGAGTAGCTGGTTGTTTTGGCCAAATTAGATTGTTTGGAGTGTCTTCTCAGTAGTACGAATTACGTCCTTATTATGAGGCACCAAAACATGAAAAACATATTTGTTAGGTCGCTAAGTGCTCGTGAATCACATAAGGAATCTCGATTTAGATTTAAATGATCACAATCGTTACTATGTGGAGATTGGAGAGGGTTGAAAAATCCAACTTTCAAAGTGTAGTATCCGAATCTACAACATTTTTAGTGAGACTTTTGGATCTTATGATCCTTAAAACCTCATAATTATAATTATTAACAACTAAAATAAACAAGTTAATAAAAAATTATTGTTGATCCGTATTATACTTCTATTATTGTCCTTAACTAGAATAACCCACCTTTTCACTTGCCTAACCGGAAATAAGACCCCTTATGTGAGCTTTGTTATGGGGTCTGCTGACGAAGTCAACACGCCTCCTCTCATTTTAGTTTAGTCAGGTAGGCCCTGGTGATGATCTGTCTTCTTTAATGTGTGTCCTCTCCAGCTAAATAAGAGGGAAGACTAGCGTGCCCAGCGGCACTCTTAGCTTCTTTCTGGAGGAGAAAATTCCAAAGATTGCAGTGTCTGAAATGGGGATGGGGATGATGGAGAAGACTAGGTGTTGTTTCAATATCTTTCTCATGTGCTATGCTGCTTTTCGCTTCCCAGTCTGGGCACAACAAGAGGGTAAGCACATCAGCCTCATACACGCACACACAAGCATGCCCTCGTGCTCACAGTGATTTCATTTAGTTTTCAGTACCACTGAATCACAACAGCCTACCCGGGGCGATTTTTTGCTGTGTTTTTTATCGAGAGTCCTGTTTGGGGCAGACCTCGATCGGGTATCAGCAAACGCATCACCAGTGCCCTCTTGGGCAGAGAGAGAAACCTACCATTATTGAATACCGCTTACATATCTACGGCCTAATGGTGTCGAAGATTTTTGAGCGCATAGTAAGGGATAGGTAGAATTATATATATGTGAATGAGGTATGACAGGATCTGAACCATCCATTTGCATTTCTTAGCATGGCTTCGAATGGTGCGAACCTTGGTGATTGAACTCCTGACCTATTGCCACTGAGCCCAACGACTTACCGCAATACAGAACACTTGCATATCTACCGTCAAATGTTCGCTAAGATTTTGATGGATTAGGATGGCTGGATCTGGTCCTATGCAATCTGGTGTCTGATTCTGCCCTCGCTGATAACGTCCACCAACGACAGATTGTAAAAAAATTGGAGGAGTCCTAAGTGCTAGTAACGAGAAGTGTTTTTCTTGATTCAATATAGAGGAGGTTTGTTTTATTATGGTTTTGATGATCAGGATCAACATGTAAATTGATGCACCGTATAGAGAGTAGTTCCTGATCTAAGACAAAAGTTTCCTCTACTGTTTTAAGTTATTGTTGACAAATTCAAAGAATTAAATCACCAATCTATTATATAAGCTTATTGACATTATATATAGAACACGAAAAATAAACTCTTTCGAACTTGAGCGATTGGATCAGCAAACGCAAGGAAGGATTCAACGACAAATCAGCTGCAACCCCAATTAGGGTTGGGGGTAGCTGAAGGGAGCTCGCTTCCGCTTTAAAAGCTCCTTTACTTCTTAATTCCGATTCCCTTATTCATGTCTGCGAGAAATCCTTCCAGCTGTGGTACAGTTGTTGAATAATCGTCTGAACTTTCATTAAAGTGCTCAATTAACTTGCCGTCATCTCTTTCACTTAAATTTAACCCAATAGAGACACGGCCTACGTACCGCTTCTCTGGTGTTCGTTGACCAAGTCATGACGCCTTCATTTAATAAGGTCGTGGAAATGCTTAGTCTTGTTTACTTTGTTCCGAGTTTGCGTCAGCAATTATTTGGACAGCTTATAAGTTAGATCTCTCCATCTCGCCGTTCAAAATGGAAGAGGATCAATGTATGCCTTCGTGATCAAGTCTGCTCTAAGTTCTTCACGCAGACAAATTTCCTAGACGCTCAGTGTGTCTGCTGAGGCTGACGAAGAAGAATAGATGTTCTTCCAAATCGTTCCTGATATGACGTGCTGATTTTCACTTCCCAGCCAGTACACAAAAAGAGGATAAGAAACTAGGCACCTGCTTCTGTAGGTGAGGTACTAGGTGGAGAGGCTCATAACTGAAGATCACAAGTCCCCTTCTTCCTTTTTCTTTTTTTCCTCGTTCAACCCCAGACATATAGATCTCCTGTATTCACGGCGGAGAGCGAACGACCTGATCCCTACATCATAAAGTAGCAGCAGGCAGAGGTTGTTTGTGATCCGTCCAACTTCCATGTGCATTTGCTGGTATAGCCAACACTGACATCGCCTTTCCGTGATCGAACCCTTGACCGACCTCTTGTGAGATATCCCAACAACCTTCCACACATAACTCTGGGAAATCTACTGCCTAGTATTCTCAATGATTTTTCTGCATGGCAATAAACAGGGCAGAATCATGTGTTAACGTGGCTTTCAATGATTTTGAGTGCAGTAGGATATATTGGAAGTAATCGGGGAAGCATGTGTGCATTGTGAATGATCCAAATAGCTTGATTCTTTTTCATCATCTTAATCTTTCTCGTATCTGAGGAAATGGGAAAACGATTTTGTTACAATACATGAAACTGTATGCATCGACTGGACCAGGTAGTCTAGGGGATCATGATCTAAACACCAAAATGCATCTTTTACATCGTCATCAGCGCCAGAATGAAAATACGTTCGTATTAGCCCAGATTATGACCCGCTGAATAACTTGATCCAGGTTCAAAACTAAAGCAGAAAGTATATTGCATTGTGAAAAAAAGAAAAAGAATTAAGTTGAAGCGAGCTTGATCCATGTAACACATATATGACCCAAAGAAAAAGCGTATGACCCGCTGAATCACTTGATCCATGTTCAACGTGGTGCTTATGCGAACTGGAAGCAAAGAAGCTAGCTTTCCTGCGACCATTTAGAAAAAATATTGGATTAGATATGGGATTTGAAGCGAGCTTTCTTGCAACTCTCTTTCTTCTATTGCTTATATTAGCTAATATTCATTTGCAAATGATCAACAATTGTTCATTATTTAACACTCCTGGAATTATTACTGAGCGCGTTTAACAACTTGCAAATTGATGGCAGGCTCATACCGCATCGACTGTGGGCTAACAGGGACTTCAAGCTCCAGAAATGAGGCCAACCTCGAGTGTGGCCCAGACAATGATTTCATACAGAGTGGAGTTCCGATGCAAATGGATGATAGGTATACAGCCACCACCCCTAAGATATACCAAACACTTAGATCCTTCCCGAACTACACAAGAAATTGCTACTCTTTGCCTGCAACTTCTGCAAAAAGGTACATCATTCGGGCCTCCTTCATGTATGGCAACTATGATGGTCTCAACAAGGTGCCATCTTTTGACCTCTACTTTGGAGCGGATTTATGGGATACCATCGAGTTGGCGAATGCCACACATAAGCTTTGGACCGAGATTGTTGTCCAAGCGATGTCCAGGGTCTTGTATGCGTGCCTGGTTAACACGGGCGCCGGGACGCCTTTCATTTCGAGTCTGGAACAACTGCTGCTCGACGATGACCTCTATGCACCAGCGAATAGCAGCCTGAATGTTGCACTGAAGACCATCCAGCGCATTGACGTCGGATCAACTAAGGAAGTGAGGTAAAATACTTGTCTTCCTTTTTATTCTTGTCAGACTGATATGACATGATCACGGACTTGCCTCCAATGACATCAATGCTAAATAATTAATATGCACGCAACGAGAGGCAAAATACTTTCCTTACCACAGTCGTTAATCTCCCTTTTGACATTCGGTTAGCCAAATTTGGTTTATTTGGAGGCCATTTCAGTTTGTTTGCTCACTAACAAGAATTAAAGCAAGTTACGAAGACACCATAACTGGTAAGTCTTTTCTCCTCGCTCTATGGAAATCTCTGTAGTATAGTTTCCTGCCTTCCAATGCAAAAGATCGGAACACTAGAGTGGTGTAGTTTCATTGGCAAGTTGGGTTAGGCAAACCTAGGTATCACCAGTTTGGGTCAGGGCAGATGGTCCAAATCGGAACTGGAACGGGTCTGTAACCCTCCAAAACTCCAACCAGACGAATTGGACCTGGAATTGTAACCAAACTGGACCCTGAAGTGGATGGCTCCAATCAGAACGGAGTCCATGGGTTTGATTAAGTCTTAAACAACATAAACTTAACAAAAATTGGAAGTCAACATGACCGAAACCGGAACTTGAACTGCCACAAATGCAAACCAAGTCCAGGCATGGAACCAGCGTGAAACCTGACTAGAATCGGTGGGCCCGGAACTGTGCCCAGGACCGGGAGAATCCGAGTTTGGTTATGCCTCCTCTTTCTATGTGAACCCAAATGGGCATTTTTGAGTCCATCACCGGTTCACTCGAAACCGACCATGTGTGGGGAGACCCTTATTAATAAGTGGAAACCAAATCCGTAGAACCCAAGATTTGAGTCGAACGGTCTTACAGTTGAACCCCTAGTCACGTGAGCCACTTAGAAGACCTGCAGGCCGGTTCCACCGGAATCTGGAAGAAGAATCCAATCAGCCTCCCTTTCGTTCCTTTCTGTGTTTTTTGCAGTTTAATTTGAAATTAGAATAATAAAATACTTATTAAAGTACTTGGTTTTGCTGCCTCTGGTATTTTGTTCTTCATTATGCTTTGGCTTCATAGTTCTAGTTCGGTATTTTCGGCCGTTTTCCCCATAAGGTGTTATTAACTGTGCTTCGGTCCTCGCAATATTGTGGCTTTATTGCTCTGGCTACGGTTTAATTTGAAAGTCACAGTCTAATTTGAAATATGAACTGCGAGATGGGGAACCAGTGGTTCTTCTCTCTCTCTGTTTGGGACAACCGGTTCCGGAACCGGTTCTTGTTCTGGCTTCCTCTGGTAGGCAAGATCCCAAGTGAACCTGGGGAGGCGGTCGCCGGTTCTGTTGCAGTTCCGGTTTGAGCCTTGCTGGCCCTTCTTTGTGCCGATTACGGAGGCGAATCCGTCTGGTTCAACCCTGTGGACCACATTCAAACCGGACACGTATGCCTTGTGTATCAGATCAGAGAGTCGGCAGTCGAACTTTTGGAAATAATGTTGGGATTTAAAGCATTTGCGTGCTCCGTGGATAACCAGATGGGCGCTGATGCGAGTCTGTTGTTGTGTTCAAATGCATATGCATGCAGGTACCCAGATGACAAGTATGATCGCATTTGGACGCCGAATTATGACTCGTATGGAACTCCAAACTCTGACAGGAGCACCAATATAAGTAACGATCTTATCCCAGTCTTCGATGTTCCATCGTCTGTGTTCCAGACCGCTGTATACTCGCAGACCATCAACCTCATCCTAACCGGAACGCCGGACGGCCAGTATTATGTGTTCTTTTACTTCGCTGACATAGTGAAGCAGGCAAGCAGCCCACGGACAATGATCGTACAGTTCAATGACAAGAGAGAGTGGGCCTCAACCAATGTAAGCTACCTCCAAGGCATGATTTTGTACACGAACTCTCCGCTCAAGAGCAATCGTTACATGTTTAGCATACGGTCAGCCAACAGCTCGGATGAACTTGGAGCAGTGCTTAATGGCTTGGAGGTGTACAAGGTCATGCAATTGACTACCAGTGCAGCGACCCTTAGTAAAGATGGTGGGTGTTGTTTTATCAACGCACCTCATGTGGACTCACTATTTCCTCCTCCTCATGCAGTATGATAGTTTATAACTTTGCTAATTGTTGTTTTTCTTTTCATTGGATAAAGTTTCTGTCTAGGGGACATATACTAGAGTTAATTAGCTACAAACACACACGCGCGCAGTCATACACGCAAATATATATAACTTCAACTCCCATGTGCAGTTGATGCGATCAACTCCATCAGAGAATACTACCGGGTAAAGAAAAACTGGGTTGGTGATCCTTGCCTGCCCCAACGTGCTCCATGGGATGGCTTGAAGTGTAAGATCGACAGCTCCGGAAACCAAACAATCCTTGACCTGTGAGAATTCATTTATGCACTCTTAAATAAGTTTTAAATTTTTGTTTTAGTTGCATAGTTGTGCATTTGACATGAAGAAGCTGTTGCAACAGGCCGTATGAATCTTTCATTTTGCATGCAGGAATCTTTCAAACAGCCAACTGAATGGTAATATAACAGATTATTTCTCCGGATTGACAAATCTCGAAACATTGTGAGTATATCAGTGGTCCTGATCGTTTTCTTACATTGGAATGTTGAGAACTTATCTCTGCAATCATGCTATAGAGAGGAAAACTGGATCCTGCATAACCTACCCTTTACTTATGAGTTCTCGAATGGACGATTGTACTTTAGATAGTTATAAGAATGAAAATAGACAAATAACACATTTATTATAATTATACCTCAACAAGTAAAGAAGGGGTATGAGTATGTACATGTATTAAAACGTTACAAGATCCAACTTTTTTCTCTCTCTCTATATATATATATTGAAGTACTTGTATGAGGTGTGGAAATAAGCCGATATTTCTATTGGAAAATAGGGAGTTTCTAGGTGTGTGCACAAAAAGTTGGAACTTCCTGGGCAGTAATTTTTAGGTTCATTAATCGCTACAGCCATTCGGAACGTGCAAGCTATTTTGACCAATGTTCAGGATTTTCAATACTCTCATGAATTTATGCGAGACGCGAGTAAAGCTCAAATTATGGAAGAAGAATATCATCCTTCGGTTCCCATATCTCGAACATTGTTTTAATTTACTATCGTTTCTAACGTTTATCTGTTCAAACCTACTTTCCTGAAGGCACCCATTCCATTCCTTTGATTGTTCCTTGAGTTGGGCGATAAAAAGGTCATGCCCTGTTCTCTTTGGGATGGATCCATAAGGATTCATCTGTCCCAATAAGAAATAAGCCCGATTAAAATACACACACACACACACATATATATATATATATATATATATATATATAATATATATATATATATATATGTGTGTGTGTGTGTGTTCATGCATGTGTTTGTACATAAACATGCTCATATATACAAGCAACAACAATAACTTACCCTTTTCCTGTACTAGATGAGATTGGTTACATGATTCTTTGTTCCATAAAGTTTGATCTTATGTCATGCTGAGAGTTAACTCAATAGAAGGTAGGACACCTTATTATTTTCTGCTAATACTTTTGTGGTCTTTCTCTTTTTCTTTTAACATATTTAATATTTAGTTTTTCACACATTCATACTTGAGCTTCCTTGGATTGCCTTTTCACATGTCTAAACTATATTTTTTTCTTATTTATTGTCTACTATTGATACTCCTAATTTTCTTATGTGATCTCAAAATCTTTATTTTTGGTATGGGTATTTTTTGCACATGTTGATGATTAATTGTCCAACACTACACCATATAACTTAACGGATCTAATTGTTGCTCCATAATATTTACCTTTTAGTTTGAATGATACCTTCTTATCACATAGTATACCTAATGTTCCTCCCCATTCTAATCAACCAGTGTTAATTCTATATGTGGCATCTATATCAATTTTCTTAATCACTTAAAAATATTTAATCCATGTAACTAAAACATTAATTCTATTTGTGACAACTATATCAATTTTTCTATTTGTCAACCATTGTCTCTTATAAAATTGATGGGTGTTAATGAGATACATTTCTTTTATAAGTTCTACAAAGAATATCTCTTGGTATTATCCTATAAACTTTTTAAATCAATAAATACTATGTAAAGTTTTTTCTTTAAAATGTTATATAAGACGTCTTGATAGGTGAATAGCCTCAAGAATAGATATCCCTATCGTAAATCTAAATTTGCTATCCATTGCATTTATTATTTGTTTCAACCTTGATTCAGTAGTTCCTTTTCATAAATTTATTATATGACTCATAAGTTTGATACCTTGATAATTTATACAATTTCAAATGTCTTCCTTATTCATGTATATAGGTATAACTTTACTTTACTTTATTCATCAAGCATCTTTTCATTTCTCCATATTGAATTGAATAATATTGCAAACAAAGTGATCCCATTTTCTTTAGGTTCTTTAATTTCATATTTCTATAAGAAAAGAAATATCATTTGGTCTTACATAATTAATAACTTTTATAAGTTTAAGAGCATATTTGACTTCGTGTATTTGAATACTTCCGTAAAAGTTGTTGTATGTATCCTCTTTCGACGTGGTGAGCTTTCCCAATCCACTACTCTCTCTCTCTCTCTCTCTCTCTATATATATATATATATATATATATCGTGCTACTAGCGCCATACTTGTTTAGAACATGAGTTCTTCAGCTTTAGATCTTTAAGATCATTTCTGATCAATACTGAAATTCACTATCGATCCAAATTAATAACATTTTGTGCATCAATTCGTCAGAGACTTGAAAGGCAACAATCTATGTGGATCGATTCCAAGCAGCTTGCAAGAAAGAATCAATGCGGGCCTCACGTTGAGGTTAGAAAGTGAAAAAGTCTTAACATAGTTCTCTTTAAAAGGTGCTAACTAAATTTTCTGTATCGTTTCTTTTCCATTCTGAAATTTGAAGCATTGACAATAGTCTCCCGATTTGCCCGAAAGATAACAGCGACGTAGATGGCAGTGGTAGTAATAGCAAGAAGAAAATCACTATAATTGCAGTTTCGGTATTGATACTCATAGTTGCTGTAGGCGTCCTAGCGCTGTTGTTGATTGTTATGATGCGGTCAAAGGCCACAAAACACGGTAAGTTCCTTCAACCAAGTTCCTACAAATGACCTATTTTGACTAACAGTAACTCTATTGAGACCTTCGCCCCCAAGGATGGCTTGGACACGGACTGAAGGGCGCGTAAGAATTGAACCCTATAGCCAATGCCCTTCATGCAGGCTGAACCCACCTGCTCATAAATGAGCTTGCCAAAATTTTGTTGGTTTCTTTAATAGAAAGGCCTATGCATCATTTTGCTTTGTAAAATAAGATTTTCTCCTGTGGAACAGCATATCTTTTGCGATAATGTTCTTGGAATTGTTCTTCCATCAGAACTATCTTGTGTCTGTGTTATTTACTGCACTATGGCACATTTGTTAGGGAAGCCGGCAACGAGTCGACGAAATTCACTACGTCAAAGTCGAACAAGCAATTTCTCTTATGATGAGATCGTTGAAATCACCAATAATTTCGAAAGGGAAATTGGTAAAGGGGGATCAGGACATGTATTCTATGGCCGTCTGAAAGATGATACCTCAATCAAGAATCAGCAGGACCGTGAAGTTGCGGTTAAGATATTGGGAGGTTCTCTTGCACAAGGAATGAAAGAATACACTGCTGAGGTTAGTATTTTCTAAAAGAAATACGTACACTCATATATGATGGCATGGAACTGATACATGAACCACTTCGGAGTCAGATTCAGCTGTTGATGCAAGTTCATCATAAATATTTGGCATCACTTGTCGGATTCTGCAATGAAGGAAACAAGATGATCCTAGTCTACCATTACGTGAATAGAGGAAACCTAAGGGAGCTACTTTCAGGTACTCTTTTCCCACCGTGATCTGGCATTCAGTTTTTTTATTGGAACTATTTCACACGAAGTGACTCCTGAATTACAAAGCAGAAGACTCATCTTGGGCCCTAACTCCCAATAAGAGTACAACAGAGCTTACGATATCTGCTTGAAGAGCTTTAGCATTAGCAGTGTCAAAAGTCGAAACTTCGATTCTGGATTTTGCAAATCCGTTTCTCCTTTCTAGCCAATTAGAAAATTCATCTAACCAACAAGCCTTGAATTTATTCTTCCGAAAAGGTTATTCAAGGGGAGTCCATGTGTGTGGTAAATTATCAAACCCCACTCGAAGCATGGTTTAAACATTTTTGTTCTCAAACTCAATACGATCTGGTGTTACACACATTATTGACGCCAAAAATCCAGGGAACATGGTAAGCTCTCGATGGACTTCAAAGGGAATGTCATTTTAGGCACTCGATACAGAGGAGCCTGAAGGGACGAAGCAACGGAGCTGGCAAATCACAAATAATATTACAGCGGAAAGGCAACAGAAATGAATGAATCATGTGTAGGAAGATGAAGGAGTGATTCAACTTTACTGTCTTGGGAAAAGGCCAATAAATAGCAATCATATTGATCAATCAAGATCTCCAATCACATTGTCAACTCTTTTGTTCCTACTTTTTCTTGTTTTTCACCAGAATAGTTTTAACTTAGCATTGCACTCATTTTTCCTTTTGAGAATGAGGGTCATAGTTCGGTAGACTCCTGTAAGTGCCATTAGAATTGTGTCACTACTTCTCATGATTATATATATATATATATAGATAGATAGATAGATAGAGAGAGAGAGAGAGAGAGAGAGAGAGAGAGAGAGAGAGAGAGAGAGAGAGAGAGAGAGAGAGAGAGGATCTTCACGTTACAAAGATACACATTAAATGGGGTGGCCCCATTTGAAGCCGTATTTTTTATCTCAAACTCAATGTTTATGTCGGTTATATGCATACGTAAATATGCACAAAATATATATATGGGGGTATGTATATATGTGTATATATACACGTGGAAACGGGCATATCTTTTATATTCTGATGAAATTTTTACAGTAGCTATCTCAACTCTTGTGAAAAGGCTATGCAATAAAGAGGGCACGAAGCTACAGTGAGAGGGAAGAATTTGGAGCCCTTTTCTTTTTCAATTGGTTCCCAAGGAACTTCAGACGTGAAATGTTATTCTCCAGTTGAACTTCACTTTCAGCATGTCGTCAACAGATTCTTGAATAATACAATAAGGCGCAGAAAAGAGAAACTAATTACATAATAAATTCTTATTAGTGTTGACCAAGATCGGTGTCCTCTGCAGATGGGGCAGGAAGCTGTCTCAGTTGGCTCCAAAGAGTGCGAATTGCTCTCAGCGCTGCCACAGGTTGATGTTTAAGATATAAGTCAATCTGAGTCTTCTTTCAAGTACTCGAGTGACCATGGTAAACTGTTAATCGGTAATGTTTGAAATTCAGGTCTAGAGTATTTACATTCAGGATGCAGGCCACCTATCATACATAGGGATGTGAAAACCACTAACATCCTCGTAAATGAAAATCTGGAGGCAAAAATTGCGGACTTTGGGCTGTCCAAGATCGGCCAAACAGATAACATTACCCACATAACTACTGCAGCTGCTGGAACTCCTGGATACATGGATCCTGAGTAAGCAAACTTTTCCTTCTCTCAATGCTTTAGTGTATTAACAGTCCCTTTTGAAGGCATTAAATTTATCCGTACTGTCATGCATACTGACCCAACATTCAGATTTTGATAAAATTTTGCTTTCTCTATTCAATGGCATACCGCCTTTTCTATGATACCTTCACCTTTTATCTTTGTAAAAATCACTGCTATTAGGTTGTCAGTCAAATTTAGCGAATTTTCTGTGAAAGGAAACACTAGATTTTGCAAGTAAAATCGATGTCACAACCCTAATTTATCAATTACCTACAATATTCTCTTCACAATAGCTTCTGGTTGAGACCATGTCAAGTATTTATTTTTTCTTTTAATGTAGAAACAAGTGTGGACTGACTTACCGGCTTCATCTTGACAGTAAGGAAATCCTTTGGAACAAGGATCAAACTTTCAAAATCCAAATTTTGTATAGTGGCAAGCTTTTCTGTTTGATCCTCTACTTGCAATAGAGTTACTCTTGTGCCGTTGGTGGCCAAATGTCACTAAAAGTAACCATATTCAAAAGATTTTGGCATCAAAATGGTCAAAAATTTACTCAAATGTACCCTCACTTCTTTGGGTGACAAGACACTGCTTCATTGAACATGGACAATTGTTTCTTTCAGGTACTACAACACAAATAAGCTTACAGAAAAAAGTGATGTCTATAGCTTTGGAATTGTCCTTTTCGAGCTTGTCACAGGTCGGTATCCAATTTTCGATGTAGGATCACAGAGAGTACACATCCTCCAATGGGTTATACCCTTAATTGTAAGAGGAGATATTGCCAGCATGGTAGACCGCAGGCTCCATGGGCAATTTGATATCAACTCTGTATGGAAAGTAGTAGACACGGCAATGGCATGTAGTGTAGAGAAAGCAGTTGCAAGGCCTACCATGACTGAGGTTGTCAATGGACTGAGAGAGGCGATGGAGATTGAAACACGCCCAGCAAGTGCTGAAAGTTCATTTGGAAAAGCTTCGCTGCCATCTTCGTCACAAAGCCACAGTGATCCTAGCGAATTCTCTTTGCCATCAGCTAGGTGATCCTGCAAAGTTCCCTACCACGGTTGCATTTGGTGGTGCCAAATTTAGTTGTTTGGATGTATGTACATCACGATGATTAAAGAATATTTTGAAGGGCATGGACCGCTATCCATTGTATTAGAAGCTTGAACTTCAACCTTAGTGTTTGGAATCAGCGACGCACTTGTTTGGATGTAGTAAATCCGAAGATCAAATAAGAACAAATACATTCTTAGGAAAATGAGTTTGTCTTTGCGGTGGAAGATGGCATCTAATTTTAGATTTATTGGACTCAGATCAAGTAGCAGCTACTGAAAAGAGTTCTCGCAAGGTTTTCTCTACAACTTCACCTTCCCCAGTTCTTTTCTATACTCTTTTACTTCAGAAACTTAAAGGATCCTGCCCAATTAATCAGCCCTTTTTTGCAAGGACATTTGGGGCGATATTGTTAACTCCTTCAGAGTATGTGTACAGAGACTCTTGGTTTTAGAATGGTGGTTGGCCATTGTTTGTATAAAAATGACGATGGAGAGGAAAAACACTTGCATGAATAATAGGCTTGCTAAACTTCTAGTTTTTCATTTTCTACAGGGTAATTGATGCTAGTAAGCTGTAGTCAATCAAGAAAGGGAATACCGATTTTCGGCTCACAACTCTTTCTTGGATGACTTACTACAAGCGAAACCCTGCTTTTGTTGGACACGTAGAAAGACCATGAAACAAAGGTTTTGTTGGACACACGATGAAAGAAAGGTCTAATAAGAAGGTAAAAAAACTAAATTGTAAAAATGTTAAAGGTTTAGTAAGAAGGTAAAAAAACTAAATTGTAAAAATGTTAAAAGAAGAAAAAAAACTACAAAAGTTCTACAAAACTGCTGAAAAGAAATAATAAAAAATGAAAAAATAATAAAGAATAATTTAACTCATATATAAAGCATGACATATCATAGAATTATGTTGAAACAAAGAATCCATACAGCCGACTAAATCTAGAGTGGAAAAATATCCAATACTTAGGCCATTACTGTTCAAGTGTCCCTGCAATTTCTTCTATGTAAATGGTCAAACTAAAACCAGGAAGTGAACTACACACGATTAGATCCGTGAGAAGTAAGATCTCATTTCGAGCGTGTTCCTATGCATAATACCAATATGATCACCATAAGCGTGCACAGGAATACGTATAGTGTGCTCTGAGACATGTCGCTAGAACTCTCTCTTTTCTCTCTCTCTCTCTCTCTCTCTCTCTCTCTCTCTCTCTCTCTCTCTCTTTGACACACAAAGACGCACACACACAGTATATGTGGGGCATGCGTGTGAATCTGTGTGTGTTCCACAGACAAGGTGATCAATCATACCAGTCGTACGATAAGGTGCCGGTGGACACTACAGCGGACGCTGGAAATTCTGGTCGCGTTTCCACATTCTTACAAGGAGTCTATGATTTCGGCATATGTAAATCTTAATCATAGGGTCACTACAGTAATTTGATGATGGAAATAATCAACCAGTTTATCACTTTATCTTGGGCCACTTTCAAAAGTATTTGAACAAGTGAAGACAAAGGTTTCATATAGTCTCTTCTAATCATCTATCTGTCTTCCTCCCTTCACAATGTTCTTTACAAACGTTAACGACTATTTTATTACATTCAGAGATAAGGAAAACAAGAAAACAAGAGTCCTTCGGAAGGACTAACAGGAGTTGCATGGTGTAGCAAACTCCTAGGCAAACATCGAACCCTGTTGACAAGCTATAAATATTCATATGACTAGCAAGCTGGAGCACAATCAAGCTCGTTTCATTAATCATGAGTGTCCATCCTGCTTTCTTCTGTACATTTAGCAAGCTGGAGCACAATCAAGCACTCTCAGGCACACCACTGTCAAAAGCCCTACTGGCCTTTATGATCAAATTACTTCTTTCAAGACCAAATTATGGAGCTGTGAAGGAAAATCTACGCAGTGGCTGTTTGGATTGATGCTGATCGTATTATGATGAACGTCAACGGAAAGCATTCCCTATCAACAACGGTACTTCGGTGGTAATCCAGCATGATCCAGCCGACATCATTCAACTTCTCATTGTTCTCCCTGTCTGTCGTTTTGCGGGATTTACTAGATTTTACTATGTTCTCCGGTTCACGGTATGCCCATGCCCCTCCCTGTACGTGACAGGCGATTGTAGAAGAACTGGCCATTGAATCTGCCAAATAGGTCAAGCTTAGAGATGTCAATATGGGCCGGGTACATTTTTGGCCGGCCCTGTAAAATGCTGGCCCAGCCCACATACTAGGAAGCAAGTTTTTAGTGGGTTTGTCTTTGGCCTCTCTATCGTAAAAAAACAAAGAAACATTTAATTCATTTAATTCAGATAACAGTAGATGAAGATAAGAGTAGAAAATGGCCCAAATAGAACCAAGTCGATTGTTGCTAGATATATTTTTTGTGAAAGAAATTAATTTCATTTAGGTTTTTCGCACTTGTTTTCTTGTTTTAAAAACAAGTCTCGCTCACCACTTTGGCATAATGGAAATGCTATATCGTTTTTGTGTGATTCATTGGGACTAAGTGCTCCAGCTTTTTCTAGGCTGCACATGATAGAAATCTAAAAAGAAAGTTAAAGATGGCAAGATCCTCGATAAAACCAAGAATATGATCTAACAATTAGAAGAAATAAGAATTCCACAATGATTGATATGAAACTTTTGTGGGTTTTAATGTGTGACGACTCAGAAATCATAATGTTTTATACTTGGGATTCGCACATGTTAATTCACGAGCAATGGGATTCAAACTGCTAAAACAAAGTTAACAAACTAGAGAAAGAAATAAACAGAAACTATTACCTTAGTTGCTAACTATCAAAAGAAAAGAATAGTCGTAGTTTTGGCAGAGTATTACCCACAAAGCAGACCATCGTGCAGATTGCAGCTGGAGAAGAGAAGGTGGTGAGATGCTTGTAACTGGAGGTGAGAAGGCGGTGAAATGCTGCCGTGTATAAATAACCTTTTTCAGGTAACGTGAATCCGATTTTATAAATCCGATCAGTTAAGCAATAAGCCTGTGACCGTGCGGTGAAGAGCCGTGCTGAAGAGAGAACAGAAGGGCATGTTCTCCGTGTTTGTATATATAAAAAAAGAAGGCTCGGACGTGGTACTAGTCTTACTGATTGAACCCATGACTTCTTGTCAGTCGGCTCAGATTCCTTTGTCTGCTACCAAAGATCTTATTACTATAACCAGTGAAGAATTACACTGATACCACTTCGGTCTGACTCACCCAAGAAACATAGAGATGACATTTTTGCATTTGTCCCTTCTTCGTTCGGACGGTGTTTGCATTTTTCTTTGCATGGTTCATCTTCCACGTTTGCAGTCGTGTAGCTGGTTGTCAACATGCCATGCACTCATGCTCACATTGATTTCATCAGTTTTCAGTTTTCAGTACCACTGAATCACAACAGCCTATCAGGGACGATTTTTTGCTCTGTTTTCTATTGAAAGTTAGCCGACTAGACGCTCCGTCTAGTATAGGAAAAAGCTTAGTTGTTGTTTGTTGTTTTAGATTGAAAGTCCTGACTTCGGCAGACCTCTATCGGGTACCAGCAAACCATCATCAGTGCCCTCTTGGGCAGAGATGAGAAGTGTTTTTCTTGATTCAATCTAGAGGATGTTTGTTTTATTATGGGCTTGATGATCATGATCAACATGTAAATTGAGGTGTTTCCTTTACTGTTTTATTATGGGCTGGGCGATTTTTTGCTGTGTTATCTTGGGCAGAGAGAGCAACCTACCATTATTAAATACCGCTTACATAGCCTAATGCTGTCAAAATATTTTGAGTCCATAGTAAGGGAAAAGGTAGAACTATATACCTGTGAATGAGGTGACAGGATCTGAACCATCCATTTGCATTTGTTAGCATGGCTTCGAATGGTACGAACCTTGGTGATTGAATTCCTGACCTAATTCCACTGAGCCCAACGACTTTCCGCAATACAGAACACTTGCATATCTACCGCCAAATGTTCGCTACGATTTTGATGGATGGATCACTCAAACTTATCTTTTATGAATATGTTGACATTAAGTAATCGCGAGCCCGTCTCATACTCAAGCAAGATATGATCTTTAAAATAACTTGTAAAAGTAATAATAACAATAATAGTGAACGAGCAATAGCAAAAGTACTTTGTAGGTTGACGTGATCTCTCAGAAGAAATAAGCACACTAAACAATGTATATTTTAAAAATCATACAAAATATAATATATATGACAGAAAAAGTAACCAATGAGTTTGCATTCATGCATTACATCCATGTCTCCCACGACAACACTATTTGTGTAGACAATTAGGGTACAAGTCATGTTGATGATTCACCCCTACATAGAGTCCTACGAGTTAGTATTATCAGATATAACAATTAACCATTTGATGACCTCTCATATCGTGGTGAATAGGGTAAATCAATATTTTATAATGTTTCACATACTCAGACACAATAATCATTGCAACATGCATCATTGAAAACACACATATATGCATATATAATCATTGCAAAGAATTATCAAATAACTCATAATAACATGCATCATTGAAAACAATTATAACTATTCACCTACCTAAATCTCCTCATTAAATCCAACACTTAAATGTCAATCTTGCCCAAATCACCTCAATTTGTACCTAAACAAACAAGCTTTCATTATTAAATGAAAACTATCCGATAAATGTGCTGGCACTGGAACCATAGCCAGTCCCGAAATCTATGGTTCCAATCAGAACGGAATCAACGGGTTTGCTTTTTAATTTAGCTTTTTATTTTAATCCATGGGGAAACTCTTTCGTAAAATGCTTTTTCACCTGAAACCTACCTTGTTATTGGTTAATTTGGTTTGCCTGTATGTCTTAGAGAAATCTAAACCAAATAGAAATTGGAACTCAACATAACTGAAACAGGAACCTGAACTGACACCAAAAGGGAACCAAATCCCGGTATGGAACCACTGCGAAACCTGACTACAATCGGTGGAACCGTAAACAAGAGCCAGGAGATTCCTAGTTCGGTTCCGTCTCCTCTTTCTGCATGGATGGTTTTTAGTCCCGTGCATATTTACTCGAAACCAGCCATGTTTACGCAGACCCCTTATTAATAAGTAGATAGCTAATACATAGAACTCAAGATTCAACTTGAACGATCTTGAAGTTGAACCCCGGGCAGGAGACACACTAGGCAGACCTGCAGGCCTGTTCCACCAGAACCTGGGACAGGAGTTGAATCGCCTCCCTCTGGTTCCAATTTGTAAGAGTATTAAGTCACATTATGTTTTCATCTCAAAATTACATCTTTCGTTTATTAAATAGTAGAGATGTGGAAGTATTTTGGCACAAGGATGCATCTGTCCCAAAAACTGCACATTTGTGTCATAACACTATATACTTTTGAGTGCAGGAGTTTATATGCCAAATTCGCATTTAACTCAAAAAGAAGTTGCCCAAGCATTTGAGCAGCAAAGCGTTCACTATTACATCTTTTAATCGTGACTCTCAGCCAAGACCCAGTATTATGGTTGATGAAAGCCAAATTAATGAAGACTTTTCCCGTACAAACACTTTAGTACCCTTCCTCTACCTCTTTAAAGTGTTGATCTCATTTATCATACCTTTTGATCCAGTCCCCATCCGGTCCTTTCTCCATACATTCAAACCTTAAATGTATTTCTTATTTTGTCTTCTATAACTGCCGCACACACTATGCTTTAGCAACGCTTACCACTTAACTCGTCTAATAAACTTTGGACCAATATCCATCAATCGAGCATGGGCATTTATATTTGGAAAACTTGCAACTTTAATTTGATATGTTCATCCATGCAGTCGATGCGATCAACTCCATCAGAGATGAGTACCGAGTAAAGAAAAATTGGATTGGTGATCCGTGCCTGCAACGAGATGCTCCATGGGAAGGCTGGAACTGCAGAAGTGTCAACTATGGAGCTCTAACCGTAATTGCTGTGTGACGATCCACGCTTTCGTTCTTAGTATAATTTCTTTTGGTTCATACTGCTTATGTTAAATAGTTCTGCATATGACGCGATGAAGCTATGGCAAGAAGTAGGACCCTCTGTGTGTGTGATTTTGAAGCTATGCCTTAGTAAAGTGATTTTGAAGTCTCTGTGTGTGTGTGTGACTAGTACAGAACATAATTCTTCAGCTTTATATTTGGGAGAGATTGTTGTCTTCAATACTAAAATGCATGTTTTAAAACAACTTCGCAAATTCAACAGAGACTTGAGGGGCAACAATTTGTGTGGCTCAATTCCGAGCACTTTGCACGCAAGAACTTATGCGGGCCTCGAGATCAGGTTAGAAAATGAATCCACAGGCTTCAGATAATTGCCCCTTTGATGCTGCCAACTAATCTGTTTCTCTTATCATCTCTTTCCATCTTTTTGAAGCATTCAGATTGATCTTCCGATTTGCCGAAAAGGTCGCAGTTTACTATAATTGAAGTAGTAAGACCCTCTCTTACTCAGCCACACTAATGACGTGAGCAAAAGAAGGGCGTAGGCATTCTTCCTAGCAATGTTCTCTGACACTCTCTCAAGTGGCCAGGCACTCTCGCTTGCAAGATCTCTCGGCACTCTCACACACACACACGAGTGAGAAGGAGAAGTAGAATAACCAAAAGGAAAGGTTCTAGGCCTCACTAAAGAGCCTAGCTAAAATTCCTCACGATTACACTAAAGCAGAGTCCGTGAGACTACACAACCACAAGACTAACTCGAGTATGTATGAAGGAGGTTCATACGGTAAGAAAGGAGTAAACAGAGGACTCAAAAGAGGTTTATGGACAATAGGCACCACTCGGAATCGTGCCCGTGACACACCCTACCATCCTTCCGATGTTCTTAATATAATTCTGTATCGATCCTTTGTTGCTTTAGACCTTCAATGACGATTATTAATACACTTTAATGAGGAATATTTCATTTTGGCAGAGGCAGACTCCTTTTCTGGAATGAGGAATCTCAAAACAATGTGAGTATATCAGTAGTCATCATGATAGTCTTAACTTGGAATTTCAGTTTTTTTTTCAAAACTGTATTCATGTGATTTTGAAGTCTCTGTGTGTGTGTGTGACTAGTATAGAACATGATTCTTCAGCTTTATATTTGGGAAAGATTGTTGTCTTCAATACTAAAATGCATGTTTTAAAACAATTTCGCAAATTCAACAGACTTGAGGGGCAACAATTTGAGTGGCTCAATTCCGAGCACTTTGCACGCAAGAACTTATGCGGGCCTCGAAATCAGGTTAGAAAATGAATCCAGAGGCTTCAGATGATTGCTCATTTGATGCTGCCAACTAATCTGTTTCTCTTATCCTCTCTTTCCATCTTATTGAAGCATTGAGAATGATCTTCCGATTTGCCAAAAAGATCGCAGTGCAGAAGTAAGAAACCTAGATGGAAAGGGTACCAATAGCAATAGGAAGTTTACTATAATTGCAGTTTCCATGTCGATATCCTTTGTATTAGTCTTACTAACATGTTTCTCTTATCCTCTTGTCTGGACACTCATACTGTAACTTCAGACATGAGTTCACTCCAAGGAATTCTTGTGATGAAGCAGCATGTACCTGATTCAGATAAAAAAAAAAGGCTTTTGCATCTAGATGGAATAATCTGGTCAAGAATGAAGGATCAGGGAATTTGGAATTGAATACTTATGGTTTTTATGCATATGATACTGTATGGCTCATAGCAAATGCAATTAATGCTTTTTTTAGTGAGGGGAGCAATATTTCTTTCTTCGACAATCCGAAGTTGCAAAATGCAAAAGGAAGCAACTTGAACCTTGAAGCACTGTGTGTGTTTAATGAGGGAAAGAAGCTCCTGCAAAGAGTACTTGAAGCGAAATTTGTGGGTGTAACTGGTCAGTTTCAATTTGATTCTGCCCGATACCTTATCCATCCTGCATATGATGTACTTAACATTATTGGGACTGGGTATAGGTTAATTGGTTACTGGTCTAACCATTCTGGCTTGTCAGTGGAACCACCAGAAATCTTTTACTCTAAGCCACCAAATATCTCGAATGAACAACTTCGAACTGTTATTTGGCCTGGAGATACAACATCAAAGCCACGGGGATGGGTTTTTTCAAACAACGGAAAGCAGTTGAGGATAGGTGTCCCTAATAGGGCAAGTTATTAAGATTTTGTCTCACTGGTTAAAGGAACTGATATAATGAAGGGCTTTTGTACGGATGTGTTTATTGCAGCAGTAACTTTATTAACTTATGCTGTTCCTTTCAAATTCATACCATTTGGAGATGGTAAAGCAAATCCAAGTTACACGGAGCTTGTACGCCTTGTTGAATCAAGAGTGAGCAAATTATGCAATCCCTTCTTGTGCGAGGTGAATGAAGTCAAAGTGATTTTCATTTTGTTCAGTTTTTCTTCTTGGCAGTTCTTTGATGCTGCAGTTGGAGATATTGCAATTGTCACTAACAGAACAAGGATTGTGGATTTTACACAGCCTTATGCAGAGTCTGGGCTACTTGTGGTGGCTTCCACCAAAAGGTTGAAGACTGGTGCTGGCGTTCCTGAGGCCCTTTACTTTAAAAATGTGGTTAGCAACCGTATCTTTTTTCCTAATAATGGGGGTGGTTCTGTGGACTCTTGAAGATCGGATGAATGATGACTTCCGAGGCCCACCAAGGCAGCAAATAGTGACAGTTCTTTGGTAGGTGGTTGAAAGTTCACGCAATTAGATATTCTTATTGACATTGTTACTTAATTCATGTTGGATTAAGCGACACTAATAAGCTAATTAATGTCCCATTTGATAGCCTTTTTTTTAGCATTCGTAAATATTCATTAGCTTCAGCTTTAACTGCTAAAATAAATGATGTTGATGGCAGGTTCACGGAAGACCCATTTGATGGAATATGGACCCTTGATTATAACACATTGTATTCCTGTGAGCACCAACGAGTCGATGACATTTTACTTCCAAATACCAATTACCTCCGGGCAAACTGCCGAAAGCTCGTCGAAACCAATAGTCATAAGCTGGCCTGGAGAACATGTTGCCTTCCACATTTTCATCTACTTTCAAGTTGAAAGATACATCTCGACATATATAACATCAATTAGCTAACAAGGCTATCAATTCAAGCATTAGATATTTCATATGACTTGTGTGGTTCACATTAAGCATACTGTCCTGCAGCGGGTCCCGAGCATTCCATCTATACGTAGAAGACCCGGCCATCGACCTTCCAAAGTAGGTCAAGCAATGAATGCCAAAGGCCCACTCTGGACTTGGTCACCATCTTTAGGCTGGATTTTACAAGTTCGTTCGCTCTCATGTTTATGTTCTTTGCGTCTTCTTGTCACTGCCAACTTCGTTTCTTTGAGATGTCTACCGTGCCCCGTGCGGCAAGCTAACAAGGATTATTTTACACAAGCCAAGAAGGCTATCAAGATGATAATATGACTTGTTCTCCGGTTCACGATATGCACATGGGCCCCATGTACGTGACAAGCGATTGTAGAAGGACCTGCCATTGAACATGCAAAATAGGTCAAGCCGATGCTGTTGTTATTTCTTATCATTTATAAGCTTTCTTTATTGGAGAAAGTTTCAAGATTACATCGCCTGAGATGAAAATGACGAAGAAGCAGAGGTGTTATTTCAATATCTTTGTGATCTGCTGTGCTGCTGTTCACCTCCCAGTCGGTGCACAACCAGAGGGTAACATCATTAATAACCTGACTCATTCATGCATACATGCATGCGCACATGCTCACACATGCACACATGTAAGGCACGAAGATTGCGTTCATTAATGTTCATCACAGAATCACAACAGCAGGAGATTCTACAGTAAGTGAAAAGGTGGAATCATAGAATACCAAATGTGGTCAAAGATATTGAGTAATTCGAGATATAGGCTCGGACATGGTCCTTCTTCTTAGAGGGACCAAATGCCACAAAACATATTCATGATAGATGAATCTTGTGGGAAAAACTTTCGTTTCTTCTTTTCATTCCAACAAGATATAGCTACGCGAGAAAGAAGAAAAAAGGGACGAAAATAGCTAGACAATGAAAAAGAAGTATTTTACGTTGCATAAAATTGTTGATTTGTAACGGTCCTAGACATTTTGGAAACTGATGAAACAACTATTATGGCGACACAGGCTCAACCTGCATTGACTGTGATCTGTCAGGGCCTTCAAGCTCCACCAATGAAGCCGACCTCAAGTGTGTCCCGGATGATGATTTCATACACAGTGAACTGAATATGCAAATCGACTATACGTACAAAGCCAGCACACCGGAGACATACCAAACACTTCGATCCTTCCCAAATTATACAAGAAATTGCTACTTTTTGGATGCAATTCTTTCGAAAAAGTACATAATTCGGGCTTCTTTCATGTATGGCAACCATGATGACCTCAACAAGGTGCCTTCTTTCGATCCCTACTTTGGTGTATATTTGTGGGATACCATCAAGTTCGAGAATGCTACACATAAGCTTTGGACCGAGATTGTCGTCCAAGCAACTTCTGAACACTTGTACGTATGCCTGGTTAACACGGGCAAAGGAACGCCCTTTTATTTCAAGTCTGGAGCAACAGCTGCTCGACGATGACCTCTATGCACCAGCCAATAGCATTCTCAATGTTGTATTGAAGACCTTCCTCCTCATAGACGTTGGATCCACTAGAATAGTCAGGTGAATTGATTTGCCTTCTTTATATTCTTTCAGTTATGATTGTGATATATATATATATATATATATATATATATATATATATATATATATATATATATATATATATATATATATATATATATATATATATATATATATATAAATTTCAAGATATAAACGATTGGGATTTGAAAATAAAAATAAAAAAACACTTATACTTTTTATGGCTTCGTATTTATTCAACAAATCAAATTTTTTCTTTTCTAATTTAAACCTCATCCATAGTATATCTCTTTGATCAAGTAATTGAGATTTATTTTTATATCATAGCATATAGAGTTGCTATATCACATACCATTTCTCTCTCTCTCTCTCTCTCTCTCTCTATATATATATATATATATATATAACTGTTTTCTTGTTGTTACATTTTGTATATATAGTACTAAATATTTTTTCTTGTTACAAATAATATCGGGCACATAGACCAACTAAGATATTGTTGGTTTCTCTCAACTTGGTTTGTTCAGTGTATTTTGTCACTGGTAGGGATTACATCCTTATTGAGAGCAGGCACCAAACTATTAAGAAATTCATATTTGATAGCTCCATCTGAATCACTTAAGGAATTTAATTTGTTGATAGATTTTGGCATAAACATAAATTCAGGCACCCAGATGACCGGTACGATCGCATTTGGACTCCAGATTATGACTCGTATGGAACTCCTTTCTCATATAACCGTACTGAAATAGTGGACGTATGGATTCCACGATTTTATGTGCCATTGCCCGTGTTCCAGACTGCAGTGTACTCGCCCATCATAAACGTCATCATTAACGGGACTGTCGACGATAAATTCCATGTGTTCTTTTTTTTCGCCGATGTGTTGAAGCCGGCCAACCCCCGTGGAATAAGGAAAATGAGTATACAGTTCGACGGCAACGACTGGGCCGTACAGTCTGCATTCTACCTTAAAGGTTCGAAACGGTACACAATCGTCCCGCTCAGCAACGCAGCTCGGATGTTCTGGGCGCGGTGCTGAATGGCTTCGAGGTGTACAAGGTGATGCAACTAAGTGGGTCTGCTGCGACTCTCAGCCAAGACGGTGAGTAAGAAGCTCTGCCAACGCCCAAAAAAGGAAAACCAAGATCAAGCCTTTTCTCATACCAAGTACATTTAATCACATACATATTTATGTACCAAATTCGCCTTTAACTCAAAAAGAAGTTGCCAAAGCATTTGAGCAGCAAAGAACTTTTAATGGCAGAGATGTGGCCTCTACAATTGTTAAACCCATCTACACTAAATTAGTCATTTTTTTTAACCTTTATTGTTGCTACACCTAATTTGTGTGAGTACTAAGTCGCATTATGTTTTAGTCTCAAAATTACATCTTTCATTTATTAAATGGTAGAGATGTGGAAGTATTTTGGCACACTATCCCAAAAACTGCACATTTGTGTCCAGTTGAGTTTCACACTATCCCAATGCCACATTACAGAAGGTACTGAAGTGTCCGATGTATGAGTGCCGGTTGAGTTTTTTAAACTTATATCTATGAAATAGATAATACTTTTTCAAATCATAAGCTCCTAATGCGAAGGTTTCTCTTTAGTCTATTATACCCTAAATTAGTTATTTTCTTTTGACAACACCTATGGTCTAATTCGTACTCTAGATTTACTTCATTCTTTTGAAATACATGCTACTCTTTCTTTCGGGGGTATTGATCTAAGAATTGAGCACTTCTCAATTGAAGTATTTTAATGGTTTCTGTTCTTCCTGGCTCGCAGCATGTGTCACACTGCCTGCTTTGGTCGTCTACATTGATGCACCAAACATTTTATTGTTTCAGAGATCTTTCTGATAGTGGACTAAATGGAATCATCTCCGATTACTTTTCCAGCGTGGGAAATCTAAAGACACTGTGAGTGTATGCAATCAGTGGCAATCGCAATACCTTTTGTGATGGACCAATTGATAGAAGTTCGGTTGATAACATTTAACAGAACCACGGACAATGCATTCCTTTCTGTTTAGATTACTAATTTGACTTGCATGAAATGTTGGGTACAATTTCTTCAGGAACTTATCAGTCAACAGTTTATGTGGATCGATCCCCAGCGGCTTGCAAGCAAAAGTTAATGGTGGCCTCAAACTAAGGTCTGGATGTGAATCTGAAACTTAAGATATCAGCATGTGCTTGACTCCTTTTTTATGCTGTCAGCTAAACTGCTCTGTTTCTTGTTCACCTTTTGGGGCGGTTGAAGCATTGACAGTAATCTCAATTGCCTAAATACCAGCAACCAATATGGAAGCAAACTTAGAAACGAGTTCAAAATAGTGGTCTCCGTATTGTCATCGCTGTTTGCACTTGCCGTTCTAGCATTGATGGTGATGGTGATCATTCTGTTGAAGAACAGAAAACAAGGTCAGCTCCTTAACGCTGAGCTCCTGTGTGTGGGTGTATACGTATGTGTGTGTAGGGGTGAGCATTATTCGGTGCTAACAGAATAACCAAATTGAATTAAACTGAAGTTTTCAATTTTGTTCAGTTATAATAAAGACCAGTTTGATGTATAAAATATATATCTTGATACGCCCGCACTCCTTTTACTATTCACATAAATTTTTTAGTGTTATTGTAGTGGCAAATGATGATATAAGAAATAGATGGAAAAATAATTTTTATAAGTTTTTTTAATGAAAATAAAAATATTAGTATTAGCTTAGGAGAGTTAGCTAAATCAGAAAAATATATAAACCATAATTTCTACTGATATATTAAAGAATGAAGTCAAAGATGCTCTTAAACATACGAAGGATGGTAAATTGGTAGAATCAGACAATATTCCTATAGAAGTTTGGAAAATACTACGAGAAATAGGAATCACTTTGCTCACAAGATTATTTAATGAAATATGAAGAAACCAAAAGTTGCCTGAGAAATGGAGTACGAGTAAACTTATACCCATATATAAGAACAAGGAAGACATTTAGAATTGTGTGAATTATCGAAGTATCAAGTTAATGAGCCATACTATGAGATTGTAGGAAAGAATTATCGAACGTAAGTTAAGACAAGTATCAAGTACAACAGAGAACCAATTTGGATTCATGACACGCAGATCTACTGTTGAAGCGATTCACCTTTTGAAACATCTTATGAAATATTTTAGAGTAAAAAAGAAAGACCTTCACATGATATTTATTGATCTAGAAAAAACTTATGATAAGGTACCGAGGGAGATTCTTTCGAGAACTTTAGAAAAAGAGGTATTACATTGACATACATTAAACTTATAAGTGACATGTATGATGGTACAAAAACATGTGTGAGGACTATGAAGGAATGACAGATATTTTTGAAGTTAATATTGGGTTACATCAACTTTAAGTCCATAGTTTATTATAATGGTGATTGATGAGTTAACAAAACACATTAAAGATGAAGTACCTTGGTGTATGTTATTTGCATATGATATTGTATTATTGGATGAGTCTAAGGAAAAAGTTAATAGAAAATTAGAGCTATGGAGAGAAACATTAGAAAGTAAAGGATTCCGACTTAGTAGAACAACGTCAGAATATATGGAATGTAAGTTTGATCATTTGATTACTTCAGAGGACATTGGCACACACTGCATCCCCTAAAAGGAAAGTTTTAAATACCTAGGGTCAATTTTTCAAAATGATGGAAGAATTGATGAAGATGTTACATATAGAAATTAAGATTGGTTGTTAAAATGGAGAGGAGCATCAAGTATTCTTTGTGATAAGAAGATATTATTAAAGTTAAAAGGTAAATATTATAGAGCAATAATTAAACTTGTTATGTTTTATGGTTCTGAGTGTTAGGCAGTTAGTCATCAACATATACAAAAGATGCCTGTGATAGAAATAAAGATGTTGAGATGAATGAGTGGTAATACAAGAAAATATCATATACAATAAGATTATTATAAATAAATTATGTGTCGTACCAATAGACGATAAAATGAGAGAATATCATTTAAGGTGGTTTGGACATATAGAAAGAATATCAAAAGAAAAACCTCTAAGAAGGTATGAAAAACTTGGTTTTGAAAGTATTAAAAGAGGTAGAGGATGACCACAAAAGTGTTGGAAAGAAAAATAAAGAATGATCTAGCTTATTGTGAATTAACTGCTAACATGGCACACGATTGGGATATGTGAAAACAAAGTACTCATGTAGCTGATCCCATCTAGTATGGGAAAAGACTTAGTTGTTGTTGTATTTATTATATTAACTGTTGTAAGGGATCACCCTTGCATGGCCTGTCCCAAGTCCGGATAAAGGAGGAGGGTTGAGTTAGGCTTCCGACAACCAACGTAAAACTTTGTCGGACTTGTTTACCATGAATTCTATAAGGGTTCAGTGAAAACAAAAAATTTATGTAGCCGACCCCATCTAGTATGGGAAAAGGCTTAGTTGTTGTTGTAGTTGTTGTTTAATTCTAATTTTGATGCTGTTAAAATTTTGAAAATTACTATGATTCTCCTGGACTGTCTGAACTCTTCTTTCTCTGCAGGTTTTTCAATCACCCATAACTCAAAACTGAATCCAACACAAGATATTGAACTATGTATGGTTTCATAGTACTTTTAATTTGATTGAAAGAGAAACTCTTCTTTCTATGTGAGTTTTTACTTTATGATTGATCCTTTTACACCATTTCACAGATGACTCACTACTCGAAACTTGATCCAACTTATGCATGATATTGAACCATCCACCATCTTATAGTACTTGTAATTTGACCGAAAAAGAAAAGAAAAAAAAGGAAAGGAGACCGATATGATATATTTTTTATCGTTTATTTGATGTATTGATTTTAACTCCACCCATGTAAGGGATCACCCTTGCATTGCCGGTCCCAAGCCCGAATAAAGGAGGAGGGTTGTGTTAGGCTTTCGATAGCCAGCGTAAAACTTCGTCAGATTTTTACAACATGGATTACAAAAATTATGAGCATTGCTTTGGGGCGTTCCCGCCTAGCGACGTGCTTTAGAGCTCGAATGCAGTAAGAAATAAGTAAGGGTTACTACATTTTTGCCCAAATGTAGTGAATCAATTGCAGAGAGGGTTCCCACATCATGGACGGGTGTGGGTAAAGAAATTAGTCCCGCTACATTGTCGCCCGAATGTAGTGAAAATTTTTCAGAGAGGGTCTCCGCATTTTGATTATAGACGGATGCGGGGGGTAAGGAAGCTAATCCTAGATAATAAGATTCGTATTGGTTCTTGAAATATCGAAACATTATCGGGTAAGCTAATGGAGGTGGTAGATACTATGATTCGGAGAAAGATTCATATTCTATGTTTACAAGAGACAAAATGGGTTGGAAAAAAAGCAAAGGAGATAGCGGATATAGGTTTTAAATTATGGTACTCAGGTAAAGAAAAGGCTTGAAACAGAGTTGGTATTATTATAAATAAAGATTTAAGGAGAGTGTAGTAGACATACAACAATATGGTGACCGAATCATAACATTGAAATTAGTGTTAGGAGCAGAGGTTTTGAATATAGTTTGTACTTACGCACCCCAAGTAGGACTAGAAGATAGTATAAAGACAGTTTTTTGGGAAGAGTTAGATAAGGTGTTTCAAAAGATTCCACAAAGGGAGATGATTTGTTTAGGAGGAGATTTAAATGGACATGTCGGTAAAGAGGCATTAGGATATCGAGGGATTCATGGAAACTTTGGTTTTGGGGATATAAACGAGGAAGGTAGGGAGATTTTAAATTTTGCTGTCATTTGATCTCTTTATAGTCAATACAATCTTAAAAAAACGAGATGAATATTTAATTACTTATAAGAGTGGCTTATTACAAGCACAAATTGATTACTTTATTTGTAAAAAAAAGATAGAGCGTGTTGTAAAGATTGTAAGGTAATTCTAGGAGAAAGCTTAACCACCCAACATCGACTTTTAGTTATTGATTTACAAATAAAAAAATGGACAAAGAAGAAAAGAGTGCATCGAGCTATTATGAGTAAATGGTGGAACCTCAAAAACGAGAAAGAAGATATATTTAAACAGAAAGTCCTTCAAGGAGATGTTTTGAATTATGTTGGCACACCCCGTGATGATGGGCACATAGAGCAGCTGGTTGTTTTGGCCAAATTAGCTTGTTTGGAGTGTCTTCTCAGTAGTACGAATTACGTCCTTATTATGAGGCACCAAAACATTAAAAACATATTTGTTAGGTCGCTAAGTGCTCGTGAATCACATAAGGAATCTCGATTTAGATTTAAATGATCACAATCGTTACTATGTGGAGACTGGAGAGGGTTGAAAAATCCAACTTTCAAAGTGTAGTATCCGAATCTACAACATTTTTAGTGAGACTTTTGGATCTTATGATCCTTAAAACCTCATAATTATAATTATTAACAACTAAAATAAACAAGTTAATAAAAAATTATTGTTGATCCGTATTATACTTCTATTATTGTCCTTAACTAGAATAACCCACCTTTTCACTTGCCTAACCGGAAATAAGACCCCTTATGTGAGCTTTGTTATGGGGTCTGCTGACGAAGTCAACACGCCTCCTCTCATTATAGTTTAGTCAGGTAGGCCCTGGTGATGATCTGTCTTCTTTAATGTGTGTCCTCTCCAGCTAAATAAGAGGGAAGACTAGCGTGCCCAGCGGCACTCTTAGCTTCTTTCTGGAGGAGAAAATTCCAAAGATTGCAGTGTCTGAAATGGGGATGGGGATGATGGAGAAGACTAGGTGTTGTTTCAATATCTTTCTCATGTGCTATGCTGCTTTTCGCTTCCCAGTCTGGGCACAACAAGAGGGTAAGCACATCAGCCTCATACACGCACACACAAGCATGCCCTCGTGCTCACAGTGATTTCATTTAGTTTTCAGTACCACTGAATCACAACAGCCTACCCGGGGCGATTTTTTGCTGTGTTTTTTATCGAGAGTCCTGTTTGGGGCAGACCTCGATCGGGTATCAGCAAACGCATCACCAGTGCCCTCTTGGGCAGAGAGAGAAACCTACCATTATTGAATACCGCTTACATATCTACGGCCTAATGGTGTCGAAGATTTTTGAGCGCATAGTAAGGGATAGGTAGAATTATATATATGTGAATGAGGTATGACAGGATCTGAACCATCCATTTGCATTTCTTAGCATGGCTTCGAATGGTGCGAACCTTGGTGATTGAACTCCTGACCTATTGCCACTGAGCCCAACGACTTACCGCAATACAGAACACTTGCATATCTACCGTCAAATGTTCGCTAAGATTTTGATGGATTAGGATGGCTGGATCTGGTCCTATGCAATCTGGTGTCTGATTCTGCCCTCGCTGATAACGTCCACCAACGACAGATTGTAAAAAAATTGGAGGAGTCCTAAGTGCTAGTAACGAGAAGTGTTTTTCTTGATTCAATATAGAGGAGGTTTGTTTTATTATGGTTTTGATGATCAGGATCAACATGTAAATTGATGCACCGTATAGAGAGTAGTTCCTGATCTAAGACAAAAGTTTCCTCTACTGTTTTAAGTTATTGTTGACAAATTCAAAGAATTAAATCACCAATCTATTATATAAGCTTATTGACATTATATATAGAACACGAAAAATAAACTCTTTCGAACTTGAGCGATTGGATCAGCAAACGCAAGGAAGGATTCAACGACAAATCAGCTGCAACCCCAATTAGGGTTGGGGGTAGCTGAAGGGAGCTCGCTTCCGCTTTAAAAGCTCCTTTACTTCTTAATTCCGATTCCCTTATTCATGTCTGCGAGAAATCCTTCCAGCTGTGGTACAGTTGTTGAATAATCGTCTGAACTTTCATTAAAGTGCTCAATTAACTTGCCGTCATCTCTTTCACTTAAATTTAACCCAATAGAGACACGGCCTACGTACCGCTTCTCTGGTGTTCGTTGACCAAGTCATGACGCCTTCATTTAATAAGGTCGTGGAAATGCTTAGTCTTGTTTACTTTGTTCCGAGTTTGCGTCAGCAATTATTTGGACAGCTTATAAGTTAGATCTCTCCATCTCGCCGTTCAAAATGGAAGAGGATCAATGTATGCCTTCGTGATCAAGTCTGCTCTAAGTTCTTCACGCAGACAAATTTCCTAGACGCTCAGTGTGTCTGCTGAGGCTGACGAAGAAGAATAGATGTTCTTCCAAATCGTTCCTGATATGACGTGCTGATTTTCACTTCCCAGCCAGTACACAAAAAGAGGATAAGAAACTAGGCACCTGCTTCTGTAGGTGAGGTACTAGGTGGAGAGGCTCATAACTGAAGATCACAAGTCCCCTTCTTCCTTTTTCTTTTTTTCCTCGTTCAACCCCAGACATATAGATCTCCTGTATTCACGGCGGAGAGCGAACGACCTGATCCCTACATCATAAAGTAGCAGCAGGCAGAGGTTGTTTGTGATCCGTCCAACTTCCATGTGCATTTGCTGGTATAGCCAACACTGACATCGCCTTTCCGTGATCGAACCCTTGACCGACCTCTTGTGAGATATCCCAACAACCTTCCACACATAACTCTGGGAAATCTACTGCCTAGTATTCTCAATGATTTTTCTGCATGGCAATAAACAGGGCAGAATCATGTGTTAACGTGGCTTTCAATGATTTTGAGTGCAGTAGGATATATTGGAAGTAATCGGGGAAGCATGTGTGCATTGTGAATGATCCAAATAGCTTGATTCTTTTTCATCATCTTAATCTTTCTCGTATCTGAGGAAATGGGAAAACGATTTTGTTACAATACATGAAACTGTATGCATCGACTGGACCAGGTAGTCTAGGGGATCATGATCTAAACACCAAAATGCATCTTTTACATCGTCATCAGCGCCAGAATGAAAATACGTTCGTATTAGCCCAGATTATGACCCGCTGAATAACTTGATCCAGGTTCAAAACTAAAGCAGAAAGTATATTGCATTGTGAAAAAAAGAAAAAGAATTAAGTTGAAGCGAGCTTGATCCATGTAACACATATATGACCCAAAGAAAAAGCGTATGACCCGCTGAATCACTTGATCCATGTTCAACGTGGTGCTTATGCGAACTGGAAGCAAAGAAGCTAGCTTTCCTGCGACCATTTAGAAAAAATATTGGATTAGATATGGGATTTGAAGCGAGCTTTCTTGCAACTCTCTTTCTTCTATTGCTTATATTAGCTAATATTCATTTGCAAATGATCAACAATTGTTCATTATTTAACACTCCTGGAATTATTACTGAGCGCGTTTAACAACTTGCAAATTGATGGCAGGCTCATACCGCATCGACTGTGGGCTAACAGGGACTTCAAGCTCCAGAAATGAGGCCAACCTCGAGTGTGGCCCAGACAATGATTTCATACAGAGTGGAGTTCCGATGCAAATGGATGATAGGTATACAGCCACCACCCCTAAGATATACCAAACACTTAGATCCTTCCCAAACTACACAAGAAATTGCTACTCTTTGCCTGCAACTTCTGCAAAAAGGTACATCATTCGGGCCTCCTTCATGTATGGCAACTATGATGGTCTCAACAAGGTGCCATCTTTTGACCTCTACTTTGGAGCGGATTTATGGGATACCATCGAGTTGGCGAATGCCACACATAAGCTTTGGACCGAGATTGTTGTCCAAGCGATGTCCAGGGTCTTGTATGCGTGCCTGGTTAACACGGGCGCCGGGACGCCTTTCATTTCGAGTCTGGAACAACTGCTGCTCGACGATGACCTCTATGCACCAGCGAATAGCAGCCTGAATGTTGCACTGAAGACCATCCAGCGCATTGACGTCGGATCAACTAAGGAAGTGAGGTAAAATACTTGTCTTCCTTTTTATTCTTGTCAGACTGATATGACATGATCACGGACTTGCCTCCAATGACATCAATGCTAAATAATTAATATGCACGCAACGAGAGGCAAAATACTTTCCTTACCACAGTCGTTAATCTCCCTTTTGACATTCGGTTAGCCAAATTTGGTTTATTTGGAGGCCATTTCAGTTTGTTTGCTCACTAACAAGAATTAAAGCAAGTTACGAAGACACCATAACTGGTAAGTCTTTTCTCCTCGCTCTATGGAAATCTCTGTAGTATAGTTTCCTGCCTTCCAATGCAAAAGATCGGAACACTAGAGTGGTGTAGTTTCATTGGCAAGTTGGGTTAGGCAAACCTAGGTATCACCAGTTTGGGTCAGGGCAGATGGTCCAAATCGGAACTGGAACGGGTCTGTAACCCTCCAAAACTCCAACCAGACGAATTGGACCTGGAATTGTAACCAAACTGGACCCTGAAGTGGATGGCTCCAATCAGAACGGAGTCCATGGGTTTGATTAAGTCTTAAACAACATAAACTTAACAAAAATTGGAAGTCAACATGACCGAAACCGGAACTTGAACTGCCACAAATGCAAACCAAGTCCAGGCATGGAACCAGCGTGAAACCTGACTAGAATCGGTGGGCCCGGAACTGTGCCCAGGACCGGGAGAATCCGAGTTTGGTTATGCCTCCTCTTTCTATGTGAACCCAAATGGGCATTTTTGAGTCCATCACCGGTTCACTCGAAACCGACCATGTGTGGGGAGACCCTTATTAATAAGTGGAAACCAAATCCGTAGAACCCAAGATTTGAGTCGAACGGTCTTACAGTTGAACCCCTAGTCACGTGAGCCACTTAGAAGACCTGCAGGCCGGTTCCACCGGAATCTGGAAGAAGAATCCAATCAGCCTCCCTTTCGTTCCTTTCTGTGTTTTTTGCAGTTTAATTTGAAATTAGAATAATAAAATACTTATTAAAGTACTTGGTTTTGCTGCCTCTGGTATTTTGTTCTTCATTATGCTTTGGCTTCATAGTTCTAGTTCGGTATTTTCGGCCGTTTTCCCCATAAGGTGTTATTAACTGTGCTTCGGTCCTCGCAATATTGTGGCTTTATTGCTCTGGCTACGGTTTAATTTGAAAGTCACAGTCTAATTTGAAATATGAACTGCGAGATGGGGAACCAGTGGTTCTTCTCTCTCTCTGTTTGGGACAACCGGTTCCGGAACCGGTTCTTGTTCTGGCTTCCTCTGGTAGGCAAGATCCCAAGTGAACCTGGGGAGGCGGTCGCCGGTTCTGTTGCAGTTCCGGTTTGAGCCTTGCTGGCCCTTCTTTGTGCCGATTACGGAGGCGAATCCGTCTGGTTCAACCCTGTGGACCACATTCAAACCGGACACGTATGCCTTGTGTATCAGATCAGAGAGTCGGCAGTCGAACTTTTGGAAATAATGTTGGGATTTAAAGCATTTGCGTGCTCCGTGGATAACCAGATGGGCGCTGATGCGAGTCTGTTGTTGTGTTCAAATGCATATGCATGCAGGTACCCAGATGACAAGTATGATCGCATTTGGACGCCGAATTATGACTCGTATGGAACTCCAAACTCTGACAGGAGCACCAATATAAGTAACGATCTTATCCCAGTCTTCGATGTTCCATCGTCTGTGTTCCAGACCGCTGTATACTCGCAGACCATCAACCTCATCCTAACCGGAACGCCGGACGGCCAGTATTATGTGTTCTTTTACTTCGCTGACATAGTGAAGCAGGCAAGCAGCCCACGGACAATGATCGTACAGTTCAATGACAAGAGAGAGTGGGCCTCAACCAATGTAAGCTACCTCCAAGGCATGATTTTGTACACGAACTCTCCGCTCAAGAGCAATCGTTACATGTTTAGCATACGGTCAGCCAACAGCTCGGATGAACTTGGAGCAGTGCTTAATGGCTTGGAGGTGTACAAGGTCATGCAATTGACTACCAGTGCAGCGACCCTTAGTAAAGATGGTGGGTGTTGTTTTATCAACGCACCTCATGTGGACTCACTATTTCCTCCTCCTCATGCAGTATGATAGTTTATAACTTTGCTAATTGTTGTTTTTCTTTTCATTGGATAAAGTTTCTGTCTAGGGGACATATACTAGAGTTAATTAGCTACAAACACACACGCGCGCAGTCATACACGCAAATATATATAACTTCAACTCCCATGTGCAGTTGATGCGATCAACTCCATCAGAGAATACTACCGGGTAAAGAAAAACTGGGTTGGTGATCCTTGCCTGCCCCAACGTGCTCCATGGGATGGCTTGAAGTGTAAGATCGACAGCTCCGGAAACCAAACAATCCTTGACCTGTGAGAATTCATTTATGCACTCTTAAATAAGTTTTAAATTTTTGTTTTAGTTGCATAGTTGTGCATTTGACATGAAGAAGCTGTTGCAACAGGCCGTATGAATCTTTCATTTTGCATGCAGGAATCTTTCAAACAGCCAACTGAATGGTAATATAACAGATTATTTCTCCGGATTGACAAATCTCGAAACATTGTGAGTATATCAGTGGTCCTGATCGTTTTCTTACATTGGAATGTTGAGAACTTATCTCTGCAATCATGCTATAGAGAGGAAAACTGGATCCTGCATAACCTACCCTTTACTTATGAGTTCTCGAATGGACGATTGTACTTTAGATAGTTATAAGAATGAAAATAGACAAATAACACATTTATTATAATTATACCTCAACAAGTAAAGAAGGGGTATGAGTATGTACATGTATTAAAACGTTACAAGATCCAACTTTTTTCTCTCTCTCTATATATATATATTGAAGTACTTGTATGAGGTGTGGAAATAAGCCGATATTTCTATTGGAAAATAGGGAGTTTCTAGGTGTGTGCACAAAAAGTTGGAACTTCCTGGGCAGTAATTTTTAGGTTCATTAATCGCTACAGCCATTCGGAACGTGCAAGCTATTTTGACCAATGTTCAGGATTTTCAATACTCTCATGAATTTATGCGAGACGCGAGTAAAGCTCAAATTATGGAAGAAGAATATCATCCTTCGGTTCCCATATCTCGAACATTGTTTTAATTTACTATCGTTTCTAACGTTTATCTGTTCAAACCTACTTTCCTGAAGGCACCCATTCCATTCCTTTGATTGTTCCTTGAGTTGGGCGATAAAAAGGTCATGCCCTGTTCTCTTTGGGATGGATCCATAAGGATTCATCTGTCCCAATAAGAAATAAGCCCGATTAAAATACACACACACACACACACATATATATATATATATATATATATATAAATATATATATATGTGTGTGTGTGTGTGTTCATGCATGTGTTTGTACATAAACATGCTCATATATACAAGCAACAACAATAACTTACCCTTTTCCTGTACTAGATGAGATTGGTTACATGATTCTTTGTTCCATAAAGTTTGATCTTATGTCATGCTGAGAGTTAACTCAATAGAAGGTAGGACACCTTATTATTTTCTGCTAATACTTTTGTGGTCTTTCTCTTTTTCTTTTAACATATTTAATATTTAGTTTTTCACACATTCATACTTGAGCTTCCTTGGATTGCCTTTTCACATGTCTAAACTATATTTTTTTCTTATTTATTGTCTACTATTGATACTCCTAATTTTCTTATGTGATCTCAAAATCTTTATTTTTGGTATGGGTATTTTTTGCACATGTTGATGATTAATTGTCCAACACTACACCATATAACTTAACGGATCTAATTGTTGCTCCATAATATTTACCTTTTAGTTTGAATGATACCTTCTTATCACATAGTATACCTAATGTTCCTCCCCATTCTAATCAACCAGTGTTAATTCTATATGTGGCATCTATATCAATTTTCTTAATCACTTAAAAATATTTAATCCATGTAACTAAAACATTAATTCTATTTGTGACAACTATATCAATTTTTCTATTTGTCAACCATTGTCTCTTATAAAATTGATGGGTGTTAATGAGATACATTTCTTTTATAAGTTCTACAAAGAATATCTCTTGGTATTATCCTATAAACTTTTTAAATCAATAAATACTATGTAAAGTTTTTTCTTTAAAATGTTATATAAGACGTCTTGATAGGTGAATAGCCTCAAGAATAGATATCCCTATCGTAAATCTAAATTTGCTATCCATTGCATTTATTATTTGTTTCAACCTTGATTCAGTAGTTCCTTTTCATAAATTTATTATATGACTCATAAGTTTGATACCTTGATAATTTATACAATTTCAAATGTCTTCCTTATTCATGTATATAGGTATAACTTTACTTTACTTTATTCATCAAGCATCTTTTCATTTCTCCATATTGAATTGAATAATATTGCAAACAAAGTGATCCCATTTTCTTTAGGTTCTTTAATTTCATATTTCTATAAGAAAAGAAATATCATTTGGTCTTACATAATTAATAACTTTTATAAGTTTAAGAGCATATTTGACTTCGTGTATTTGAATACTTCCGTAAAAGTTGTTGTATGTATCCTCTTTCGACGTGGTGAGCTTTCCCAATCCACTACTCTCTCTCTCTCTCTCTCTCTCTCTATATATATATATATATATATATATCGTGCTACTAGCGCCATACTTGTTTAGAACATGAGTTCTTCAGCTTTAGATCTTTAAGATCATTTCTGATCAATACTGAAATTCACTATCGATCCAAATTAATAACATTTTGTGCATCAATTCGTCAGAGACTTGAAAGGCAACAATCTATGTGGATCGATTCCAAGCAGCTTGCAAGAAAGAATCAATGCGGGCCTCACGTTGAGGTTAGAAAGTGAAAAAGTCTTAACATAGTTCTCTTTAAAAGGTGCTAACTAAATTTTCTGTATCGTTTCTTTTCCATTCTGAAATTTGAAGCATTGACAATAGTCTCCCGATTTGCCCGAAAGATAACAGCGACGTAGATGGCAGTGGTAGTAATAGCAAGAAGAAAATCACTATAATTGCAGTTTCGGTATTGATACTCATAGTTGCTGTAGGCGTCCTAGCGCTGTTGTTGATTGTTATGATGCGGTCAAAGGCCACAAAACACGGTAAGTTCCTTCAACCAAGTTCCTACAAATGACCTATTTTGACTAACAGTAACTCTATTGAGACCTTCGCCCCCAAGGATGGCTTGGACACGGACTGAAGGGCGCGTAAGAATTGAACCCTATAGCCAATGCCCTTCATGCAGGCTGAACCCACCTGCTCATAAATGAGCTTGCCAAAATTTTGTTGGTTTCTTTAATAGAAAGGCCTATGCATCATTTTGCTTTGTAAAATAAGATTTTCTCCTGTGGAACAGCATATCTTTTGCGATAATGTTCTTGGAATTGTTCTTCCATCAGAACTATCTTGTGTCTGTGTTATTTACTGCACTATGGCACATTTGTTAGGGAAGCCGGCAACGAGTCGACGAAATTCACTACGTCAAAGTCGAACAAGCAATTTCTCTTATGATGAGATCGTTGAAATCACCAATAATTTCGAAAGGGAAATTGGTAAAGGGGGATCAGGACATGTATTCTATGGCCGTCTGAAAGATGATACCTCAATCAAGAATCAGCAGGACCGTGAAGTTGCGGTTAAGATATTGGGAGGTTCTCTTGCACAAGGAATGAAAGAATACACTGCTGAGGTTAGTATTTTCTAAAAGAAATACGTACACTCATATATGATGGCATGGAACTGATACATGAACCACTTCGGAGTCAGATTCAGCTGTTGATGCAAGTTCATCATAAATATTTGGCATCACTTGTCGGATTCTGCAATGAAGGAAACAAGATGATCCTAGTCTACCATTACGTGAATAGAGGAAACCTAAGGGAGCTACTTTCAGGTACTCTTTTCCCACCGTGATCTGGCATTCAGTTTTTTTATTGGAACTATTTCACACGAAGTGACTCCTGAATTACAAAGCAGAAGACTCATCTTGGGCCCTAACTCCCAATAAGAGTACAACAGAGCTTACGATATCTGCTTGAAGAGCTTTAGCATTAGCAGTGTCAAAAGTCGAAACTTCGATTCTGGATTTTGCAAATCCGTTTCTCCTTTCTAGCCAATTAGAAAATTCATCTAACCAACAAGCCTTGAATTTATTCTTCCGAAAAGGTTATTCAAGGGGAGTCCATGTGTGTGGTAAATTATCAAACCCCACTCGAAGCATGGTTTAAACATTTTTGTTCTCAAACTCAATACGATCTGGTGTTACACACATTATTGACGCCAAAAATCCAGGGAACATGGTAAGCTCTCGATGGACTTCAAAGGGAATGTCATTTTAGGCACTCGATACAGAGGAGCCTGAAGGGACGAAGCAACGGAGCTGGCAAATCACAAATAATATTACAGCGGAAAGGCAACAGAAATGAATGAATCATGTGTAGGAAGATGAAGGAGTGATTCAACTTTACTGTCTTGGGAAAAGGCCAATAAATAGCAATCATATTGATCAATCAAGATCTCCAATCACATTGTCAACTCTTTTGTTCCTACTTTTTCTTGTTTTTCACCAGAATAGTTTTAACTTAGCATTGCACTCATTTTTCCTTTTGAGAATGAGGGTCATAGTTCGGTAGACTCCTGTAAGTGCCATTAGAATTGTGTCACTACTTCTCATGATTATATATATATATATATATAGATAGATAGATAGATAGATAGATAGAGAGAGAGAGAGAGAGAGAGAGAGAGAGAGAGAGAGAGAGAGAGAGAAGGATCTTCACGTTACAAAGATACACATTAAATGGGGTGGCCCCATTTGAAGCCGTATTTTTTATCTCAAACTCAATGTTTATGTCGGTTATATGCATACGTAAATATGCACAAAATATATATATGGGGGTATGTATATATGTGTATATATACACGTGGAAACGGGCATATCTTTTATATTCTGATGAAATTTTTACAGTAGCTATCTCAACTCTTGTGAAAAGGCTATGCAATAAAGAGGGCACGAAGCTACAGTGAGAGGGAAGAATTTGGAGCCCTTTTCTTTTTCAATTGGTTCCCAAGGAACTTCAGACGTGAAATGTTATTCTCCAGTTGAACTTCACTTTCAGCATGTCGTCAACAGATTCTTGAATAATACAATAAGGCGCAGAAAAGAGAAACTAATTACATAATAAATTCTTATTAGTGTTGACCAAGATCGGTGTCCTCTGCAGATGGGGCAGGAAGCTGTCTCAGTTGGCTCCAAAGAGTGCGAATTGCTCTCAGCGCTGCCACAGGTTGATGTTTAAGATATAAGTCAATCTGAGTCTTCTTTCAAGTACTCGAGTGACCATGGTAAACTGTTAATCGGTAATGTTTGAAATTCAGGTCTAGAGTATTTACATTCAGGATGCAGGCCACCTATCATACATAGGGATGTGAAAACCACTAACATCCTCGTAAATGAAAATCTGGAGGCAAAAATTGCGGACTTTGGGCTGTCCAAGATCGGCCAAACAGATAACATTACCCACATAACTACTGCAGCTGCTGGAACTCCTGGATACATGGATCCTGAGTAAGCAAACTTTTCCTTCTCTCAATGCTTTAGTGTATTAACAGTCCCTTTTGAAGGCATTAAATTTATCCGTACTGTCATGCATACTGACCCAACATTCAGATTTTGATAAAATTTTGCTTTCTCTATTCAATGGCATACCGCCTTTTCTATGATACCTTCACCTTTTATCTTTGTAAAAATCACTGCTATTAGGTTGTCAGTCAAATTTAGCGAATTTTCTGTGAAAGGAAACACTAGATTTTGCAAGTAAAATCGATGTCACAACCCTAATTTATCAATTACCTACAATATTCTCTTCACAATAGCTTCTGGTTGAGACCATGTCAAGTATTTATTTTTTCTTTTAATGTAGAAACAAGTGTGGACTGACTTACCGGCTTCATCTTGACAGTAAGGAAATCCTTTGGAACAAGGATCAAACTTTCAAAATCCAAATTTTGTATAGTGGCAAGCTTTTCTGTTTGATCCTCTACTTGCAATAGAGTTACTCTTGTGCCGTTGGTGGCCAAATGTCACTAAAAGTAACCATATTCAAAAGATTTTGGCATCAAAATGGTCAAAAATTTACTCAAATGTACCCTCACTTCTTTGGGTGACAAGACACTGCTTCATTGAACATGGACAATTGTTTCTTTCAGGTACTACAACACAAATAAGCTTACAGAAAAAAGTGATGTCTATAGCTTTGGAATTGTCCTTTTCGAGCTTGTCACAGGTCGGTATCCAATTTTCGATGTAGGATCACAGAGAGTACACATCCTCCAATGGGTTATACCCTTAATTGTAAGAGGAGATATTGCCAGCATGGTAGACCGCAGGCTCCATGGGCAATTTGATATCAACTCTGTATGGAAAGTAGTAGACACGGCAATGGCATGTAGTGTAGAGAAAGCAGTTGCAAGGCCTACCATGACTGAGGTTGTCAATGGACTGAGAGAGGCGATGGAGATTGAAACACGCCCAGCAAGTGCTGAAAGTTCATTTGGAAAAGCTTCGCTGCCATCTTCGTCACAAAGCCACAGTGATCCTAGCGAATTCTCTTTGCCATCAGCTAGGTGATCCTGCAAAGTTCCCTACCACGGTTGCATTTGGTGGTGCCAAATTTAGTTGTTTGGATGTATGTACATCACGATGATTAAAGAATATTTTGAAGGGCATGGACCGCTATCCATTGTATTAGAAGCTTGAACTTCAACCTTAGTGTTTGGAATCAGCGACGCACTTGTTTGGATGTAGTAAATCCGAAGATCAAATAAGAACAAATACATTCTTAGGAAAATGAGTTTGTCTTTGCGGTGGAAGATGGCATCTAATTTTAGATTTATTGGACTCAGATCAAGTAGCAGCTACTGAAAAGAGTTCTCGCAAGGTTTTCTCTACAACTTCACCTTCCCCAGTTCTTTTCTATACTCTTTTACTTCAGAAACTTAAAGGATCCTGCCCAATTAATCAGCCCTTTTTTGCAAGGACATTTGGGGCGATATTGTTAACTCCTTCAGAGTATGTGTACAGAGACTCTTGGTTTTAGAATGGTGGTTGGCCATTGTTTGTATAAAAATGACGATGGAGAGGAAAAACACTTGCATGAATAATAGGCTTGCTAAACTTCTAGTTTTTCATTTTCTACAGGGTAATTGATGCTAGTAAGCTGTAGTCAATCAAGAAAGGGAATACCGATTTTCGGCTCACAACTCTTTCTTGGATGACTTACTACAAGCGAAACCCTGCTTTTGTTGGACACGTAGAAAGACCATGAAACAAAGGTTTTGTTGGACACACGATGAAAGAAAGGTCTAATAAGAAGGTAAAAAAACTAAATTGTAAAAATGTTAAAGGTTTAGTAAGAAGGTAAAAAAACTAAATTGTAAAAATGTTAAAAGAAGAAAAAAAACTACAAAAGTTCTACAAAACTGCTGAAAAGAAATAATAAAAAATGAAAAAATAATAAAGAATAATTTAACTCATATATAAAGCATGACATATCATAGAATTATGTTGAAACAAAGAATCCATACAGCCGACTAAATCTAGAGTGGAAAAATATCCAATACTTAGGCCATTACTGTTCAAGTGTCCCTGCAATTTCTTCTATGTAAATGGTCAAACTAAAACCAGGAAGTGAACTACACACGATTAGATCCGTGAGAAGTAAGATCTCATTTCGAGCGTGTTCCTATGCATAATACCAATATGATCACCATAAGCGTGCACAGGAATACGTATAGTGTGCTCTGAGACATGTCGCTAGAACTCTCTCTTTTCTCTCTCTCTCTCTCTCTCTCTCTCTCTCTCTCTCTCTGACACACAAAGACGCACACACACAGTATATGTGGGGCATGCGTGTGAATCTGTGTGTGTTCCACAGACAAGGTGATCAATCATACCAGTCGTACGATAAGGTGCCGGTGGACACTACAGCGGACGCTGGAAATTCTGGTCGCGTTTCCACATTCTTACAAGGAGTCTATGATTTCGGCATATGTAAATCTTAATCATAGGGTCACTACAGTAATTTGATGATGGAAATAATCAACCAGTTTATCACTTTATCTTGGGCCACTTTCAAAAGTATTTGAACAAGTGAAGACAAAGGTTTCATATAGTCTCTTCTAATCATCTATCTGTCTTCCTCCCTTCACAATGTTCTTTACAAACGTTAACGACTATTTTATTACATTCAGAGATAAGGAAAACAAGAAAACAAGAGTCCTTCGGAAGGACTAACAGGAGTTGCATGGTGTAGCAAACTCCTAGGCAAACATCGAACCCTGTTGACAAGCTATAAATATTCATATGACTAGCAAGCTGGAGCACAATCAAGCTCGTTTCATTAATCATGAGTGTCCATCCTGCTTTCTTCTGTACATTTAGCAAGCTGGAGCACAATCAAGCACTCTCAGGCACACCACTGTCAAAAGCCCTACTGGCCTTTATGATCAAATTACTTCTTTCAAGACCAAATTATGGAGCTGTGAAGGAAAATCTACGCAGTGGCTGTTTGGATTGATGCTGATCGTATTATGATGAACGTCAATGGAAAGCATTCCCTATCAACAACGGTACTTCGGTGGTAATCCAGCATGATCCAGCCGACATCATTCAACTTCTCATTGTTCTCCCTGTCTGTCGTTTTGCGGGATTTACTAGATTTTACTATGTTCTCCGGTTCACGGTATGCCCATGCCCCTCCCTGTACGTGACAGGCGATTGTAGAAGAACTGGCCATTGAATCTGCCAAATAGGTCAAGCTTAGAGATGTCAATATGGGCCGGGTACATTTTTGGCCGGCCCTGTAAAATGCTGGCCCAGCCCACATACTAGGAAGCAAGTTTTTAGTGGGTTTGTCTTTGGCCTCTCTATCGTAAAAAAACAAAGAAACATTTAATTCATTTAATTCAGATAACAGTAGATGAAGATAAGAGTAGAAAATGGCCCAAATAGAACCAAGTCGATTGTTGCTAGATATATTTTTTGTGAAAGAAATTAATTTCATTTAGGTTTTTCGCACTTGTTTTCTTGTTTTAAAAACAAGTCTCGCTCACCACTTTGGCATAATGGAAATGCTATATCGTTTTTGTGTGATTCATTGGGACTAAGTGCTCCAGCTTTTTCTAGGCTGCACATGATAGAAATCTAAAAAGAAAGTTAAAGATGGCAAGATCCTCGATAAAACCAAGAATATGATCTAACAATTAGAAGAAATAAGAATTCCACAATGATTGATATGAAACTTTTGTGGGTTTTAATGTGTGACGACTCAGAAATCATAATGTTTTATACTTGGGATTCGCACATGTTAATTCACGAGCAATGGGATTCAAACTGCTAAAACAAAGTTAACAAACTAGAGAAAGAAATAAACAGAAACTATTACCTTAGTTGCTAACTATCAAAAGAAAAGAATAGTCGTAGTTTTGGCAGAGTATTACCCACAAAGCAGACCATCGTGCAGATTGCAGCTGGAGAAGAGAAGGTGGTGAGATGCTTGTAACTGGAGGTGAGAAGGCGGTGAAATGCTGCCGTGTATAAATAACCTTTTTCAGGTAACGTGAATCCGATTTTATAAATCCGATCAGTTAAGCAATAAGCCTGTGACCGTGCGGTGAAGAGCCGTGCTGAAGAGAGAACAGAAGGGCATGTTCTCCGTGTTTGTATATATAAAAAAAGAAGGCTCGGACGTGGTACTAGTCTTACTGATTGAACCCATGACTTCTTGTCAGTCGGCTCAGATTCCTTTGTCTGCTACCAAAGATCTTATTACTATAACCAGTGAAGAATTACACTGATACCACTTCGGTCTGACTCACCCAAGAAACATAGAGATGACATTTTTGCATTTGTCCCTTCTTCGTTCGGACGGTGTTTGCATTTTTCTTTGCATGGTTCATCTTCCACGTTTGCAGTCGTGTAGCTGGTTGTCAACATGCCATGCACTCATGCTCACATTGATTTCATCAGTTTTCAGTTTTCAGTACCACTGAATCACAACAGCCTATCAGGGACGATTTTTTGCTCTGTTTTCTATTGAAAGTTAGCCGACTAGACGCTCCGTCTAGTATAGGAAAAAGCTTAGTTGTTGTTTGTTGTTTTAGATTGAAAGTCCTGACTTCGGCAGACCTCTATCGGGTACCAGCAAACCATCATCAGTGCCCTCTTGGGCAGAGATGAGAAGTGTTTTTCTTGATTCAATCTAGAGGATGTTTGTTTTATTATGGGCTTGATGATCATGATCAACATGTAAATTGAGGTGTTTCCTTTACTGTTTTATTATGGGCTGGGCGATTTTTTGCTGTGTTATCTTGGGCAGAGAGAGCAACCTACCATTATTAAATACCGCTTACATAGCCTAATGCTGTCAAAATATTTTGAGTCCATAGTAAGGGAAAAGGTAGAACTATATACCTGTGAATGAGGTGACAGGATCTGAACCATCCATTTGCATTTGTTAGCATGGCTTCGAATGGTACGAACCTTGGTGATTGAATTCCTGACCTAATTCCACTGAGCCCAACGACTTTCCGCAATACAGAACACTTGCATATCTACCGCCAAATGTTCGCTACGATTTTGATGGATGGATCACTCAAACTTATCTTTTATGAATATGTTGACATTAAGTAATCGCGAGCCCGTCTCATACTCAAGCAAGATATGATCTTTAAAATAACTTGTAAAAGTAATAATAACAATAATAGTGAACGAGCAATAGCAAAAGTACTTTGTAGGTTGACGTGATCTCTCAGAAGAAATAAGCACACTAAACAATGTATATTTTAAAAATCATACAAAATATAATATATATGACAGAAAAAGTAACCAATGAGTTTGCATTCATGCATTACATCCATGTCTCCCACGACAACACTATTTGTGTAGACAATTAGGGTACAAGTCATGTTGATGATTCACCCCTACATAGAGTCCTACGAGTTAGTATTATCAGATATAACAATTAACCATTTGATGACCTCTCATATCGTGGTGAATAGGGTAAATCAATATTTTATAATGTTTCACATACTCAGACACAATAATCATTGCAACATGCATCATTGAAAACACACATATATGCATATATAATCATTGCAAAGAATTATCAAATAACTCATAATAACATGCATCATTGAAAACAATTATAACTATTCACCTACCTAAATCTCCTCATTAAATCCAACACTTAAATGTCAATCTTGCCCAAATCACCTCAATTTGTACCTAAACAAACAAGCTTTCATTATTAAATGAAAACTATCCGATAAATGTGCTGGCACTGGAACCATAGCCAGTCCCGAAATCTATGGTTCCAATCAGAACGGAATCAACGGGTTTGCTTTTTAATTTAGCTTTTTATTTTAATCCATGGGGAAACTCTTTCGTAAAATGCTTTTTCACCTGAAACCTACCTTGTTATTGGTTAATTTGGTTTGCCTGTATGTCTTAGAGAAATCTAAACCAAATAGAAATTGGAACTCAACATAACTGAAACAGGAACCTGAACTGACACCAAAAGGGAACCAAATCCCGGTATGGAACCACTGCGAAACCTGACTACAATCGGTGGAACCGTAAACAAGAGCCAGGAGATTCCTAGTTCGGTTCCGTCTCCTCTTTCTGCATGGATGGTTTTTAGTCCCGTGCATATTTACTCGAAACCAGCCATGTTTACGCAGACCCCTTATTAATAAGTAGATAGCTAATACATAGAACTCAAGATTCAACTTGAACGATCTTGAAGTTGAACCCCGGGCAGGAGACACACTAGGCAGACCTGCAGGCCTGTTCCACCAGAACCTGGGACAGGAGTTGAATCGCCTCCCTCTGGTTCCAATTTGTAAGAGTATTAAGTCACATTATGTTTTCATCTCAAAATTACATCTTTCGTTTATTAAATAGTAGAGATGTGGAAGTATTTTGGCACAAGGATGCATCTGTCCCAAAAACTGCACATTTGTGTCATAACACTATATACTTTTGAGTGCAGGAGTTTATATGCCAAATTCGCATTTAACTCAAAAAGAAGTTGCCCAAGCATTTGAGCAGCAAAGCGTTCACTATTACATCTTTTAATCGTGACTCTCAGCCAAGACCCAGTATTATGGTTGATGAAAGCCAAATTAATGAAGACTTTTCCCGTACAAACACTTTAGTACCCTTCCTCTACCTCTTTAAAGTGTTGATCTCATTTATCATACCTTTTGATCCAGTCCCCATCCGGTCCTTTCTCCATACATTCAAACCTTAAATGTATTTCTTATTTTGTCTTCTATAACTGCCGCACACACTATGCTTTAGCAACGCTTACCACTTAACTCGTCTAATAAACTTTGGACCAATATCCATCAATCGAGCATGGGCATTTATATTTGGAAAACTTGCAACTTTAATTTGATATGTTCATCCATGCAGTCGATGCGATCAACTCCATCAGAGATGAGTACCGAGTAAAGAAAAATTGGATTGGTGATCCGTGCCTGCAACGAGATGCTCCATGGGAAGGCTGGAACTGCAGAAGTGTCAACTATGGAGCTCTAACCGTAATTGCTGTGTGACGATCCACGCTTTCGTTCTTAGTATAATTTCTTTTGGTTCATACTGCTTATGTTAAATAGTTCTGCATATGACGCGATGAAGCTATGGCAAGAAGTAGGACCCTCTGTGTGTGTGATTTTGAAGCTATGCCTTAGTAAAGTGATTTTGAAGTCTCTGTGTGTGTGTGTGACTAGTACAGAACATAATTCTTCAGCTTTATATTTGGGAGAGATTGTTGTCTTCAATACTAAAATGCATGTTTTAAAACAACTTCGCAAATTCAACAGAGACTTGAGGGGCAACAATTTGTGTGGCTCAATTCCGAGCACTTTGCACGCAAGAACTTATGCGGGCCTCGAGATCAGGTTAGAAAATGAATCCACAGGCTTCAGATAATTGCCCCTTTGATGCTGCCAACTAATCTGTTTCTCTTATCATCTCTTTCCATCTTTTTGAAGCATTCAGATTGATCTTCCGATTTGCCGAAAAGGTCGCAGTTTACTATAATTGAAGTAGTAAGACCCTCTCTTACTCAGCCACACTAATGACGTGAGCAAAAGAAGGGCGTAGGCATTCTTCCTAGCAATGTTCTCTGACACTCTCTCAAGTGGCCAGGCACTCTCGCTTGCAAGATCTCTCGGCACTCTCACACACACACACGAGTGAGAAGGAGAAGTAGAATAACCAAAAGGAAAGGTTCTAGGCCTCACTAAAGAGCCTAGCTAAAATTCCTCACGATTACACTAAAGCAGAGTCCGTGAGACTACACAACCACAAGACTAACTCGAGTATGTATGAAGGAGGTTCATACGGTAAGAAAGGAGTAAACAGAGGACTCAAAAGAGGTTTATGGACAATAGGCACCACTCGGAATCGTGCCCGTGACACACCCTACCATCCTTCCGATGTTCTTAATATAATTCTGTATCGATCCTTTGTTGCTTTAGACCTTCAATGACGATTATTAATACACTTTAATGAGGAATATTTCATTTTGGCAGAGGCAGACTCCTTTTCTGGAATGAAGAATCTCAAAACAATGTGAGTATATCAGTAGTCATCATGATAGTCTTAACTTGGAATTTCAGTTTTTTTTTCAAAACTGTATGCCGCAGTCATGTGAATTTGAAGTCTCTCTCTCTCTCGGTGTGTGACAAGTACATAACATGATTCTTCAGCTTTATATTTGGGAAAGATTGCTATCTTCAATACCAAAATGCATGCTTTTAAAACAAATTCTTCTTAAATTCAACAGAGAGTTGAGGGGTAACAATTTGTGTGGCTCAATTCCGAGCACTTCGCAAGTAAGAATTGATGCGGGCCTCCACATCAGGTTAGCAAATCAACCCAGAGGCTTCAGGTTATTGAGAATGATCTTCCAATTTGCCAAAAAGATTGCAGTGGTGAAGTGGGAGGAAAAGTGGAAGAATCCCGCAAAAGTGGGAGGAAAACCAGTATGTGAGTTCACTTGGCTCGAATGGCTAAGTGGGAGATGTGAAGATAAGGTGGTCATTATCGACAACCTCAACCTAGCTGAAAAAAGGCTATACTGGTCGTCCAGTTGTTACTTTTGAAAAGATTGCGGGAAAGAGGATATGGTAACCGGATAAGGGCTCCAAGAGAGAAAAGCCTAGTAGGAAATCTAAGAGGTTGTGGAGGAGGCGTTGCTTTATAAATAGAGAGCAGTACAGAGCAGTATTACGATATGGTGCGATACGTATCATATCGTAGGAAGCCACGATAGGATATGGTAACCTATATCGTATGATAAAAGTTATCGTGTCGTATCATATAACGTAGAATAATTTGGTTGTCTTGGTTCATTGAGTGGGCTTTCACAACTTCACTATTTTAGGGTTCACCTTACATGACTTTCATTGAGTTAAACATGATCAACGTGTGTGAGGCTTAACTCATCCTGTGAAGTGAGAAATGGAGCTCAAGCATCAGTTAAAAGCTAGTCTCCAATAAGAGAAAAAGGGGATATCATCAAGTAAAAATATCATATAACTGAGGTATCATAGACTCAATAATGAAAGAAATGGAGCTCATTGTTTTGCTCACATATGAAAATTAGCAAATATGACAACTACATATACAAAGATAGCATTTTGTTAATTTTCATATATTAGATGAGTGAATTATGAAAGATAACGAAGAAGACATTGCATGAATTAATTTGAAAGGAGTGCAACAACATAATGAAGGAGATGAAGATTTTGATTTTGAAGCAGAAAGTGATGGGAAACTTTGAATCTTCATGAAGGAGAAGATGAGATTAATTTATAATATGTAAAATGTAAATGTATTTCATTTTTTCCTTTAAAATATGTAAATTTGGATGTAATTGTTCAATGTTAAATGCTCAATATGTACTAAACTTTGCATTATATGAATTCAAAGCAATTACCAGATTTTTCCTAATTTTTCCTTTTTTTTTAGATTTTTACTAATTTTTCTTGATTTTTTTAATATTTTTCTATTTTGTTAATATTAAAATATGATACAATACAATATGATACGCTTGTATCGTGGAGCCCAGCGATACACGATATGATATGCGTAAGACAACAGTCGTACAGACATCAAATACATACACACGAAGTGAAACACTCTTGGAGTTTTGAGAATGATCTTCCGGTTTGCCGAAAAAAATCACAGTATCAATAACAAGAAGAAGTTTACTATAATTGCAGTTTCCATATTGATATCCTTAATTGTATTAGGCGTGCTAGCGCTGTTGGTGATTGTTATGATGAGGTGAAAGCCCGGAAAACCGGGTGAGCTTCCTCGTCTATGTTCTTAGAAATGACCCTTTTTAACATTGTTACCAGTTTCTTCAATGTGAAAGGTCTCAGTCGTTCATGTTGTTAATACACCGTCGCTTCTGTTGTTTTCTGCATCACAGCTACGTAGGTGGATAATGAAAAGGACAAAATTGATAATGTTCTTCATCACTAAAATGAACGATAGAGATTCCAAAACATGTTCCAAACCCCATCTCACTAACGAAGTTTAGCATCAATTACTTCTTTGTTTTAGAATGGTGGTCCTTCCATGAAACCCACACGATGCATTAATGGGTAGGAGGGTCCCTTGGCTAGACCCATGTGGGCAATAATGCCCATCAATTGATGCTAGTAAACTGTAATCAATCAAGAAAGGAAATACACATTTTCGGTTCACAACTCTTACTTGGATGACTTACTACAAGCAACCAAACCTTGCTTTTGTTCTCGTCTGTTGTTTTTTGTAATATCCAATACTTAGGTCATTATTGTTCAATTGTTTCGCTTGAATTTCCTCTATGTAAAGGGTCAAACTAAAACCAAGAAGTGTACTATAGACTGTTGGATCCGTCAGAAAGAAGATCTCCTTTCGAGCTTGTTCCTATGCATAACACAAATATGATTACTATAAGTATGCACAGGAATACGTAGTGTGCTATGGGACATGTTACTTGGAGTCTCTATCTCTCTCCCTCTTTGACATACAAAGACATACACACATAATGTATGCGGGGCATGTGTGTGAATCTGTGTGCTCCATAGAGAAGATGATCATACCAATCATAGCATAAGATGCCGGGGGAGACAACACTCGATAGTGAAATTTTTTGTTGTGTTTTCATATTCTTATAAGGAGTATTGATGCTTTCGGCATATGTAAATCTTCCAGTCACTACGGTAACTTGATGATGAAAACTTCCAAAAGTATTTTAACTAGTGAACACCAAGGTTTCGTATAGTCAGTTTCTTCTAATCTATGTTTCTTCCTTCGTTCAAAATGTTCTTTACAAACATTAATGACTACTTTATTACATTTAGAGAGATAAGACTGCTTAAGTCAAAGGTGAAGAGCATATGGATTTCAAGGTCCCTTCAAGAAAAGTCATGTTTTTTTAATAGGGTTAATCATATTACTACAATTCACCGGAATATCTTTAGTGATCCAATTTTAGTTAAGAAGAGTTTAAGGTTAGATTACAAATGTAATAAAGTCATAATTATACGACTTAGTATTGTGTGTTTCTTTGAGAACGACTATTTGTGTGATGTAGAGAATCAATTTAAAATTCATATAGAAAAAGTTATTGATTCTTTTATGAATTATAATATTAATAAAACCTCTACTTCTTCTTCTTTTGTTACTTATAATATTGAATTATCTAATATATGGGATGTGAGTTGGGATTATTCTAATTTTGATTTCATTATGAATTTGAATCATATTTCTAAAATTGTCATATATAGAAAGCATAATTGTGTTATTTGTGTGAAGTATAACCATAAAAAAAGTAGTTTCTTTGAACTTTAAATTGGTTAAAAAACCAATATCAAAGTGTGAGGTGTCTTACAAAAGTACTCGTTCATGAACGTAAGAGAAAGAAATTGGAACTTAAAATTATAGATGTTATATTTTTAGATTATGTGGAAGCTAGTTATACATATATGTCATGATATGATATATATGGTATAGATGTCAATTCGGTTGTATCCGGTGTAGATGTTAATACGACTGTACAACCCTGTGATGTTATATTATTTGAGAATGTGTTTTTCATCAAAACAAAAGTGTCCCAAAATGTGTCTTTGTAAATCCTCACACAACTAGTAGTTCTATTCTCGATCACGCAGAGATTATGACAAATGTGGAAGTACCTTTACCATGTTATTTATATATCAAATGACTCTAAGAAAATAACTGAAGTAAGAAGAAATAAGCAGGTTAGGATATCGAAAGACTTTGCAAGTAACTTAGTCACCTTTAATGTTAAGGATGACTCATCACACCATTACTAAAAGCATAATATGATGACTAGTTTGGTGGGCTGTTTTACAACTCAAGATTTTGAGGGAATTGTTGGAATTAAATATTAATTAGGTTGTGATCAGTGGACAACCGTAAATTTAGACAATGCCGATCATGTATTTTGGACTGAGATCACCACAAAAGCAACATCGAATTCATTGAGTGTGTGCTTAGTGAAGACTGCAGGTGGAACACCCTTCGTCTCAGCTCTTGAGCTTCGGCCACTTGATCTTTCCTTTTTCTTGGTGATATGCAAATTATTAATAGGCAGAATATATATACTCGATCGATCTAAATTAAAAGAACTTGCACGATCAATTATGTTATACATTGGGAGAAAGGGCATCAATTCTGTTGGTTAATTCGTCCTTCCAGTGTTCCATTGCTTGTTTTTCAATATTGTACCAGCGAAAAAATGGCTAGAGTATGGGCTGAATGTTGTTGTTGAAAAATTATTTCAATGTCTAGAACCACGCTGTCTATGTTTTGGCCATGTTAGTTCATTTGTAAATAATGTAAATAAATGAATACATAAACATATAGATATAGATATCTATAAATATATAAATTCAAGATATTTAGTTTTATTAACACAATCCCCGTGTAGCATTCGTAAATATTCATTAGCTTCAGCTTTAATTGCTAAAATAAATGATGTTGATGGCAGGTTCATGGAAGACCCGTTTGATGGAATATGGACTCCTGATTATAACACATTGTATTCCTGTGAGCACCAACGAGTCGATGACATTTTACTTCCAAATACCAATTACCTCCGGGCAAACTGCCGAAAGCTCGTCGAAACCAATAGTCATAAGCTGGCCTGGAGGACATGTTGCCTTCAAGTTGAAAGGTACATCTCGACACATAACACCAATTAGCTAACAAGGCTATCAATTCAAGCATTAGATAATTCGTATGACTTGTTGTGTAGTTCACGTTAAGCATACTGTCCTGCAGCAGGTCCCGAGCATTCCATCTACACGTAGAAGATCCGGCCATCGACCTTCCAAAGTAGATCAAGCAATGAATGCCAGAGGCCCACTCTGACTTGGCCAACATCCTAAGGTTGGACCTTACAAGTAAGTTCACTCTCGTGTTTATGTTCTTGGCGTCTTCTTGTCACTGCCAATCTCGTTTCTTTAAGATGTCTACCGTGCCCCGTGCGGCAAGCTAACAAGGCTTATTTTACACAAGCCAAGAAGGCTATCAGGATGATAATATGACTTGTTCTCCGGTTCACGATATACACATGGGCCCCCTGTACGTGACAAGCGATTGTAGAAAGACCTGCCATTGAATCTGCCAAATAGGTCAAGCAGATTCTGCAGTTATTTCTTATCATTTATAAGCTTCCTTTATAGGCGATGAGGAAGGTGGCGGCGTGCAGAGACGAAGATGGCCACGGCGATGGTGGTTCTAGCGGAAGTCAGGCCGACCGACGTTCACGTCAGAGGGTGAGAGAGATTTCTGTTAAAGCCTCTGTTTCTATTTCTCACTGGTTTCTCAATAGATGCAAGTACAAAACGAGAAACAGAATGAGGCTTTCAACTCTTGAATTTAAAATTTGGTGTTGAGAGGATGAACGGTGAATCGATGAACTTATAAAGGAATTTTGTAAGATGTAGAAGGGATGGATCAAGTAATCTCTCAAAGAGATTTCAAGATGATGTAGGTGGAAGAATTGAGATACTTCCCAACAAATTTCTGATCTCTCTAGAACATAACATGAACGGGTGCGACCGGTCGATCAGTGAGCCCTCTCAATGTTTCCTTCCAGAATTGACAAGGTTGAGAGATGCCTTTCAAGCTTTGTTGGTACTCTCTTTCAGATTCTTGGCTGAGAAATGTTAAAAGGGTATTGATAGCGGGCTGAGAGATGGTTGTTTGTCCCCTTGAGGACGGCGGTGTGAAGGCTAGGGAGCGGCTGTTTGTTCCCTTGATGTGTGCAGGCTGAAGGTGGGCCGATAAGAAATCTTCAAAGTTTGATATGGAAATTCTTCAATAAGGTGCCAGCTGATAAGACGGTTGCACCGTATCATAGTCCATCCATGGTGGCTTTGAGTGTTAGTTTCTAGATTGTATATTTGAAAGTTATGATGCTGCTTTTGTTGACCTCTACTGTTACTCTTGATCAGGGTGATGTCCTTCTGAGGGCTGATATATTTTAATTTGGTAGTTTGTTTGCCCCAGCCAAACAATATTTTGAAGTTTATTCCCTCTTTCCGAATTCGATAAAGCTCGAAACTTGGGTCGACTGGCTTGATGTTCAAGATTTTACTGGGATCCCTTAATTTTTTTCAGTTAATTTTAATTTATCAATTAAGATTAGAAGGCACGTCTTCATGTATACTGATTGCTTGGAACAATATTTTATGCGAAATTTAAATTTTTCAAACGAAAACTTTTGGTGTTGAGAGGAACCAAAATATCATTTATAATTATATATATATAATGAACAATAGAAAGGAACGTCCCAAAAGTCAAATACACTGACGTAAACTCAACGTGTGCATCATCCATTCTCACGTCATATGCATATCTAATCAAATATTGTTGAACATCAAGCCGTTAACGGGACTTTCGACGATAAATTCCATGTGTTCTCGCCCATCATATGGTGTATTCTACGATAAATTCCATCATAAACGTCACCATTAAGGGGACTTGTGATGTACTCGCCCGTCATAAACGGCACCATTAACGGCACTTTCGACGACAAATTCCATGTGTTCTTTTTTTTCGCCGATGTGTTGAAGCCGGCCAACTCCGTGGAACATGGCAAATGAAGAGACAGTTCAACGGCGACGTCCGGACCGCACCCGATGTATTCTACCTTCAAGGTTCGGCATGGTACACAATCACCCGGTGAGCAACGCTCACAACAGATACACAATACAGCCAGCCGGGAGCTCGGATGTGCTGGGTGCGGTGCTGAATGGCTTCGAGGTGTACAAAGGTGATGCAACTGAGTCTCCAGCGACTCTCAGCCAAGACGGTGAGTAAGGAGCTCTGCCAACGTCGAAAAAAGCAAAACCAAGATCAAGCCTTTTCTCATACTAAGTACATTTAATCACATACATATTTATATACCAAATTCGCATTTAACTCAAAAAGAAGTTGCCAAAGCATTTGAGCAGCAAAAACCTTTTAATCGTGGCTCCATCTAGTGTCCTCTCCAATTGTTTAACCCATCTACACTAAATTAGTCATTTTTAACCTTTATTGATGCTACACCAAATTTGTATGAGTACTAAATCACATTATGTTTTAATCTCAAAATTACATCTTCCGTTTATTGTTGGTAGAGATGTGGAAGTATTTTGGCACAAGGATGCATCTGTCCCAAAAATTGCACATTTGTGTCATAACATTCTATACTTTTGAGTGCAGTAGTTTAGTGTGTTTGTCCCTTTTATTTTTCAGACGCTCTTTTAAATTTATATACGATACTCTTACACCCAAAAAGTAGATAGCATGAAACTGTTCGGAATTGATAAATTTATTTAAACAATATATTTTATAAAAAATTATAAAAGACTGAAACTGGCAACGACCAGTTTTCACCCCATGTATTCTACCTTAAAGGTTTGGCATGGTACACAATCAACCCGGTCAGCAACGTTCACTAATATACAATACAGCCACCCAACAGCTCGGATGTGCTGGGCGCTGTGCTGAATGGCTTTGAGGTGTACAAGGTGATGCAACTAAATGGGTCTGCAGCGACTGAGCCAAGACGGTGAGTAAGGAGCTCTGCCAACGTCCAGAAAAGCAAAAACAAGATCAAGCCTTTTCTCACACTAAGTGCATTTAATCACATACATACATAGGTCACTTATATCCCAAATTCGCATTTAACTCAAAAAGAAGTTGCCCAAGCATTTGAGCAGCAAAGCGTTCACTATTACAATTTACATCTTTTAATCGTGACTCTCAGCCAAGACCCAGTATTAATGAAGACTTTTCTCGTACAAACACTTAGTGCCCTTCCTCTACCTCTTTAAAGTGTTCATCTCATTTATCATACCTTTTGATCCAGTCCCCATCCGGTCCTTTCTCCATACATTCAAACCGTAAATGTATTTCTTATTTTGTCTTCTATAAGTGCCGCACACACTATGCTTCAGCAACGCTTACCACATAACTCGTCTAATAAACTTTGGACCAATATCCATCAATCGAGCATGGGCATTTATATTTGGAAAACTTGAAACTTTAATTTGATATGTTGATCCATGCAGTTGATGCGATAAACTCCATCAGAGATGAGTACCGAGTAAAGAAAAATTGGATTGGTGATCCTTGCCCGCCACGAGATGCTCCATGGGAAGGCTTGAACTGTAGAAGTGTCAACTATGGAGCTCTAACAATAATTGCTGTGTGAGGATCCACGCTTTCGTTCTTAGTATAATTTCTTTTGCTTCATACTGCTTAACGCGATGAAGCTATGGCAAGAAGCAGGATCAGCATCTTTTAGAACTGCCTTAGATCCCTTTAAAAAGGGGTTTACACTCAGTGTTAGTAGTAAGTGTTGGTGAGTTGCTTACCTTTCTGATGATGGTCACCGGATTTTTCAGGAGCTCTCTGTACGTGCAGAGAGGAAAAGAGCGCAGCGGTAAAGGTGATGACACGAGGTTCCCTCACAGGGGCTTGCTGAGACGAATGATTGTGTATTTTTCGGGTATATCTCTCACATACACATGTACCACGCTTATGTCTTTGTATATGCCTGCCTTTTTATAGGCAGGCGCTCCCCCATTCGTCTGGCTTGGTCAAGCAATGAATGCCAGAGGCCCACTCTGACTTGGTCACCATCCTAAGGTTGGACCTTACAAGTAAGTTCACTCTCGTGTTTATGTTCTTGGCATCTTCTTGTCACTGCCAATCTTGTTTCTTTAAGATGTCTACCGTGCCCCGTGAGGCAAGCTAACAAGGCTTATTTTACACAAGCCAAGAAGGCTATCAGGATGATAATATGACTTGTTCTCCGGTTCACATGCTTGACAGAAAATTTGAAATCTTTTATTTGGTGCACATTAACATTTATAAATTCAAAGGAACGATAACTAGGGATAATAAAAGATATTTCATTATGTTGATTAAGGATTGTAGTAGATATTGTTATATTTACTTGTTTAAAAGAAATGAAGCTTTAGAAAAGATTCATATTTTTCGAAATGAAGCACAAAGACAAAATGGTAAAGTTTGTAAACTAATGTCTAATTGAGGAGGAGAGTATATCTTAAACCAATTTGATGAATATTATCAAAACAACAATATTGTAGGTGAAGTTATTGAATGTGATAATTAAGCAAAAAATATAAAATTATATGACATACTTAATGTTTTACGTCAAAGTTGTGAGTCACCTACCTATACATGAGTATAAGCTTTGAATACGATTTTTCATATTTCTAATAGAGTTCTCTATAAGTCTTGAGAAAGTAGTTTCTTTAAAGTTTGAATGCATTAAAAAACCAATCCCAAAGTGTGAGGTGTCTTACAAAAGTACTCATTCATGAACGTAGGAGAAAGAAATTAGAACTTAAAATTGTAGATGTTATATTTTTAGATTATGTGGAGGCTAATTATGCATATATGTCATGATCTGATATATCTGGTATAGATGTTAATATGATTGTAAAACACTGTGATGTTATATTATTTAAGAATGTGTTTTTCATCAAAACTAAAGTGTCCCAAAATGTGTCTTTGTAAATCCTCACACAATTAGTAGTTCTATTCTCGATCACGTAGAGATTATGACAAATGTGAAAGTACCTTCAACATGTTATTTACATATCAAATGACTATGAAAATAACTGAAGCAAGAAGAAATAAACGGGTTAGGATATCGAAAGACTTTGGAAGTAACTCAATCACCTTTAATGTTAAGGATGACAAATCACACCATTACTAAAAGCATAATATGATGACTAATTTGGTGGGCTGTTTTACAACTCAAGACTTTGTGGGAATTGTTGGAATTAAATATTAATTAGGTTGTGATCAGTGGACAACCGTAAATTTAGACAATGCCAATCATGTATTTTGGACTGAGATCACCACAAAAGCAACATCGAATTCCTTGAGTGTGTGCTTAGTGAAAACTGCAGGTGGGGGACACCCTTCATCTCAGCTCTTGAGCTTCGGCCACTTGATAATCCAGTGAGTCCACCTACCTCATAACATACAAGCAAGTTGACACTGGATCTTTATCTGGAAGCACAAGGTAGCATAAGTTAGTTTTGATCTTTCCATTTTCTTGGTGATATGCAAATTATTATTAGGCAGAATGTATATACTTGAATGATCTAAATTAAAAGAACTTGCACGATCAATTATGTTATACATTTGGAAAAAGGGGATCAATTCTGTTGGTTAATTCGTCCTTCCACTGTTCCATTGCTTGTTTTTCAATTCTGTACCAGCGAAAAAATGGCTAGAGTATGAGCTGAATGTTGTTGAAGAATGATTTCAATGTCTAGAACCACGCTGTCTATGTTTTGGCCATGTTAGTTCATTTGTAAATAATGTAAATAAATGAATACATAAACATATAGATATAGATATAGATAATTATACATATATAAATTCGGGACAGATATGACTATAGCTATCAAGGACTTCTGTACGAAGGCAAGATATTTAGTTTTATTAACACAATCCCCGTGTAGCATTCGTAAATATTCATTAGCTTCATCTTTAACTAATAAAATAAATGATGTTGATGGCAGGTTCATGGAAGACCCATTTGATGGAATATGGACTCCTGATTATAACACATTATTCCTGTGAGCACCAACGAGTCGATGACATTTTACTTCCAAATACCAATTACCTCCGGGCAAACTGCCGAAACCAAGTCATAAGCTGGCCTGGAGAACATGTTGCCTTACACATTTTCATCTACTTTCAAGTTGAAAGATACATCTCGACATATAACATCAATTAGCTAACAAGGCTATCAATTCAAGCATTAAATATTTCATATGACTTGTTGTGTGGTTCACGTTAAGCATACTGTCCTGCAGCAGGTCCCGAGCATTCCATCTACACGTAGAAGACCCGGCCATTGAACTTCCAAAGTAGGTCAAGAAATTAATGCCAAAGGTTGGACCTTACAAGTAAGTTCGCTCTCATGTTTATGTTCTTGGCGTCTTCTTGTCACTGCCAATCTCGTTTCTTTAAGATGTCTACCGTGCCCCGTGCGGCAAGCTAACAAGGCTTATTTTACACAAGCCAAGAAGGCTATCAAAATGATAATATGACTTGTTCTCCGGTTCACGATATGCACATAGGCCCCCTGTACGTAACAAGCCATTGTAGAAGGACCTGCCATTGAATCTGCCAAATAGGTCAAGCCGATGCTGCTGTTATTTCTTATAATTTATAAGTTTCCTTTATTGGAGAAAGTTTCAGGATTACGTCGCCTGAGATGAAGATGACGATGAAGCAAAGATGTTATTTCAATATCTTTGTGATCTGCTGTGCTGCTGTTCACTTCCCACTCGGGGCACAACCACAGGGTAACATTAGTATCCCGCCTCATACATGCATGCGCACATGCTCACACATGTAACACACGAATATTTTGTTCATTAATATTCATCATAGAATCACAATAACAGGAGATTTTACAGTAAGGGAAATGGTAGAATCATACAATAACTTGCATTTAAGGCTCGGGCATGGTACTAGTCTTGCTGAGTGAACTCATGACTTCTTGTCAGTCAGCTCAGATTCCTTTTTCTGTTACCAAATGTTGTCAAAGATCTTGATTAATTCGGGATGTAGTCTAAGTACCTATAACCAGTGAAGAATCAGACTGATACCACTTCGGTCTGATTCACCCGAGAACTTTTTCGGACTCCATAATCGCCGAAACAAATTTGAACTATAGAGGCGACATTTTAGCATTTGGCACTAGGATAAAATTCTTGTTTGCAATAGTCATTGAATTGCCAGCGACACCATCTTGGAAACTGCTGAAACCAATTTTGTGGTGATCACAGCAACCCGCATTGACTGTGGACTGTCAGGGCCTTCAAGCTCCACCAATGAAGCCAACCTCAAGTGTGTCCCAGATGATGATTTCATACACAGTGGACTTGCAATACAACTCGAAGATACGCACAAAAACACCACCCCGGTGATATACCAAACACTTCGATCCTTCCCAAATTATACAAGAAATTGCTACTTTTTGGATGCAATTCTGTCGAAAAAGTACATAATTCGGGCTTCTTTCATGTATGGCAACTATGATAGCCTCAACAAGATGCCTTCCTTCGATCTCTACTTTGGATTGGATTTGTGGGATACCATCAAGTTGGAGAATGCTACACAAAAGCTTTGGACCGAGATTGTTGTCCAAGCAGCTTCTAAGCTCTTGTACGTATGCCTGGTTAACACGGGCAAAGGAACGCCTTTCATTTCGAGTCTGGAGCAACAGCTCCTCGACGATGACCTCTATGCACCAGCCAAGACCTTCCTCCGCATAGACGTCGGATCAAATCGTACAGTCAGGTGAATTGATTTGCCTTCTTTATATCCTTTTTAGTTATGATTGTGATATACCCGTGTGTGTGTATATATATATATATATATAAATAAATAAATTTAAAGATATAAACAATTGAGATTTGAAAATAAAAAATAAAATAACACATACTTTTTATGGCTTCGTATTTATTCAACAAATCAAATTTTTGCTTTTCTAATTTAAAACTCATCCATAGTATATCTCTTTCATCAAGTAATTGAGATTTATTTTTATATCATAGAATATAGAGTTGCTATATCACATACCATTTCTCTCTCTCTCTCTCTCTCTCTCTCTCTCTCTCTCTCTCTCTCTCTCTCTCTCTATATATATATATATATATATATATATATATATATATATATATATATATATATATATATATATATCACTCAATTTTTTTCTTTTGTCTTGTTGTTACATTTTGTATATATAGTACTATTTTTTTTTCTTGTTACAATTAATATCTGGCACATAGACCAACTAAGATATTGGTGGTTTCTCTCAACTTGGTTTGTTCAGAGTGTTTTGTCACTGGTACGGATTACATCCTTATTGAGAGCAGGCACCAAACTATTAAGGAATTCATATCTGATAGCTCCATGTGAATCACTTAAGCAATTTAATTTGTTGATAGATTTTGGCATAAACATAAATTCAGGCACCCAGATGACCGGTACGATCGCATTTGGACGCCAGACCATGACTACTCCTATGGAACTCCTTTCTCATATAACGATACTCAAATTGTAGACACACTTGTTCCACCATTTTATCTGCCATCGCCCATGTTCCAGACAGCAGTGTACTCGCCCATCATAAACGTCACCATTAACGGGACTTTCAACGATAAATTCCATGTGTTCTTTTTTTTCGCCGATGTGTTGAAGCCGGCCAACGTCAGTGGGACAAGGCAAATGAGGATACAGTTCGACGGCGACGGTCGGAAGCCATACAATGTATCCTACCTTAAAGGTTCGGCATGGTACACAATCGTCCCGTTCAGCAACGCTGACTACAGATTCACAATACAACCAGCCGACAGCTCGGATGTGCTGGGCGCGGTGCTGAATGGCTTCGAGGTGTACAAGGTGATGCAACTAAGTGGGTCTGCTGCGACTCTCAGCCAAGACGGTGAGTAAGGAGGTCTGCCAACGTCCGAAAAAGGAAAACCAAGTACATTTATTTGCCAAATTTGCATTTAACTCAAAAAGAAGTTGCCAAAGCATTTGAGCAGCAAAGACCTTTTAATAACCAACTCCACTACTACAACTACAACTAAGCCTTTTCCCATACTAGATGGGGTCAGCTACATGGATTCTTTGTCTTTTTTTTTTTTGTATAATCCATGTTAAGTCCGACAAAGTTTTACGTTGGCTGTCGGAAGCCTAATACAACCCTCCTCCTTTTCCGCGTTTGGGACCGGTCATGCAAGGGTGATTCCTTATATAGGCGGAGTTAATAAACAACTCCACTATGCAAAAAAAAACTTGGTTTTATGGACGTCGTGTGTAATGTCATGTCTTTGGTGAAATTACGCACTAGTGTAGTGTAGTACTATGAATCACAAAATTCGATATTGAAAACATAACATAATCTGTACTATATTAATTACTTGAAAATGAAAACCATCTTCATATCCTATGATTTACTCAAAATCCATACTCATATCCTATATTTTCTACCAAAAACTTAAATTTAGACCAATGTTAGAGAGAATTAAAATGATATGCTATATTAATTTATATATATATATCTAAAATGTATAGTGTTATTCAAAATTAATTTTCAAGCTATTAAATACTAATTACCACTTATTTATTTTTATAAACTTAAGTTTCATGTCACCGATGTCAACTTAACTTTTATATCTATCAAGCTAACAATCTTTCACCTCAACACAATAACCTTAAATATTAATTTTCATAGCCAACAAAATTTAAAATTTATTGTCGTATCAATGATTATACAAAATATTGTTGTAGCCACCAAAATTTATATATTGTTGTAAATTAATATTAAATTAATAATTATAATATTATATTAAATTAAATGTTTAAATATAAATTAATCTCTAAAGTATTGTTATTATCAAAATTAATTTCAAATAACGTTTTAAATATTTATAAAGTTTTCTTAACTATAATTTGGTTTAGTAAACAATTAAATATTAATTGTTTATTTACTTTTAAATATTTAATGTTTTACTTGAAGCCCAAAAATAGATTTTCAAGTTAATAAAAGGTACCCATTAATCATTGTCGCGGTCACTAACTATGTGTTGGTCGTCTCTATCAACCACATTACAGAAGGTACTGAAGTGCTGTCACACAGTCAGAAGGTATTGAAGTGTCCGATGTATGAGTGCCGGTTGAGTTTTTAAAACTTATATCTATGAAATAGATAATACTTTTTCGTAAATCATAAGCTCCTAATGTGAAGGTTTCCCTTTAGTCTAATATACCCTAAATTAGTTATTTTCTTTTGACAACACCTTTGGTCTAATTCATACTCTATATTTGCTTCATTCTTTTGAAATACATGCTACTCTTTCTTTCGGGGGTATTGATCTAAGAATTGAGCACCTCTCAATTGAAGTATTTTAATGGTTTCTGTTCTTCCTGGTAGCCATGGGCATCACATTCTTGGTTCACACCTGGAGACAAGATCACCAGTGTTTTAATTAACACGGCACGCGCACTCCGATCAACTCCTAGGGGTAGTTGATGGTTTATATAACTTGAACTCCGGTATGTGCAGCTGATGCCATCAACTACATCAGAGACTACTACCATGTAAAGAAAAATTGGGTTGGCGATCCTTGCCTACCACAAGGTGCTTCATGGGATGGCTTGATCTGTAAGAGTGACAGCTATGGAAACCAAACAATAGTTGCACTGTGAGTCTTCATCCCCAAAACGAGTTTGATTTCTATATTGACACAGGACGGGGAGTCGGCTGACCAGAATTGATTCGTTGGTGTCATGCTCGACTTCCACCAGAAGGCTATAGGCCTGGTAATGGTGCAAACATTGGCTCATGTCACTAACAGGACCAAACAGAGGCCTTTTAGTGAGCTAGGCTGATATAATGCACCTGTTGCAGCCGGCTGGCTCGCAGTTTGTGTCACACTGCCTGCTTTGGTCGTCTCCATTGATGCACCAAACATTTTATTGTTGCAGGGATCTTTCTAACAGTGGACTCAATGGAAGCATCTCCGATTACTTTTCCAGCATGGGAAATCTAAAGAGACTGTGAGTATATGCGATCAGTGACAATCTCAATACCTTTTGTGATGGACCAATTGATAATAATTCGGATGATAACATTTAACAGAAGCATGTATAGTGCATTGAGTTCTGTTTAGATTACTAATTTGAGTTGCAGGAAATCTTGGGTACAATTTCTTCAGGAACTTATCAGGCAACAGTTTATGTGGATCGATCCCCGGTGGCTTGCAAGCAAAAGTTAATGGTGGCCTCCAACTAAGGTCTGGATGTGAATCTGAAACTTAAGATATCAGCATGTGCTTGACTCATTTTATATGCTGTCAGCTAAACTGCAACGTTTCTTGTTCACCTTTTGGGGCGGTTGAAGCATTGACAGTAATCTGAATTGCGTAAATACCAGCAACCAAGATGGAAGAAAACTTAGAAACGAGTTCAAAGTAGTGGTCTCCGTATTGTCATCGCTGTTTTCACTTGCCGTTCTAGCATTGCTGGTGATGGTGATCATTCTGTTGAAGAACAGAAAACAAGGTCAGCTCCTTGCCGCTGAGCTCCTGTGTGTGGGTGTATGCGTATGTGAATGTATAGGGGGTAGCATTATTCGGTGATAACAGAATAACCAAATTGAATTAAACCGAAGTTTTCAATTTGGTTCAGTTATAATAAAAACCAGTTTGATGTATATAAATATATCTTGATACGCCCGCATTCCTTTTACTATTCACATAACTTTTTTACTGTTATTCTAATTTTGCTGCTGTTAAAATTTTGAAAATTACTATGATTCTCCTGGATTGTCTGAACTCTTCTTTGTCTGCGGGTTTTCACTTTACTGTTGATCCCCTCATACTATTTCTTTGATCCACCATTACTCGAAACTCAATCCAAGGCATGAAATTGAACTATGCATGATTTCGTAGTACTTTTAATTTGATCAAAAGATAAACTTTTCTTTCTATGTGGGTTTTTACTTTACCATTGATCCTCTCACACCATTTCTCTCATGACTCATTCGAAACTCAACCCATGATATTCAATCATCTAGTGTCTCATAGTGCTTATAATTTGACCGAGAAAGAAAAGAAGAGAAAAAGAAAGGACACCGATTTGATATTTGTTTTCGGCTGGAAACAAAAAATGTATCTAGTTTCCAACTTGAGATGTGGTACACAAGCTGTTATAAAAATATCATACATTAAATTGAAATATAAGGTCTTACAGAATCAGGCAGATTGGAGGAACTCCTTCCAATATGACTATGCAGATTCGACCCACACTTTCTGGCAGCCGACACACACTCAAGCCCTTTTCTTATTATTCTACACTTAACCCTAATCACACTACTTATAAGACCCTTTGAACTTAAAAGACTAATATGCTCCTACTCATAATTAACTATAACGGAATAAGTATAAAGTAAACCTATGGATTATAATGAGTGTAGTATGTGAACTCGTTACAATCTCTAACACTCCCCCTCAAGTTGGGTGAAAGATATTAAGAACACCCAACTTGAACATAGTATCCTTAAGTTATTTGTTGGTGATGGCTTTGGTTAGGAAATCAATCCTCTATTTTTCTGATTTAACGTACTCAAGTTTAAATTCTTGATTTCAAACCTTCTCTATAATGAAGTGACACTCAATCTCTATGTGTTTGGTTCTTTCGTGATATATTGGATTATAAGTCATTTGTATAGTTGCACTACTATCATAATATACTAGGATAGGTGGAGCATATTTAAATCCCAACTCATACAGCAAAGAAGATACTCACTTTTCTTCATATATAGCATGAGTTATCACTTTATATTCAGCTTCTGTTATAGATCTGGCAACAATAGTTTGTTTCTTACTCTTTTAAGATATAATATTACCACTATGTAGTGTCACATATCCTGTAATTGATTTTTGGTTATCTTTTGATCCAGTCCATTATACATCATAATAAAGTTCAATACTTAACTTACAGGATTTCGAATAAAGAAGGCCCATACTAGGTATTGATTTCAAGTATCTGAGAATTTTATACATAGCTTTCATGTGATTCTTAGTTGGTGAATGCATAAACTTACTTACAATGCCCATAGCATAAGTGATATTTGGATGAGTAATGGTCAAATATATAAATTTGCCCACCAATTTTTGGCATTTTTTAGTATCCCTAAAATCTTCACTATCTCTGATGAATAATTTTAGGTTTACCTTTATAGGAGTATTACTTTGTTTACAGTCAAGCATATTTGTTTCTTGTAGTAAATTCATAGTATATTTTCTTTGAGTTAGAAAAATACCTTGATTGGAATGCAACACTTCGATTCTCAAGAAATAGTGAAGTCGATTTAAGTCTTTCAGGTAGGTCAAATAATTTGTGAAGATCCATTTTTATTTTTGATATTTTTTCAACGTCATCACCTATTACAATAATATCATCAACATAAATGACAAGAATAGGTAACTTAGTACCTTCCTTAAAAAACAAAGTATGATAATTTATGCTTCTTTGATATCCAAACTACATATTGCCTCATTGAATTTTGAGAACCACACTCTTGGTGATTGTTTCAGCCCATAAATAGCTTTATTCAGTTTGTAAACTATATCATCATCTATCTTAACATTCATTCCAAGTGAAAGTTTCATAAATACTTTTTCAATCAAATCTCTTTGTAGAAAAGTAGTTTTTACATCCAGTTGTCATAGATCCTATCCCAAATTTATTGTCATACTAAGAATTATCTTTATAGAAGTAAGCCTTGTAATAGGTGTGAAAGTTTCATTGTAGTTTATTCTATATGATTGATTGTAGCATTGGCAACTATACCTTTCAATAGTACCAATTGCCTTAAATTTTATAGTTAAAACTCACTTGGAGCCCACTATATTTTTGCTTGGAGGAAGTCTTGTGATAACCAAGTATTATTTTTTGTAAGAGCATTCAACTCCTCATCTATTATGGATCACCATAAAGGACACCTATTTGTTTATTCAAAGTTTTTAGGAATCTCATGTTTCTCGACATTCATAATAAAAGCTTGATAATTATCTAAGTTATTAGTATAGAAAACACACTGAGAAATAGACACACGTACGTTTACCTTTACGAATAGCAATAAGAATTTCGAAGTCTTCTTCTCTTGGGAATTATAGATCTAAATCATGGGATGATCTTTGGTTGTAATAGTATGTATAGGTTCTTCTTGAGAGCAAATAATCTACCTTAGTCCTCTCTTACACACCAAGGTTTTCTTTTGTTCAATATTTTTCTCTTTAATGGGAACTTCAAAGTCTTATTCTCTTGGGAATTGTGGATCTGAATCATGGGGATGATCCTTGGTTGTAGTAGTTTGTATAGGTTCCTCTTGAGAGCAAATAATTTGCCTTGGCCCTCTCTTATACACCAAGGTTTCCTTTTGTTCAATATTTTTCTCTTCATTGATACCTTTATATCCTTTGTCGCATAAGGAATTAAGGAAAGCACCTGAGGAGATAAACTTTGAGAGGTGACTGACTTTTCCCCGAGAAGAATAGTAAGGAGTATATTATGAGAAAGTGACATCCATAGATATATATAGTTTATTAGTATAGGATCATAGCATTTATAACCTTTCTAAGAGTTTAAGTAGTTAAGAAAAATACACTTTATAACTCTAAGATAAACTTTATCATGGCCAGGTTGGTGGGCATGAATAAGATAAGTACAACCAAAGATACAATGAGTTATATGAAAGAGTTTTGATTCCTTTTTAAGGCATTTTTGAACTATCACTTTTGATAGCAGTACTCGACATCCTATTTATTAGATAGACAGTAGTAAGGACAACTTCTCTCCAATAAGATTTTCGTACATTATGTTGTAGAAGAAGTGTTCTAGCGACCTGTGATATTTTTTCTCTCGGTAATGCTATTTTGATGTGGTGTAGAAGAACAAGAAGTTTGATGAATTATACCATTTGTATGTAGGTATTTTTGTAAATGTCTAAAGGTATATTTTCCTCCATTATCAGAACGAAGAACTTTCATAAAGTATTAAATTGAGTAAGAATAAATTTATAAACAATCGAAAAGATAGAAGACACCTCTTATTTTGATTTCATTAAGTAAACAATTGTAAGATCATACAATTATCAATAAAGGAGATAAAATATTTCCGACCAAACAAAGAAGTAACTAGATTAAGACCCCATATATCATAATAAAGAAGTTCAAAAGGTTGAGATCTTCTACATTCACTTGAGGGATAAGGTGCTCATTGGTGTTTTCCTAGTTGACACACTTCACATTCAAAGTAAGACTTATTTGACTCGATTCTAATATGAGGTAGAACATAATGAAGTTTTGATACAAGCAAATGACCAAGTCGATAATGCCAAAGGTTGGTCTCCAGATCTTGAGTAATTGCAGCAGGAGTACTATAGGAAGAAGTATGTTGAAATTCATCTTCCAGAATATATAAGCTCTGTTGTAAACTATCATAACTAAAGATTTTTTCAGTCACAACCATTTGAATTAAAGGTTACAATACAATTCGGTGTATATGTCAATTAACTCACTGAAAGAATGTTTATAGGAAAACTGGAACATGATAGACTGATTTTAAATATGTAAAACATGTGGATACACTTTCCTATCAAATCATATGAGAATGTGAATCGGCCAACTTTATTGGCTCCATTTTTTTAAGAAGACAATACTCTAAAAAATATGATGGCTCTCCAACCATGTGATCTGTATCACTAGAATCAAAAATCCAATTTTTTGAATGAAAGGAAGAAGAATTGTTACCCTTCATAATATGTGTAGCCTTTGCTAAAGTAGCTTGAGAAGTTGAAGGATGAGAATTTTCAAATAATTTTGTTTTTAGACACTCGATCCTCTTAATAAGTTCTTGAATATTATCTATACTGAGTATAGAATTTTTAGCAACATGGGCATAATTATTTTGAGGTCTAGAAAAGTCAAGTCATCCATGTAATTCTCAATAGTTTTCTTTTGAGTGTATAGACTTTTCAAAGTGAGAACACACAATTTTATCCTTCTCACTGAAATAGAAACGACGACGCCCCTATCAACGATGTTGTTGTCCACCTCTTCTACGGTAATGTGAGTTTTCTCCTCTAGTCTGAAGTGTATGTTGTCCCGTCGTAGTAGAACTATCTTTCTTAAGATTTATGTGATCTTCTTCTCGAATCAATAAAGAATATACAGTATCAAATGAGAGAAGTTCTTTCCGACCTAAAATATTGACCTTGATTAACTCAAATTCTAGATTTACACCCCAAAGTAAATCGAAGACTTTCTTCTTCTCAAGTTCAGCGTTTCTTTTAATGTAATACGATGAGCATTTAATATTTATATAGAAAAGTAGTTCATCCCATAATCCCTGAAGATTTGCATAATACTCACTAATAGAACGAATTACTTGTTTGTATTTCCTGATTCTTTTCAATATTTCGTATTCTTTAGCTACATTCTTTTTTCTAAAGTATGCTTTTAAAACAAATTTCATGGGCTAAATTAGAAACACGAAGGTTTTCGCATTGAAAGGGATAATAGACTAAAGTAGCCACGAGGATATAAGGCGTCTTCTCTTCTCTAATTGGAATACTACGCATCATATGTTTCTCGACTCAAAATCGACCCATTAGGTGAGCCCATCTCCTCTTTGCTACAATGGTCAGTTTCACATACCTACCTAGACCATTTCAGGTAGTTCATGCCATCTAACTTTGTTGTTTCATTTGAAAGTTGTTCACTTTATCATATGTGGAATGTTTAGACATCACAAAGGGATTTTCAATTCCCTTTCTTTTACTTGCCATTTAGTATAATAAGATAACAAGCCTTACAGATTACCATCTGTTTTGTATCAACCTTTAATATTCTCCGCATCTGCGGTCACAAGAATAGATTGGTGCATTCAATGTGAATAAAATCAACAAAAAAAATACTATCAAGTATTGAATCAGCCACGTGTGATGTCTGATTACTGTAACAGAAATATGACTTTGTCCCTTGAATTTGTAGAGATCCTTAATCAAAAGATAGGTTGCTTATGCGAATGTTCCATTGCTGACTGCAATACCTCTAGCCAAACGTGATGAAGAGCTCATTTCAGTCGATTTATGACCAAGATGAAATTCGTGCTTTGGCTGGAACTAGCGTTAAGGAAATCCCACTGATTCTAATCTTTCCAGATTGTCAACTTTCCTGATACCGCAGATTCAGTCTCCTAAACAAAGCCAACAACTGTTTGGCCCACCCTTAGCCAAGTCCAGATCTCGTAAATAAGAGAGAGGATTGCTGCTTCTTGTTATTGTTTCTTGTGAAGAGTCAGTCGTGGGAGGTTTGCTGTATACTTCAGATTTCGTATGAACGTACAGCAGAAAACCTCTGCTTCTCACAGAATCTGATTTTGTTTCTTCCAAAAAAAAAACACTGAGTTAAACGCCTAGTAGGCTTTGATATCATGTTATAAAAATATCATACATTAAACTGAAATATTCAGGCGGATTAGAGGCACCCCTTCCAATCTGCCTGTTCAGATTCGGCCACACACACTCAACGCTTTTCTTATTATTCAATTACTTAATCCTTAATTACACTACTTATAAGACCCTTTTAGAAAGACTAATCTGCTCCTACTCTTAATTAATTAAGTATATCGAAATAAGCATAAAGTAAACCAATGGATTATAATGGGAACTCGTTACAATCTCTAACACACAGTCTCCTTGACATGAAAGATGTACTTGTGCTACCGGTCTCAGTTGGTAGGATGTGGTTTAACTTCGTCTCTCTAAGAAATGCGACTGTAGTGCAGGGTTTTTTATTTGAGAGACTCGATTTTGTTTGGTGTAATATTTTTAAAAATATACTCCGTCGACGTTGGTGTGCCTTCCACCGTAATACTTTAATGTGTCATGGTCCTAAGTAAACAAGCAAGTTATCTGGAGCAATCGTTTTTAATTTTAGTTGACTGCTTTCTACATGCACGTGAAGTGGACTTGTAACAGCTACATCCCTGGAAAAGGAGCATGTACCTCATATGCATGACTTCACTATTTCTCTATTCCTCTTCTCTTATGTGACAAACTTTACATCCTTGTATGGAAACTCGGTAGGCCGAAAACCTTCTCTAGGTGAACGGAAAAGTGGCAGTTTCACTTTTGATGAAATTATTGGAATCACCAATAATTTCGAAAGGTTAATTGGTAAAGGAGGATCTGGACATGTATACCACGGCTGCCTGAAAAGCACGGAAGCGCATGCTTCAGATAAGGATGGGCGTGAAGTTGCAGTCAAGGTAATGGGAGGATCTCTTTCACAAGGGATCAAGGAGTTCACTGGCATGATTTTGAATATGTTTTAATGAACGAAAGTTCAGAAACACACCCAAAAGGGCAATCAACCAAGTAATCATTTCCCATTACAGGTTCAGCTGTTGCTGCAAGTTCATCACAAATATTTAGCATCATTTGTTGGCTTCTGTGATGAACAAAACAAGATGATCCTTGTTTATGAGTACATGAGCAGAGGAAATCTGAGGGAGCTACTCTCAGGTACTTCTCACTAAGAGACCATGTGTTTCATATGAAGAGTGATAACAGGAAAGGTTTCTTTTACCTGTAACGAGTGAAAGCATGCATTATAGTAAGAGATGATAGGAAAGTTGAGTGTCAAGTCTCCACATTTTTCTCTAATAACATGTTAACAATGACAACAACTTTAGCTGATTCGACAAGAAAAAGTGTCATTTTCCCGATGAACGAAAACTCCCACAAGAGTGAAGGATTCAACTTTTTTTTGCAATTGGATTGACGGGAAGGTTTTAAGTTTTGAATCAAGGGATTTCTTTCAATTTTCCAAGATACTCATCTATGTCACATTTACATCATACTCTTAAGAATAAAGGAGCAGAGAAGAGAAAAACAAATATTAGCCACCACTTTCACATTTACTTTGGCTCGAGTGTGTTCTCCTAATGCAGATGAAACAGGAACCGCGCTGGTACTCGATTGGATGCAACGATTACGAATTGCTCTGAGTACTGCCATAGGTTCATATTCTGTTTAAATTCGACCTAAGTTTCTGTAGGCTAGTGATAGAAGATATTTGTTAAATACTAACAAGGGAATTTTGGAAGTGCAGGCCTAGACTATTTGCATACAGGATGCAGAACGCCAATCATACATAGAGATGTAAAAACCAGCAACATCCTTATAAATGAAAACTTGGATGCCAAAATAGCAGATTTTGGGCTGTCAAAAATAGGCAACACAGATAATGTCACTCACATAACAACTGCAGCTGCTGGAACGCCTGGATACATGGACCCTGAGTATGTAAATTTACTCTCTCTTGAATGATAAACACAACCAAGTATTTGTTGGAAGTAAACTTCATTTTCGAACAGTCTACCTAGTTACTATGATGACCTCCTTGTACTGTAAGTAGGAAGGGAAGAAAGTCTGATCACCTTCTTTCCCAAATGCCTAAATTATCTCCCGGAAGGATTTCCACAAGGACTTTAGCTTCTATAAACTTTACGCAGATGCATTCACATCCTGGACGACACTTTCCAAATGCACCTTTGTTTCTTTCTAGTGAAAGAATAACAGTTCATTGAACAACTTGCATTGTTTCTTTCAGGTACTATAACACAAATAAGCTTACAGAAAAGAGTGATGTTTATAGCTTTGGAGTGGTCCTTTTTGAGCTCATCACCGGTCAGTGTCCGATTTTTACTCTTCAATCAGAGAGAGTGCATCTTGTCCAATGGGTTACTCCACAAATTGTAAGAGGGGATATTGCCAGCATTGCAGACCCTAGGCTTCATGGTCAGTATGATATCAACTCTCTGCAAAAGGTAGCAGATACCGCAATGGCATGTAGCGCAGAGAAAGCAATAGCAAGGCCTACAATGACTCAGGTTGTCAATGGACTAAAAGAAGCAATGGATAAGGAAACTTACGGAACCCGACATGAAAATTCATTCAGAAAACCTGCATCATTGTCTTCGGGAAGTCATTTTGATTCCAGCGAATTGTCTATTCCATCACGTAGGTGATGATTCACAGTTCCTTTGTACCAGTTGCTTTCTACATTTCCATCTTTAATATGTTTGGGTGTATATCATGTTGTCGATTTTAAAGGATATGGATCTCGATGACCTTGTATTGGATGCTTGAACTTCTACCATTTTGTACGGGATTTGAATCCAAGGGATAATCAGCCTTGCACTTGTTAGGACACGGTAGGTTGGAAGAATAAATGGAAAAATTGAAACGATTGATAGATTATCTTATTCCTGTGGATTTAGCATTCCTGAAGCTGCTTTATGTAACATAGATGACAAATATGGCATTTTCAATTCTATACGTTCCATGGTGCTTGGCATACGTTCTGCTAAATGATATTTAACAAATGTCTCTTAATATAATTTTTTCTATAATAGAATCTCTTGTATTATTACTTAGGCATATTCTTTTAGATATTTGATTTTTCCAGTTTACAGCAGATAATATTCCTATAGAAGTTTGGAAAATACTAGGAGAAATAGGAATCACTTGGCTCACAAGACTATTTAATGAAATATGGAAAAACCAAAAGATGCCCGAAGAATGGAGAGCAAGTACACTTATACCCGTATATAAGAACAAGGGAGACATTCAAAATTGTGCGAATTATCGAGGTATCAAGTTAATGAGTCATACTATGAAATTATGGGAAAGAATTATCGAACGTAGGTTAAGACAAGTATCAAGTACAACAGAGAACCAATTTGGATTTATGCCAGGTAGATCTACTATTGAAGCGATTCACCTTTTGAGACGTCTTATGGAACATTTTAGAGCAAAAAAGAAAGACCTTCACATGATATTTATTGATCTAGAAAAAGCTTATGATAGGGTACCGAGGGAGGTTCTTTGGAGAACTTTGGAAAAAAGAGGTATCCCATTGACATATATTAACCTTATAAGAGACATGTATGATGGTGCAAAAACATGTGTGAGGACTCATGAAGGAACGACAGACTTCTTTGAAGTTAATATTGGGTTACATCAAGGATCAACTTTAAGTCCATACTTGTTTATAATGGTGATGGATGAGTTAACAAAACATATTCAAGATGAAATACCTTGGTGTATGTTATTTGCAGATGATATTGTATTAGTGGAGGAGTCTAAGGAAAAAGTTAATAGAAAATTGGAACTATGGAGAGAAACATTAGAAAACAGAGGCCTCCGACTTAGTAGAACAAAAACAGAATATATGGAATGTAAGTTTGATCATTTGGCTACTTCAGAGGACATAGAAATTAAAATTGGCACACATTGCATTCCCCAAAAGGAAAGTTTTAAATACCTAGGGTCAATTTTTCAAAGTGATGGAAGAATTGATGGAGATGTTACACATAGAATTAATGCTGGTTGGTTAAAATGGAGAGGAGCATCAGGTATTCTTTGTGATAAGAAGATACCATTAAAATTAAAAGATAAATATTATAGAGCAGCAGTTAAGCCTGCCATGTTTTATGGTTCTGAGTGTTGGGCAGTTAATCATCAACATGTACAAAAGATGTCTGTGACAGAAATGAAGATGTTGAGATGGATGAGTGGTCATACAAGAAAAGACCGTATACATAATGAGGTTATTAGAAACAAATTAGGAGTGGCACCAATAGAGGATAAAATGAGAGAACATCGTTTAAGATGGTTTGGACATATAGAAAGAAGATCAAAAGAAGAACCTGTAAGAAGGTTAGAAAAACTAAATTTGGAAAGTATTAAAAGAGGTAGAGGACGACCACAAAAGTGTTGGAAAGAAACAATAAATAATGATCTAGCTTATTGTGAGTTAACTGCTAACATGGCACACGATAGAGATATGTGGAAACAAAGAATCCATGTAGCCGACCCCATCTAGTATGGGAAAAGGCTTAGTTGTTGTTGTACAGCAGAGGGAATGCATTTGAGGATACTGACCAGTAATTTAAGAGATAGGGAATCCAAATATTTTGGATCCAAACACCTGGATCTACTCTGATTACTTATTGCAAGGAAACTCTGTTTTGGTTGAGACATAAAATGGTCTCCTTTCTAACGGTATCCAACACCTGTTTTGGATGTACTCTATTATTGCTTCCAATTGAATTGTACTGCTGCAATTTCCATAGAGAAATTTATTGTGAAAATTGTGTCTAGACTTTTGGCAGGGTACAGTCCCTCTAGCTAAAAGGCATTGATGGGACTGTTTGTTTCGTTAATCAGAAAAATATAGATGTTTTAGAATCTTCAATTACCTGTAGTAACTTTTAATTCTGTACCAAAAATCATTATTTTATCAGACATCAAAACTTTATGCATTGTGGACTGAGTTTCATTATTCTTAAAGAAGCCTATAATATGACATTGGATACTCGGAAGCTTGTTTCTGGAAAACCAAATCATACAGTTCGTGGCCCTAGACTTGAGTTACAAAAAGTTACTAAAATGAATGAAAAGTAAGGCATTTTTAACCAGGGATTTGTGCACATTGCAGTGGCAAATAATGTCTTAGATATAGCCGTCGTTCTGTTTTCCAATAGATGTCTGCTTAAAACTCTTGGAGACATTTTGAAGCGCATGCGGAGGGCGAACACTGAAACGACGAAGCCAAGCGCAAATTTTGGATACAGCAGAACAAAGATAAATAAAATAATCGCGTGGTGGTGATGTTGATTGATAGATGGTAGATTTCAAGTGAGAGAGAGAGAGATGAGGTCGACTGGTGGAGAAGGAAACAAATTAAGAATCAGTAGACAGAATAAGCGAGGTCAAAGAGCAATGTGACGGAAGGCGAGATAATGATTTTTTTAAACATAATGTTAGCTGACGCTACTATTTGGCGTTGTAAAAATCAATGCAAATCGTGCTACTGCTTAATATCATGGTTCGATGTCATAAAGCTACATATATACTGATCAGACAACTTATTTTATTGCGTTACATAAGAAACCCATTTAGCCGACAAAAGGAAGGGCATACTGGTTCAAGTTTATAGGAAAATGTTGGTGACTGCAAGTTGGAAGCAAAAGTTAGTTGGGAAATATTCAAATATGACGCAGTTTCTGATCAATAGCGCACCTAGCTAACGCTGAGTGCATGAAATTTCTACTGGCCGCAGTTTCAGATGGAGAACTTTTGTCTTCTCCAGCGTTTCTAGTTTGCCGCAGACGTGATTGATGTTCTCTAAAAGCACTCACTGAAACCATTTCGGTAAAACTAATCAAGCCATCTCTTGTTGACCTGCGATGCATGGTAGAGAGCTCCATCATCTCTCATCGTCATGGCCATTCATCATTGGACTTGTCGAGCGATGCAGTATGGTACCATCTCAAGAAATACCACGATGGACGGCTGTTGTGGTGGCAGAGTGTACGTCTCTATCATGCAGTGACCCTTTATATCTAAACTACTGTCACTATAAATGGCCGTCATTGCTTCGCTTGTTGGTGTTATCTGCCGAAGGAGCTGTCAGCAGAAGAGAAAAAAGAAAATCCAAAGTCGAAGAAAGTTTTGACATTACCATTTCAATAAAATTCCATTGATTGTTGACCAAGGAAGATGGCTGACTTTCTAGTTTATATTTTCTGTCATTGTCAATAACAAGATTTCCTTATTTCGTACAGCAAGTGCTTCCCAGAAAAGGCTTGGTTTTGATCACTAAGAGTTTCTTGTTCTGTATTTGTTGAGAACATCCGTGTCTATGTTTGGAAGAGGGTTGTGAGTAAATGGGAGGTGTTGAACTACTGACCTAGATATATTAGCCAATTGACCTCATATATCGAAGAGCCTAAAAACCTCTTACTGCAATCCGCCTCTTCTTGTCAGCAACTCCTTAAGATGTTTTAAGTCCAACAGGTTAAAATATAAATGTTAATTCTAGAGGAGACCACATAAAGCAAAGTAGTTGCGGTCTTGCACAAATCAATCCATCTGGTTCCTCCTTTTGCTGCATGTTTCAGCAGCAAACTGCGGAAGTAGCAAAGGAGAAGAAAATGATCGCGCGTCCTCTTCCTTTCGTACTCCTGGTTATTTCTATGCTTCCAATACTACTTGCCTTTGGACAGCAAGGTGTTCTCTCTCTCTCTCTCTCTCTCTCTCTCTCTCTCTCTCTCTCTCTCTCTCTCTCTCTCTCTCTCTCTCTCTATATATATATATATATATATATATATATATATATATAGATAGATAGATAGATAGATAGATAGATAGATAGATAGATAGATATAGAGAGAGAGAGAGAGGGGGAGGGAGGGAGAGAGCATAATCCATGCAAAAATCAATCAATGCTTAAATGTTCATTTGATCGGTGAAACTGGTGAATAAAATTTTAAGTTTAAAAGCAAGTTAATAATACACTCTATACTATAACTTTTTGACTTAAAAGAAAGTTAATATATATGTGTAATATGTAATATGGAGCCTAGGACCTTACTTTATTTCATTGTTAATCTTGTCATGTACAGAATCGTGAATCCTTCAACCTTGGCGCTTGAGTTGAGCCCCCAGATTTTGTCGTGAATAGGGTTCTAGACACGGTAATTAGCATATTTCATGGCCCTAATATATATATATATATGTGTGTGTGTGTGTGTGTGTGTGTGTAATATGTAGCCTAGGACCTTACTTTATTTCATTGTTGATCTTGTCATGTACAATATCCTGAATCCTTCAACCTTGGCGCTTGGGTTGAGCCCCCAGATTTTGTCGTGAATAGGGTTCTAGACACGGTAATTAGCATATTTCATGGCTCTCATATTGTAATGGTTTGGGTAGTCTGGATCTAGATCGGATTAGGCCCAGACTCACCCAAGCCAGCTGAACAGTAACGCCCGAGTAATTAGCATATTTCATGGCTCTCATATTGTAATGGTTTGGGGAATATGGATCTAGATCCGATTTGATCTAGACCCACCTATTGGAACATAGTGGCAGGCTACCATGTTTGGTAACCATCATAAATGTCGTGAGACTTGAGGCCACCACGTGTGATTAAAAAGCCGAAAAGGGATTCCATTGTTGGCAGTGCCGAGGGAGCTAGGATACGTGTCAACCTTTATTAGGCCATCGATAAAGCATCGACCGGAATCCTTTGGTGGCCTTGATCGATGGAGAGTGGGATACCTTTGGTGACCTTGATCGTTCCCAAAAAACGAAAAAAGTCACCGAAAAGACCAAGAAAACTATCCTTTTTTGGTGTGCTCGATTTTTGTGTTATACTTGAAATGATACTGATTCATGTTGTATCCTCGTGTCAAATGTTAAGGAATATTTCTGTGTCAAAATAGGTGAGAAATAGGTTTTGTGTCGGAAATGAGTCAAGTTTGGGTCGGGTTTTGAAATGGGTTTTGGGTTAGAAACAAGACTCGTGTAAGTAGTTGTAGGTTCTGCATCAACACAATGACACAAGCTACCTATCATGTCACTCAGCTTGGATTGGATAGGGATCTAAGTATCAGTTTGGATATGATAGGGATCTATGTATCAGTTTGGATCTTAGATAGCTTAAACGGATCCCGATTGGGCTTTTGGTGATTGTAAGGTCATTTGAGATCCAATTTGGATATGGTTTGTTGCGTTAGATTCGTAGTTAAAATTGGAAGATTTGGCCATTAGCCCAATGGTTGAGGATTGGACCTTAGCGCTCCTTTAGGTAGGAGGTTATCCATTCTTTTATAGAACCATGCTAGAAATGATTTTCGTGTTTTAGATGGATTTAAATGTGGATGATTGATAAATATTGTATTGATGTTTATGAAATTATATTCACAATTATAGGTTATTTGATATGCTTTTGGATAAAACATGTTTACGATATTGGTTGATAAAGAGCATGTTTTAATATGCATGTGTTGTATGAACACGATATTTAAATATTGTATGGATATATATTTGAATTTGACTATTTGTGGATTTGGATATAATTTGTTAATGTGATGAACTATAATTAGTTTTAGAAATGTAATGATGTGTGGACATATGAGTCGTACTTGTGTAGATTGTGTAGGGTCTCTAGGGGCCCAAAGGTCTCTCAAGTGATTTAGCTTGAGGCGAATACAGGGTATTGAACGAGAAAACTAAGGTTACGTTAGAGAGGGTCGGACGACTTTTGTGGCCTTTTAAGCAATCAGAGTATGAACTGTTATTATCATAACTAATGATGTATGAATGTGTGAATATGAATTTGAGATCATTATTTAGAAACAAAACTCTAATTTGTTATGAAATGATTATGAAATTATGCATGCTTTTATTATGAATTTTGTTTAAAGATGTTTAACCTCGCTACTGAGCTATGTATAGGAGCTCATCCTATTATTTTACCGTTCGTCCTGAACCTAGTACTTTTAAGGCACACGAAGCAGAGCAACAATTGGATAGAGCTACCCTTTTCATTTCAGATAGTACAATAAGTATTAAAAGATTTAGAAAATCTTGTTACTCGGGATTATTGTCAAGAGGGCCCCGTACTCTTTTGGGCGTATTGTTTAGTACTTTGATATGAATATGTATTTAAGCTAGATATTTCATGGAGTTGAATTAAATTATTTTTGTATTTGGCTATTACTTACTATCATGCCCACATGAGAAGTGGTCCCATGGCATTGGCTCGGGCCGGGTTGTGGTCACAACCCGAGCAGGTATGACACATATCATTCGGAAATTTCAGTTTTACATTTAATCTAACCTTAGATTGCTCAAATCCTTTACGTGCCTTGCGAGATGAGGCACGAATAATCGCCTAAGCATGTTAGATGATGCATTCGACCTTTTCACTTTCCTGAAATAATTAAGTGATATAACAGATTTTCCTTTTTTTTGAACTCTTAGCAAGATAACAAGCAAGAACTTCAACATAGTTTTTAAACCCAAAAGTTAGTGACGCTACAAAAGAATTGAACAACTCAAGCAGCGATTCGGAACTCACCATAGACACGGGATAAGACATAACTTCTAATAATAATATTAATAATAAGAATAAGAATGAATAAAGATAGAAATAGAAAAAGAAAAAGTTAAGTTAGATTTTTTAGAGACCTTATTATAATAGAAAATCTGGGTTACAAGCAATGTCGTTGCCCTTTCTGAATCTTTAGCTTTCTGAATCCTTAGCGAATGAAACGACTTTTTGATGAAATCTCTATCATTTTAGCCTTGTGGAATGTAGCTCCCACACACTTGTCACGCGCTAAATGAAAGAACTGGTTTCTTCGTGATGGGACGTGGTTGCGATTTTCTTGTTTTATAAGAAAAAGAACTGTTTTCTTTGTCGTGATAGGATAAATAAAATTTCTTTCTTTTTCTCTCTCTTTATATATATATATATATATATATATATTGAATCTTATTCACATCACACTTATTTATGCATGCTTATTCATTTGTTTTTTAAGCATAATTTCAAAAAATTTTAAAAGTTTTAAAAAAAGTATGAAAGATATTTTTACTATATATTCATTTTGAGTAATGAGTGTGGTATCAATAGGATCTAATCAATATATAAATAAATAAATCTAGAGAGAGAAAGAAAGGAAAAAGAGACATCACAAACCAAGGGAAACGAGCCTTTATGGGGACGAGTTGAGTTCAGGTAAATATAAAACAGGCTATAACTCTGTCCAATTTTGCAAGCTTCCTTAAGCAATATGATTTCACGGTTAGCCTTTGCATTATGATTGCACAAAGAACACCTTGCTAGGCGTCAGGTCACAAATTGAAAGTTATGAGTTCGATTCTCAGAGTATGCATCTGGCTTAGGCCTCCCCATTTTAAGAAAGAAAACAAAACGAGCCAACTCACAGCTCATTTAGTGTGGTGTGTAGAACGAGCCAAACAAAATAGTACCTCATCTCGGCTTTCGTCCCTGCATGAAACAGTGCCCTGCATCTCTCTTTTTAAATAAAATTTGTACTTTTTATGTATTGAAATATATTATTAATTTTAACCATTTACATAAGCTGGTGTATTGTTTGATTGTGAACAATATTTGCAGGGTTCATTAGCCTTGATTGTGGACTTCCAACAACTTTGTATGTACGTACGCGTATGAAGGTCCAAATTTTAAAGGTTACAACTCTCACTATGATTCACATATGAAGCACTTTGGATTGATCCAAAATTGTGGTGACAAATTTTCAAGATCACTCTCCTTGTGTAAGGGTCCTAGTCAGAAAAGACAACAACAACAACTAAGCCTTTTCCCATATAAGATAGGGTTGACTACATAGATTATTTGTTTTCATGGAACCCTGTATGTCCCATGTTAGCTGTTAACTCACAATAAGTTAGATAATTCTTTATTATTTCTTTCGAACACTTTTGTGATCGTCCTCTACCTCTTTTAATACTTTTTAAATTTAGTTTTTCATACCTTCTTATAAGTTTTTCTTTTGATCTTCTTTCTTTATGTCCAAACCATCTTAAACGATATTATCTTATTTTATCCTCTATTTACAGACAACTTGGATTATCTTTACATTTCACATGCTGGTAGTATACACTCTAGGAAGAGCAAGCAAGTGGCCTCTAATTTTATGACCACTGAGAGGTTGTATCAAACACTAAGAACCTTTTCTAATTACACAAGGAATTGTTACAACTTGATGCAAGTCCGCAAGGGAGGAAGATACCTGATTCGGGCTTCGTTCTTGTATGGAAACCATGATGGCCTGAATCTACTGCCAATTTTCGACCATTATGTAGGTGTTGATCGATGGACAACAGTAAATTTAGACAATGCTGGTGATGTATTTTGGACTGAGATCGCCACAAAAGCAACAGCAAATTCCTTGAGTGTGTGCTTAGTGAAAACTGCAGGTGGGACACCATTCATGTCAGCTCTTGAGCTTCGGCCATTAGATAATGACTTGTACTGCAACTCCAGTGAGTCTTGTCACATAACATTTCTCGGAGCTAGTGTCATGCGATGGTTCACAACTTGGCATGTCTATGCATGGAAGACTCGTGGAACGGGCATGCCGAGCATCGGAGATGATGACATTCGACTAAGAGGATTCACGTTCATTGTATATATCATCTAGCTAGACATGTACTTTTGTACAACCGAGTCATGTAAGCCTGGCACACTTGTAATAGGTTGGACCTAATCGGGTACTATGCTTAGTGAGTTGTAACTACGTGTAGCCGGGTTAATCTAGGTTGGACTAGGTTCCTTGGGCCAGCTGGAGGCTTGCGGTTGTAAATAGACGCAAGGGGGGGCTAGGTTTAATCATCCACGAGTTGATCTTTGAGAGAGCTAATCCATGGTGTTAGAGGAAGGGTTGATGGAGTGTTGTCTCATTTCGATTGTATGAGTGCTTTGTTGAATAAGATCGATTGTTTCTTACTTTCGTGTGTTGCTCCTAAGCCAAACCGAGGGAGAGGTTGCATGTGCGTGTGCGAATGGGAGGTACCGAGGTAAGCCATTTCTCCATTGTGCAGGCATGCGTAGTCCAGACCACGGAAACCCCCTTTGTTACGGTTTTCAATAGAAGTGCGGTCAGCTAAGGTAAAGCACGACTTTACTTTCTATCAAGGAGTGTTAAACACCCGTTAGGACAGGGTTAGGACGGCGTCTATGACAGAGTGGTATCAGAGCCTAATCGGCATCCCATCATCATCAATGCATCTCAATCGGTGGCTACAGTGAAGAGAAATGGCTAGAAGTTCTAGTGCATTCCGGCCAAGGATAGGTACAGATCATCCATTAAAACCTGTAGATATTGAGTTTTAATGAAAATTAATATTCATCTAAGTTAGATATACATCCCTAAGACTCGATCTAACATCAAGATCAAGTGGATCATGGCAAATCGTGAGAAGTTTCATATATGTCAAGAACCGAGTTAATTCTGATCGGAAAGGGGATCCGATCGAATTTATGGTGAATTAAGCCGAATTTGTTGAGATCCATGTAACTTAAAGTGTTCATTCCATTTAAAATGTGGATATTGGAAAGAACAAGGTCGATTAAAATAGATCAAAGTGGATTTGATCGAAGAAACGCACGAACAGAAAATTTTGCACATTTGTTTTGTGCGGTGAGTTTTGCATTTTCCAGTGAAGTTGTGAAGTTTCTGCAGTAGATTTTATTCTAGTCGTAACTTACCTGAGTGTAAGTCATCTACAGGAGGTCTAGATTTGGTTTGAAGCAGGCAGATCTGGTCGAAACACACGTCAGAAAGAGGTCAACCGGTGGAGATCAAAATTGAACCGATTTTGAAAAAATTCAGATCTAGAAAAACATTTCTACAGTGAATCCTTGAAGGTTCTTGCTTCTTTCAAGAAGTAATTTACTAATTGGATTACGGATAAGTTTAAGAATAGTTTAGGACATGAAGAAGAAATTAACTAAAATTCCATGAAAAATTCAGTCGAAATCAGGCAAAACTCTGACTGAAGTCGGAAAGAACAGGATTGCATAAACCTGAAAATTACGGTTTTGCATAGTTAGTTTCGATGGGTAATTCTTAGAATTTTTGGCTAAAATTTGGTTTTTGCTTCTACATATCATGTACTGGTTCATAGTTGTAAATGTTTTGAGAAATAGGTCCAGTCTTGAATCAGAATTACATCTACAGTCAAGTGCAAAACCAGTTAAAGACAAGTTACAGTTCTGCAATTCACTACTGGTTTGATCCTTAGATCTGAGCTAATGGCATGGAATCCTTGTGAACATATAAGTTTGAGCTTGCTATGCAGTATCAGGGGAGGTTGATTCACCACTTTTGATGGCAAGAAATGACGGTTAAGGGTCAGAAACGAGCGAAAGTAGTTGTGTTGTAGAAATGAGTATCGTAGTGAGACTCATAAACCATTAATTGTTGTATAGTTACTTTCGGGGGTATATACTTCATATTTTTGCATGAAATTTGGTGAGGAGCTACCTCACATATTATATAAGTTCACGAAAGTGTTGGATATGAATTAGGAGATATAAGAGCAGTTAGAATTTTGGTTGAAAGCCAAAATTGAGCAGCATCTGTTGTAAATTTCTGCTGTAATTTGTAAGTCAGGAAGTTTAGATGGGTAAGGAAAGTCGACATGGGGCTGATGATGAAGAAACTTTAGACCATGTACCAGTGAAAGTGGTATTGATGCAGGTCTGTAACAATTGGCGGCTCTTCAAGCGACACAGGCGTGATTGCAAGAGACCCAAGAGAGGTTGGCATTCCAACTGGAAGTGTGGTAGAAACAACAACAGTTACACCAGGCTGAATCTGCATGGGTGGAGGTTCAGACTAACTCACAGTTGATGGTGAGTGAGCGCGATGTGGCATGCGTCTCTTCCCCTTTTCCTAATCGAATCAAATTTCTGAAACCCACGCCATTCGAAGCGATGAGAAGCTGGTTGAGAACTTCATGTGGGACTTGGAGAAACATTTGTAGGTTTCTTAAGTTGTTGAGGAGAGTAAGGTGTTGGTTGCTACCTTGTATCTCAAGGAAGGCACAAAGTTATGATGGCGTAGGAGGGAGTTGGTTGTCATGAAGGGCGGAAATGCTTTACCTTCTGATTAGGAGAGCTTGAAAAAGGAGTTGAGGCAGCAGTTCACACCTATGAATTGCAATCGTAGAACCTGAGAGATTATCAAAAACTTAAAGCAAACGGGGTCGCTTCATTGTTCTATTTCCATAAGGATTACAACCTTGAGCTCAAGTGGAGGCATACAACTCCCATATCGATTGTAGAGGCAATTATAGTCGTTGAGTCATTCGTAGACCTTAGGTCATCACGAGAGGATGGTGAGACGTCTAAGGGTAAGAAAGAGGATAAAATGGCTAAAAACCATAAAAGAACGCAGACAAAAGGAGAAGATTGTGGGAAACCCTACATCTTCTATAGGAAAAAAATGGTAGAAGTGGAGTGGGGTCATGCTATGCATGCAACGTGTCTCACCTCTTACAAAATTGCTCCAAGAAAGCTAAGTTAGCTGCCTTGGAGTTGAGGGAGTAAAACTAAGTTGAGGAAGTGATCGATGCAATGGTGGATGAAGTGATCCAAGTCATGCAATTTTAGCTCCTCAACACAGTGAGTTTTGAGAATATAGATTGACACATTATTTGAGTATTGGTTGATTTGGGGATGAGTTATTCCTTTGTTTCACCACAAGTCGCCAAGATGATCGGGTTGAAGGTGATGCCGACCACCAAACAGTTGAAGCTTGTGAACATCATCGTGAGTTCTGTTGAAGGTGGTTGTCGAGGTAGTTGAGGGAGTGGGAAGTGCTCAACCGGGGGAGTGCCTTGGGTGAGGCGCATGCTCACGAGACCTCGAAGACTCACGGAAGAGCATGCACATTCACATGCTCCCAAGGCGAGCGCGCATGGAGGAAAGCGGAACAGGCATGCTGAGCATCGGAGATGAAGACACTCGGCTGCTTGCGTGAAGAGGATTCACATTCATTGTATATATCATCGAGTTGATATGAGTTGTAGGGTACTTTTGTACAACTGAGTCATGGAAGCCGAGCACACTTATAATAAGTTGGACCTAATCAAGTGCTATGCTTAGTGAGGTGTAGTCGGGTTAGTCTAGGTGTGAGCACACAAGGAATATTCCGTGAAATATTCCTTGGGCCAGCTAGAGGCTTGCGGTTATAAATAGATGCAAGGGGTGGTTGGGTTTAATCATCCACGAGTTGATCCTAGAGAGAACTAGTCCATGGTTAAGCGAGTGTAGTCGAGTCTGGTGTTAGAGGGAGGGTTGATGGAGTGTTGTCCCATTTTGGTTATATGAGTTGAATAAGATCGAGTGTTCCTTACTTGCGTGTGTTGCTCCTAAGCCAAACCGAGGGAGAGGTTGAGGCATGTGCACGTGAGAATGGGAAGCACCGAGGTAAGCCATTTTTGCATTGTACAGGCATGCTTAGTGCAGGCCACGGAAACTCCCTCTGTTGTGATTTCCAGCATAAGTGCAGTCGGCTAAGGTAAAGCATAGCTTTACTTGCCATCACGGAGCGTTAAACCTCCGTTCAGCCGGGGTAAGGACGGTATCCGTGACAGAGTCCACCTACCTCATAACATACAAGCGAGTTGACACTGGATCTTTATCTGGAAGCACAAGGTATCAAAAGTTGCTTTGATCTTTCCTTTTTCTTGGGGATATGCAAATGAGTATTAGGCAGAATGTATATACTCGATCGATCTAAATTAAAAGAACTTGTGCGATCAATTATGTTATACATTGAAAAAAAATCATCATAAGGGATCAATTATGATGATTCATTTGTCCTTCCACTGTTTCATTGCGTGTTTTTCAATGCTTTACCATCCAAAAATTGGCTATAGTATGAGCAATGTTTTTGTTGAAGAATGATTTCAATGTCTAGAACCACACTGTCTATGTTTTGGCCATGTTAATTCATATATAAATAATGTAAATAAACGAATACATAAACATATAGATATACATATATATACATATATAAATTTTGTCCACGGTGAAGGTCCATCCTTACGTAGCATGTTTCAACCTCAAGTTAAGGAAGAAGGTTGTGTTAGCTAGCCGATAGCATGCATATGATCTCGTCATTGTCAGACCTTCTAACATCGAGCTGATATAAAACCAGATCCTACTTACCCTTGACATGCCTACTCATGCCTCACATTGCTTTTGGGTGGTGGGCAGATCCAATATATATATATATATATATATATAGAAAGAGAGAGGGGGGGGGGGGGAAGAAGCACACACACTCTCCGTGGTGTGCCGCTGAAGTTGACATTTTGATGTTTACAGTTCCAAGAGATAGTGCCAGCCAATGAGAAAAATCTATTCAAAAATGGAGTTTATGATCACAGATCAGATACATTAAAACACCACTTAAAGACACATCGAGGAAATAACAGCTGCAACTGTGACTTTGAGTTTACAGCTTAAAAGCATGACATCCTCGACAGCAGCAACGAGCAACTTTTACTAGAATTATCACTATCATTTCTTCGAAAGACACTGTCATTTTAAGGGCAGACAAATACATGATCTATTCTAAATAAGGTGGAAGATGTAGTGTCCAATTTAATGAGGAAAAAAAAGATCCATTACGTAATAATTTGGAGGTGATCGGTACAGATTTGACTAAAGCTATTAAGAACTTCTGTATGAAGGAAAGATGTTTAGTCCTTTTGTTTTATTAACACAAACCCCATGTAGTACTCATTCCTAAATATTCATTAGCTTCAGCTTTAACTGCTAAAATAAATGATGTCGATGAACGAAGACCCTTTTGACCGAATATGGATTCCTGGTTATAACACATATGGGATTCCTCTGAGCACCAACGAGTGAATGACATTTTACTTCCAAATACCAGTTCCCGTCGGGCAAACTGCCGAAAGCACATCGAAACCAATAGTCATAAGCTGGCTTGGAGAACATGTTGGCTTCCACATTTTCATGTACTTTCGCGAGGTCTTGCAGCTCCAGCCCAACCAAGCAAGATCCATCTCAATAAACTACAACGGGGGAAAAATTGTTGACCCATTTACTCTGGAAAGCACAATGACAGTATGGTCAGTACATCCACTGGAAGAAAATCAGTACACCTTCACCATAAGCGCCAACAGTACTACTTTTGGTCCAATCATAAATGCATTTGAGATATACAAAGTTTATGATGTTAGCGGATACAAAACTGATAGTGGAGATGGTGAGTGACCTCTAGACTCTCTTGGATTGAACTGGTATTGCTTTCATGTTATATCTTTATCTACTTAGATATCCACCAAAAGCTGGGATGAGATTTTAGCAGAAGCCTACTATTAGGATAAGGACAATGATGAATTTCATGATATGTTATGGTTCCACGTACAGTTATGACCATGTAGTAATGAATTCAGCATGTGCACCCACGCAAGCATACATGTGCATGTGTGTGTCTGCATGAACAAACAAACAAACCACATCCTGCAGCCTGATCCTCCACAACCATTTTAATTTTGTTAATTTAAACTCCTTCATTTTTCATGATTTCTTGGTTTCAAGAAGTAGAAAATTGAGATTATTAAATAGGATGAGCACTGCATAATAGAAGGTGATCGTGGAACCTCACCAAGAAGCAACAGAATTGTTGACTAGAAAGAGACAATAAAGTAAGGAACTAAAAAAACAACTCCGTTTACCTAACCTAGAGGAGTGCTATTGACCCATCTGTAGCCGCATCCATGGCCAACCTGACATTGACCCGGCTGACCTCGTCTTAATCTGACCGACTTGGCAGAAGAACCCTATGAATGTGACATAGATGCAACTTATTTTTCATTATATAGGATCCCGATTGTTCAGTCCTTAATGTTAAGATGTAATAGCATTGTAGGGCCCAACCCTGCTGAGTTTGAGGACCAGGCCAATGTGGCCTAGGCACTTGAACAAGAACAGGTCCTCCAACGGCTCGTTGGATAGCCATTGGAGACTCCAATGGCTATCGAGCTAGCTGTTGAAGAGTCTCTCTCTCCTCTCTCTATTTTATATAAAAATGACTGATTCGTATGTAAATAATATAAATTTTTCAAATCAATAAAAATACATACTTGATTCTAACATGGTATCAAAGCTTTACAATGATAGATCATTGGTCGTTCCTAGTAATTGAGTGGTAGTTGCCATGGAGGATGTTGATCATGATTCAGAGCGGCATCAGATGTTGCATTTGTTGTTAATGGGTGATACTTTTCAAGGATGAAGGATGGCTCCGTGTCTTTGCCTAGGATGAAATTTAAGGAGTTTTAATTTTTTTGAAGTTGTGGTGTTCTTCTATAGCTACAAATGGGGTCGCCGAGAAGGAAGAAGACGAAACTTAGGGTTTCCTCGTCTTCGTTCTCTTTGATGGTTGTCACCTCGCTAGCAAGGGTCCTTTTATCTCGTCCTTTTTGACTGCCTCTGTCAGTTGTTCCTCTCCTTCCTCTATCACTTCTAGTCATCGATCCTCGCCTCCTCAAGGCTAATCGATGTTTTCGTTAGCAACCAGAGTGACGGATTCGTTTCATCCATCAATTGCTTGATTTTCCGCATAAATGGCGGTTGTGGTTGAGGGTATGGCTCGGGTGGTCTTGCTTATGTGATGGGAGGATAAAGGGATCGTGATGGCTAAGAATGGTGGGTCTCTATTGGTTTTTGGTGTTTTGCAAATGGGTTGTGAGGGTGGTGTTGGTGATGAGCACACGCATACACAAAGACAGAGAGAGGAAGAAGGGAGGCCGGTTGGGTGATAACGGGCGACGAAGAGGTGGTTGGGTTGGTGATTGTATTAAATATGAGATTTTTGTGGGACCTAGATTCAGACCTAGCCGTTTGAAATGATTTGACCTTGCTTGTTATTTATATTCAAGTTCATCTCGGTGTGATCTTTTCAACTTGTTTGTTTTAACATTTATTGGATCAATTGTTTACTATCTTGTTTAGAAGAAAAATTTGTTTGTTGTTTGTTAGATAATAAATTGCATTCCTTTGTATGATTAAGATCCATATTATGGCTATATTTCATTTTTGTTGGCCTTTTGTTGAAGACCTTTCTTATTAAAGTTCTTCATGTTGTTGCCTATTGATTGGAGATTAGTCAATGTTTGAAGATATACTTAAGTTGTATTTTCGTGTGATTAAGATCTCCATGTTGTAGTTATATGCCACGTTTGTTGGCCTTTTGTTGACAACCTTTGTGATTAAGGTGCTTCATGTTGTTGACTATTGGTTGGAGATGAGTTGATATTGAAAATATACTTATTGTTATCTTGATAACCTTGTGCTTGATACAAGTATTTAAAAATAATGCATAAAAAGAGTTTTTGCCTTGGGTATTTACTAGTCATTTGCTATATTTTGAGCATTTTGTGTGAATGATAAAAATTGTATTAAAAGAATTATTGTCTTTTGATACAAACATTTTATGTTGAAAATATTATTAAAAAATATTAAGATAATTATAAATCTTTTCGTATATATTTAAAATCTTTTTTTTTTATCATCTTTGTAGATTATATTATTTTTGGAATCATAGAATCATGTTTAAGATTATGAGTTATTTAAGGGCTTTGGCATTTGATTGATTTGGATGGTTTGAGATTAGCCTTAAAGTTTGTTTGATTTGGATGGTTTGAGTTTAACTTTAAAACTTATTTGGGTTTGAGTTTGTCTTTAAAACATAGGTTTGAGTTGAGCCTTAAAGCTTGTTTGGTACACCAAGGCCTTTTTGTAATATCACAAGTTTGTAGTGATTCATAAAATTATTTATTATATTTGACAATCCTACTAAGATGATCAATGTTTTTCATTAAAGACCTCTTTGAATTGGAGTAAGCCATCTTCTTGGTTTTGTTTCTAGTTTGTCTTACATTTTGGGTTGGAATGAAAATCATGAATTGCTTCGTTGGTTTCTGAGATTTGGAGCTAATTTAATTGTGAGACATAAATTCTACTTTGGTACTTCTCTTTTTTGGTTTTTGGACTCTTGCTTATTCACTTTCAGTATGCTTTATAGTGAGAAAAAGATCAATTTCAGAAAAGATGTAAGGAAGATACTAACGCATAAAGATAATGATGGTGGTGAAAGAGGTTTTGCTCTTGAAGAATTGCGGTCTTCATTTTTTAGTAAGCTTCACACATGAGAAGTTGGGATTATTATGGTAAACAAATTAGTGCTCCGCAAGTCATGTCTCTCTCCAATAGCCTTGCTAATGTCAGCTTGAAGTATAATAGTATGGGATTCTATCAAATGGCGAAGATTGCACTAACTCCGACTACTATTATGGCAGAATTCATGATGTTTAGAAAATGTTCCTCCTCAAATATTGAAAATTAGACTCACATGGCACTCATGTGGAAGACAACACTGATTACTTTGCTCTTCTTGGTTGGCTTATATCTTCTCTTAATCCTCTCTGATGGTTCTACAAAATCGATATTTTCATATTCATATTTTTTGTTAGACAAACTTTCAGTATATATGGTGTAAGTTTGAGGAGGTGTTACGTAATAGGATTGATTGTTTCAATAGGGCCGAATCCTACTGACTTTGAGGACCTGGCCAATGTGGCCTGGTCACTAGGACCAAAACAGGTCCTCCAACGGCTAGTTGGATTGCCTTTGGAGTCTCTATCTCCTCTCTCTATTTTGTATAAAAATGATTGATTCATATGTAAATAATATAATTTTTTCAATTTAATAAAATGCATACTTGATTGTAACACTTGACAGTCAAATCCATGTCTTTCCCAAATGCTCTCTCTCAAGTCAACCCTTCAAATTCTTCCCAATACCACCATGGCTCAATCATAAGTCTATTTATGCAAGTTCAACTCAATATCACACCAATTGTCTCATAGATAACAGCAACAACTAAGCCTTTTCCCATACTAGATGGGTCAGCTACATGAATTATTTATTTCCACATAGTCCTATCATAATTTATAAATCCACGGTAAATAAGTCTGACCAAGCTGTTGGAAGCCTAACGCAGTCCTCCTCTTTTATTTGGGTTTGGGACTGGCCATATCACCGTGATCCCTTACATTGACGAAATTAATTATTCATAGATACCTGGAGAAAAACTGAATGTGTTACAAAGTGATGACTTCCTTGACAAGTTTATTGTACTGCACACACATTTCTTGTCAGTAATGACAACTAATTATTATCTTCGATTGCAGTTGATGCTATCTCTGGAGTCAAAACATATTACAAACTGAAGAGAAATGGGTTTGGCGATCCATGCCTTCCTCAGAGTACCACCTGGGATGGCCTGAGTTGCACATATACCAACCCCGCCACTCCAAGAATCATTTCTGTGGGTGTCATTTCACAATCTATTGACCAAAATAATTAGTGTCAAAAGAGTACCTAGTTCGATGCATTATTAGTGACACCATGAAGTTGTATTGCAGGGATATCTCAAACAGTGAACTAAATGGCACAATCACTAACTTTTTATGCCAATTGACCGAAATTTCCTCCCTGTGAGTAGTGCAGTAGTGACGATATACACAGATAGCAGTTTTTTATTTTTGATGAAGTGATTTTCCAGAACCTATCAACAAACAATCTAAATGGTTTGATACCCGAGTTTCTAGCAAAGCTGAACAGTTTGAATATGTTGTGATCATACCTCGGATGATCGTGTTGTTCTCTGTTATTGTTGTCAATTTTTTGTCGATAGCAATTTTATGGTCTTTCGAACAATGATTTAAGCGTATCTGTACCAAGTGCTTTGCTGCAGAGGGTCAATGAAGGATCACTCACTCTCGGGTACCCTTTGTTCAATTGATAATGAATCCTCCTTTATGGAATTGATAAGGAATTTCTAAAATATCCAAATTAATGCAGACTCGAAAACAAACCCCATCTATGTCAAACGGGCTCTTGCAAGAACAGCAGAAAGACTTGGCTTGTCCCAGTTGTGGTAGTGACATCTTTTATTTGTTTGGTAATGATTTGGGAATCTTCGGGGTCATCATTGTGAAGCACAAGACAAAGAAACCAGGTTCGGAATTGTTTAAACTTTGAGCAAAAATATAGTTCATGTTCAGACATCGTCTATCAACTTTTGCAATAGGAAAGGGTTGTGATCGATGCAGCCAACTAATGCCAATTACCTATGGAACCAAAAACAGCTTTGATAATTCTCTAGAAGACTTTCCCCTAAACTTATTCTCTTCAAAAATATATGTGAAAGATATCTAAAAAAGTCAAACCATTTGAGAAACCATCCTTAATCTTATAATGATGTCCCGTTGCTGCAAATTAAGGAGATTCTGATCTCTGATTAAATATATTTCTTGTTAAGAATGAACGATTGTCGATCCTTTATGTCACAGAAAACATCAAGGTTCTTTATATTACCCTTCCACTCATACAAAACTAGTGGCACCTTCAATGTACATACTAGAGCAAAAAGGCCTCACCACCATTCCCATAGCATAAACAATCCCTCACAGATTTCTTCAAAACAACCATGAGCATACTAGTTTGCCCAAACATCTATCAAATGCATAATCTACCCACTCATCTGCCTGTGCCTAGATCAATAATTTGTTACAATCAATATTCTTAACCGTTTTCATTATCAACATGAAAATTTGAACGTATGTGATCTTGCACATGTAGGACACCCTTTGAAAGGATAACATTGAACGCAGTATGATGATTTCAGATCCTAACTTGTGTCAACAAGATGTACACGACTGCAAAAGAACTACATACCATCGTGGAGATTTTGAATATCTCAGATGTTTTGTTCCTGTAATGAACATATTGTTTGGATTAATAAAGCATTATGAGAAGTCTTGTTCCTGTAATGGTTTCTAAAATATCAACTTTCCGTTAGAACTAACACCTACAATGTCACAGTATGCTAGACTATGAAAAAAGGCAATTCAAAACCAATCGCCTGCAACAAACATATCGCCACATATATATTTAGATTAACAGTGTCAGCAGCTTTAACTTTTAATAATTAATGATAAAGATAGCACAGTTCGGGATCTCCAACAAGATTGACAAAGTGGAGATGAGCTTGCTGAATAATATGATAATTATCAGTTGCATAAATGATTTTCTCTTTTTTGGTACTTTATGGAGATATATTTTACCAAGAAGCTTCTTTGTTTCTTGCAGCAAACAAAAGCACCAAATCAATATTTCGATTACTTCTAGGTGTTATATAAGCACCACAATAAAACCTCTTTACCAGCCATGTGATCCTAGCATGTCAGAGGCAAAAATTCATGTTTATTATAATCAAATGATTGCTATTTGTACATGTGTGTGTCACACACACACACACACACAGAGAGACCTGATGCTGCATTTGGTGCAATTTGAAGTCGTAATTCCCATGTCAAGATTGTTGATCTGATTTGATTGGCTGCAAAGTTGTCAGCGTTAGTACTTCAAGTGTGTCCTTGTGCGGTTTTAGGTAAGCTAACAGTGTACTGGAATATTGATTGCGCATCTTATATTAGGAACCATTATTATGTTCTATAGATTTATTTACTACCTGATAGTAGCTCACTTAGATTTCCTCGTGTCATGTACTCATAGACTAGAATCAAGTTGTTACCCTCGTTACAGTACCCAATAAATGACCAAGTTTCTGTGGTGCACGGTCATTAACAGTTGAACCTGCATGCATTGTACATGTAATTGGTACTTGTGAGTGTGATTTGTGGAAACTGAAATTCCAAATGTTCTTGGGGATTCTTTGATTGATTATACATACCGCTGTTATCAACTGTCTGGCTCCCTCAGGTGTTGTTTCTTTTAATTTCTTGACTGCTACTTCATGGTCATTGCTAAGGCGGTCATAGTATACAATCCCTGATCCTCCGATCCCTATCACCCAAGTGAAATTTTTTGTTATTTCAACAATCTCAGCATAAGTGGAAGTCAAACCCTCTTCCGCCAATGATGACGATGGTTCAAAAGTATCGCTTCTCTTTTGTCACCTGGATACATAGATTTTGTTCGACTGCGTCTTTTATTATCTTTGAGATCTGACAGATGAAATCAAATGGCTTGCACAAATTCCTATTCCATATAATTCATGCACTGTTTTATTTTGCTTTGAAGTAATGCGCTCGCTTAAAACTTTCACACCAAACACTGTTGAAATTTTCTGTAATTTATATGTGACTAATTTTTCATTCAAAGAAACAAATAAATGTTCTGTCATTTCTTATTAGTAATGAATATTACTAATAAGTGGCATAATATGCCAGTAATGATTTTAAAGTGGCATAAAATATTAGTAATGAATATTCTCCTTTCTTATTATAGGACTCGTTATCCTTTGGTCATGCACAGTCATCCACATGAAATGGTGCTTCTTATGATTTGATTCTTGAATAAAAAAAATTACATGATAATGTTGCATTTCTTGTAGGTATTCTGCAACAAACACGCTTACAGTAAAGAGTGACATCTATAGCTTTGGTGTTGTTCTTTTAGAAATAATATCAGGGCAGAATGCCATATTAACTATAGATGGACAGAGAGTTCATATTGTTGACTGGTCAAAATCTGTGGTTTCAGAAGGAAATGTACTAAGTATTGCTGACCCTAGGATGCAGGGGCATTTCAATGTCCAGTCGCTATGGGAAGTTACTAAGGTAGCAACGCTTTGTACATCACAAATAGGTAACATGAGGCCTGACACGAGAAGGGTTGTGGAATAACTGAAGAATGTTCAAGGTATGGAAAGTTCCCACGAAGTAACTGAAAGTTCAGAAGTTGAACGGGAGACGAAGTAGGGCCCTTCGTATGAATCAAACTGCTCAACAATGGAATCAACATATAACTCTAAACCGAAGTACATGTCAAGGAAGTTGAGTGATGCCACTTTGAGAAGAAAGGGTTAAAAATGAGCATTAAAGATGCACTTTGACATCTTACTGTTGTCTTTAATATATCTATGAACAGATGTTAAATTCTGTCCATGCCATTGTGCTACTCTTTCTGTCATTCTATTGCTCTTCATGCATTTATCATGCTACTGCTTGATGTATTCATTTGATAGGCTTTAAGGTTGATCGTCTCTCTCTCTCTCAGAAAAGGAAGAACCATATTCATCCATCAATAGGAGCAACTGAGATAGAATAAAATGAAGCGTGGCGTCATATTACAACAAGAAATCAATCTAGACAGAATACAGAAGCATAAGAGGGCAGAGAAGAATACTGCAGCGGAACAAGTAAACAGCATTTCATTATAATCAAGGAAGCAAAGCAGATCCTTAACTACAAAAAATCAATATGAATCAATTCCTCTTCCCCAATGTTGCATACATCTGGTAACATGTAACAAACAACAACTAAGCCTTTTCTCATACTACACGGAGTCGGCTACATGGATTCTTTATTCCCATACAACTCTATCATGTGTCATGTAAACAGTTAACTCACAGTAAGCTAGATGATTCTTTATTGTTTCTTTCCAAAATGTTTGTGGTCGTCCTTTACCTCTTTTAATACTTTCCAAATTTAGTTTTTCATACCTTCTCTTACACGTTCTTCTTTAGATTTTCTTTCTATATGTTCAAACCATCTTAAACGATATTCTCTCATTTTATCCTCTATTGGTGTCACTCCTAATTTGTTTTTAATAATATCATTATGTATATAGTATTTTCTTGTACGACCACTCATCCATCTCAACATCTTCATTTCGGTCATAGACATTTTTTTGTAGATATTGATGGTTAACTGCCCAACACTCATAACCATAAAACATGACAGATCTAATTGTTGCTCTATAATATTTACCTTTTAACTTTAATGGTATCTTCTTATCACAAAGAATATTTGATGCTCCTTTCTATTTTAACCAACCAACATTAATTCTATGTGTAACATCTCCATCAATTCTTTCATCACTCTTAAAAGTTGACCCTAAGTATTTAAAACTTTCCTTTTGGGAGATGCAATATGTGTCAATTTTAATTTCTATGTCCTCTGAAGTAACCAAATGATCAAACTTAGATTTCACATGTTTTGTCTTTGTTCTACTAAGTCGGAGACCTTTGCTTTCTAATACTTCTCTCCATAGTTCCAATTTTCTATTAACTTTTTCCTTAAACTCTTCTACTAACACAATGTCATCTACAAATAACATACACTAAGGCACTTCATCTTGAATATGTTTTGTTAACTCATCAATCCCCATCATAAATAAGTTTAGACTTAAAGTTGATCCTTGATGTAACCCAATATTAACTTCAAAGAAGTTTGTTATTCCTTCACGAGTCCTCACACATGTTTTTGTACCATCATACATCTCTCTTATAAGGTTAATGTATGTCAATGGGATACCTCTTTATTTCAAAGTTCTCCAAAGAACCTCTCTCGGAAGCCTATCATAAGTTTTTTCTAGATCAATAAATATCATGTGAAGGTCTTTCTTTTTTGCTCTAAAATATTCTATAAGACATCTCAAAAGGTGAATCGCTTGAAAAGTAGATTTGTCTAGCATGAATCCAAATAGGTTCTCTATTGTACTCGATACTTGTCTTAACCTACGTTTGATAATTCTTTCTCATAATTTCATAGTATGGCTTGTTAACTTGATACCTCGATAATTCGCACAATTTTGAATGTCTCCCTTGTTCTTATATATGGGTATAAGTGTACTCGCTCTCTATTTCTTGGGTATTTTTTGGGTTCTTCATATTTTATTAAATAGTATTGTGAGCCAAGTGAGCCCCATCCCTCCTAGGATTTTTCATACTTTTATAAGAATATTGTTTGGTCCTACCAATTTACCATCCTTCATATATTTAAGAGCCTCTTTGACTTCAATTTTTTGAATACATCAGTAGAAATTGTGGTTTATATACTTTTCTGATTTGACTAACTCTACTAAGCTAATACTAACATCTTTATTTTCATTAAAAAACTTATAAAAATAGTTCTTCCATCTATTTCTTATATCATCATTTGCCACTAGAATTTTTTTATCCTCATCTTTGATGCATCTAACATAATTAAGATCTTTAATTTTCTTATCTCTAGCCCTAGCTATCCTAAAAATATCTCTTTCACCATCTTTTGAGTTGAGTTTTTTTTATATAAATCCTCCCAAATTTTAGCTTTTTCTTCACTAATAGCTTTTTTTGCTTTCTTCTCTACTTTCTTATAAGCCTCTAAAGTTTCACTAGTTTTTTTAGCATAATGTAATTTGTAACATGCCCTCTTTCTCTTGATTTTATTTTGCGCTACTTCACTCCACTACCAAGCTTCTTTTTGTAGTGGTACACCTCCTTTAGATTCACCTAACACATCTTTCACCACTTTCCTAATATGTATAGTCATATTGTTCCACATATCACAAGGTATACCAATATAATTCCAAGCATCTCCTTGGAGGACTTTCTCTTTAAATATATCTTTTTTCTCGCTTTTGAGGTTCCACTATTTAGTATGAATAGCTCGATGCACTCTTTTCTTCTTTGTCCATTTTTTATTTGTAAATCCATAACTAAAAGTCAACGTTGGGTGGTTAAACTTTCTCCTAGAATTACCTTTCAATCTTTACAACACACTCTATCTTTTTTTCTACATATAAAATAATTAATTTGTGTTTGTGATAAGCCACTCTTATAAGTAATTAAATGTTCGTCTATTTTTTTGAAGATTATATTGACTATAAAAAGATCAAATGCCATAGCAAAATTTAAAATCTCCCTACCTTTCTCATTTATATCCCCAAAACCAGTTTTCATGAATACCTTGATATCTTAATGCCTCTTTATCGACATGTCCATTTAAGTCTCCTCCTAAACAAATATCTCCCTTTGTGGAATCCTTTGAATCACCTTATCTAAGTATTCCCAAAAAGTTGTCTTTATACTATCTTCTAAGCCTACTTGGGGTGCGTAAGTACATTGTATATCTACTACACTATTCTTTAAATCCTTATTTACGATAATACCAACTTCATTTCGAGCATTTTCCTTACCTGAGTATTATAATTTAAAACCTATATCCTCTATCTCCTTTGCTTTTTCTCCTACTCACTTTGTCTCTTGTAAACATAGAATATTAATCTTTCTCTGAATCATAGTATCTACCACCTTGATTAGCTTACCGAATAATGTTCCGATATTACAATAACCAATATGAATCTTATTATCTAGGACTAACTTACTTACCCCCCGCATCCGTCCATATTGAAAATACGGAGAGTCTCTCTGTAAATTATTCACTATATTTGGATGGCAATGTAGTGGGACTAACTTCTTTACCCACACATCTCTATGATATAAAAATTCTCTCTACAATTGATTCACTACATTCGGGTGAAAATGTAGTGGCTCTTGCTTACTTATCACTGTATTCGGGCTCCGCAGCACGTTGTTAGGCGGGAACACCCCAAAGCAATGTTCATAATTTGTATAATCCATGGTATAAATATTTGACAAAGTTTTACGCTGACTGTCGAAAGCCTAACACAACCCTCCGGTAACATGTCTTTAACTAAAAAAAAATGCGAACAAAAGAGAACTACTAAGTTGGTTTGATTTGTTTTAACATGTCAAGTTGGGGATAGGCATGACCTCTCACACACCCATTACCAAATCAACATAATGCTCAATTGTCACTAAAAGCGTTGTTTATATAGATGAGGGTACTAAACTACATCTCCTCCTAAGTCAACTCCCAGGGAGATGAGTGATAACCCTTTTTCTCTTTTTTGTTTTTTGGTTCAATAAAGAATTATGTATTGCAGCTCCATAAAACTGATATATTTAAACATAAATTGTTAGAAGATATGAGTACAAATGAACATATTATAATTGGTTCCCCACTTGGATTTCGTGAGAAGTATATTTTTTAGATCTTTTTCTCACAAAGTTTGGGTCCCTTGTTTTGATGGGCGAATTTGAGAGTTTGGATATGTTTGGCGACTTATGCTAAGCTTGTTTTAGAATCTGGAGAGGCAAGAGCAGATGGAGCTTGGAGAAGAATCTGTGAGAAAATAGGTTAACTCTTCAAAATAGGCAAGGCAGAGAAAGGCCTCAAGGAAGGAATTATATAACATAATATTGTTTTATTGGAGTTAACTATTAATAGGCATAAATAAGATAGAGCCCAACGGGGCACACATGGTGTGAGATTAGTTTTGATACATTTTGCACCCATCCTCTCTCTCTCTCTCTCTCTCTCTCTCTCTCTCTCTCTATATATATATATATATATATATATATATATATATATATATATATATATATATATAACTGACGATGAAAGCACTAATCTCGTGCCACATACATACATATATGTATATATATATACATATATATGTATATATATATATACATATATATGTATGTATATACATATATATACATATATATATATATATATATATATATATATATATATATATATATGGTTTGGGGATGGTTTTGGGTCGGTTCTATATATATATATCTGGTTTGGGAATGGTTTTGGGTCGGTTCTAGAACAGAAACTGTTCCAAACCGCTCATGTCATTTAAAAACTTTTCCGAGCAACGGCAACAGCAGGACTACAAGAAAATAAGTTTTGAAAAAAATATTTAGTAACGATTAAAAACCACCGGTTCTGTGACCCGTTCCAAACCGACCATGTCTAGATGCAAGGATGCTCAATGTGTGCCAAGAGCAGCAGTGCCAAAGCTAGTTCCTGTAAATATCCTCTCATTTCACCGTGGAAGATTATCTGAGGCAACCCTGAGGGAGCTGACTTTGGACCTCTCGAGGGCGGTCCTTTAGGGTTCTGGTTTTACCAATTTCGGGCTCAGCCGGTTCCTGACCCGGTTCGGTTTCGATCAGAACCGCCAGATGGATTAGGAACCACCCATGTTTACCTTTAACCAACAATATAGGACTGGAAAACAAAATGAACTGCTTGGGGTTTAGCCTGGTTTAACAAAAAATGCAGCGGTTCGCTATCAAAGCTGACCGTAGAACATGGCGTGCTCCGGTGCATCAAGTGGTGTTTTCCTGATTAACGCAACGAACTGTGTGATCATTCATGTCATCGAATGCTCAATTGTTTCGATCTTTTGGCAAGATCCATAAAGAAATGGTGACTTGAACTCTGAGGAACTTCATCCTTAATTAAGGGGTATTAAAGATTTAACTTTAACGAGCAATTCATATTTAGCTTGTTTAACTCGGCTCGTGTTTGCTTCGTGCGTAACTTAGCTTAAATGAGCATACAAGCTGGGAAACAAGCATGAAAACCCTATTAATGAACTGTTAAGATGAACACTAGTCAAGTAAACTAACATATAGACCTGAAATCTGGTTAACCAAGCAAAAAACTTCCAAATATGAAAGCTTCAGGGTATTGAACTCGTGACGTTCAACTCGAAGGTTCTTTAGAGTCGCCGTCTTGGACAAATAGCTTCCGCTCCTTGTGCCTAAATGCGTGCCTGAAAACATGATGAACTTTGGAGGTGTAGGAAAAAATATTGACTTTGCACAAACAACAACAGGTCACCTGGCTAGGGGGTCTCCTCACAAGTTCAAGTCATGAGTTCGAAACCGGAGCATGCATTGGCTTCGGCCTTCCCATGTACAAAAAAAAAAAATATTGACTCAACCAGCTTTAAACCGATGTGGTGCGCACCCGTTAACTTTTAGCAAATTTACGTTTAACCTCCTAAGCTAAATAAATTAGTAGACAAATGTGTTATTTAATATTGCGATGCACCTATATGTGAAATGCCTCAAAAAGGTACCTGATTATACAAAATGTTGAGGGATCTAGCATTGATACGAAACTTTGCCATATCCTAGTAGGTTAAATATAAATTCCCCAAAGCTTCTAAATCGTGCTAACTTGTAGTTGTAGGAGTGCTTGGATCACCAAAACTATTATTTGAACCGGATCCAATTCCACATTCAATTGGTCCAATTAAACAAAATTAAGCTGGATGCATGTTTCAAAAAGCCTTTGTCATACAAATCTACAAGGAATCACCTTGTGGCCCTTCTCATTTGGTTCCTGTACTAATAATTCTCGAGTTTTCGCGCATTTCGCATTTCATGAGCATGGTGAGGCCAAAGCCTCGTCCTGAAAAAAAATCTATACAAGCAATCCAATTTTATCGACAAATTTTATAGATTTGGAGTCGACAAGATCGGGATTCTTAATTATGCAAGGAATTTCTAGTGATCATCTTAGACAAATTAATTGGATGATGCAACCAAATAATACACACAAACAATATAAACGATCTTAGCGACTTGGATCTTGACCCAGTGTTGATTGTAAGTGACTTCAAACCCGAACTAGTGTAGTTCAGTCAATGGTGTAAGCCAAAGTCAACACAATCTCTGGACCAACATGGCCTATCAAGAGACCAGACCGGACTCAGGTAGGCGAGTCAAGAACCAGACCCACTAGCAGTGGTAATTCCGATATTTGCGCTACATTTGAGGCCTGATGGGGTGGTTCCTTGGCGGAGCAAACAACATTTCCTTCTTTCGGAAATCTGGCCTCTTAAACGCCTCGTCGAGATCTCTTCGTCACTGCTACTGTTCGCGGTTTTCTTCTTCTCTGAAATCTCCTCCTTTCGAATGGACGGTACTCGCCACTGGGTTTTTTCTTCTCGTTCAACATGAGGATCTCCGTCTCTGAACCCCTCTTCGTATTCCTCGTCTTCCTCGTCCTTTCCTCATCTTCCGCGCTTCCCCGTCGCTTCCTCAGCGCCGACGGTCCGCCCGCCGCCGGCGGGACCAACTCCACCGCTTCTGAAACAGGAAAGGAGAACAGCTTCGCGGATATCATTGATCGGGCCCTAGAGAAGGAATTCCCCGAGAACGACAAGCCAGGAGGTACGCGTAGATCCGATCCAAGACCCAAAGCTCTATTTTGACATTTCGGTTTCTTGCTATTATTGTTTTTCTTCTTCTGATTGGATAATGTGATGCATAAACGGCGTTTCTTAGTACGTGGTCGGAGTTCAGTAGTGTCGTGGTTGTAGAGCGTTGCAGAGATGTTATACAATCGGAATCGGGCGGATTCGGGGTTAGTTTGTTTTCTGAGAAATTGTAAAGGAAAAAAAGAACATTCCTTTTGAATTTTTTCAGTAATGAATGTTTGGTAATTGTTCGGAATTTGACGAATAGCGTTTGTAATCTGTTTGAACGAGTGGCATTTGTTAGGAATGATAATGCTGGTTGATCAATTAATTGTAGTGAAGAAATCAAAGGATGAAACGGGATCCATATCATTTCTTGCCTTGATAGTTAGATTAATAGACTGGTGTGATATATTTTCCTTATTTAAACTAGATTGTAGATTCATTTGAGGTGGAAAGCTCTAAGCATCCCTAACTCTTTCATGGCTCTTCCCTACACCATCGACTCCAATATTCACTCTAAAATGTTGACGACCAACCTTATAAGCTTCTCTTTGCAATTGGCTTAATCAATCCTCTTCTGCGCTTTAGTCCCCTCGATATCTGCTCGGGCCTTCTTTCCTTCTATTACAGCCTTCATGTACTGTTGCATAAGTGATAACACATAGTGGATTTGACGGAGCTTTGCAATAATCAATTGGATATTCATTCCTATGTGTTTCACTTCATGATGCTCGTTTACCCCAACAACAACAACAACTAAGCCTTTTCCCATACTAGATGGGGTCAAGTACATGCATTCTTTGTTTTCACAGAACCCTATCATGTGTCATGTTAGTACTTAACTTACAATAAGCTAGATCATACTTTATTATTTCTTTCCAACACTTTTGTGGTCGTCCTCTACCTCTTTTAATACTTTCAAAATCTAGTTTTTCATACCTTCTTACATATGCTTCTTTTGATCTTCTTTCTATATGTACAAACCATCTTGATAGATATTCTCATTTTATCCTCTATTGGCGTCACTCCTAATTTGTTCCTAATAACCTCATTATATATACGGTCTTTCCTTGTATGACCACTCATCCATCTCAACATCTTTTGTATCACATTTTCAGAGAACACAAGGTCACCAAAATCTATATTGTATCAGTTATTTTAGATGACATTGAAATTAACATTGACACATATTGTATCTCTTAGAAGGAAAGTTTTAAACACCTAAGATCACTTAAGAGCAAGGGGAATATTGATGGAAATGTTGTATATAGAATTAATATAGGTTAGTTAAAAAGGAGTGATAAGAAGATACCATTGAAGTTGAAAGGTAAATATTATAGAGTAGCAATTAGACCCGTTATGTTATATGATTATAAGTGTTTGACGGTTAACATGGACCAAGAATGTTCATTACATAAATGAAGATGTTAAGATAGATGTGAGGAAATACTATTTTCATAAACAAATTAAGAGTGACACCAATAGATGATATAACAAAGAAAAATCATTTAAGATAGTTTGGACACGTGGAAAGGCAGCTAAAGGAAGTGTTGATAAGAAAGGTGTGAGAAACTAGATTGGTGATAATGTAAAAAAAAAAGGAAGAGGAAGATAAAAAAGTGTTGGAAGCAAACAAGAATAAATGGCTTGGCTTTTATTGAGTTAACTCTTAGCATCATGCAAGATCAAGCCCAATGAAAACCAAGAATCCGTTGTATTCGACCCAATATAATATGGGAAAAGGATTAGTTGTTGTTGTTAAAAGGAAGTGATCCTTCCATTTTGGGATGTTCAGCAGCTGTTCTTGAACAGCATGGTGGCTTTATGCTTGATTGCTAAACGTAAGTCTAGCTTAGTGCTGTTCTGACCGGGGTTGACCAGCTCAGGTCATCTCAAGTGATACTTTCACTTGGAAGAAACTATTCCTTTTGTTGAAATGGAGTTGGCAGGATTAGTTACCACTGCCTTGGCATTGGAATCCAATGACCTTAGACAACAAAACCCTCACTATTCCATGACTGTTTGAAACCTTCCAACATATCGGCTATAAGTCACCAAAAAATTAACAACTAAACCCCACAAAAGTATGGCTTTTCTTTTGTTTTGTGTACTAAGAGACCAGCACTACATAACTAATCTTCAAAGTTCAAACAAATTAATATATTTGAGAGATTAAATTAGAAACCTTCCATGATTTCTAGTTTGTGGTCACTTGTATGAAGTTTCACTAATTTTGTGAAGAGAAAGTAATGAGAAATATGAGAGTTAATTCAGCCCACATTGATCTGCTGTTTTCTGCAAAATACCAGAAAGATTTTTTTTTGTACATTGGTTGATAGAGTTATGTTGAATTACAGTACAATATTGACAAGAATGAAACTCATTATGGTGAGCTGTCCAAACTCTCAGAGTTTTGCGTTACATGTAGCGCTTGTGTCTTGTTAAGCATCTTGTTCATCTGTATTTTGCAAAGGACAAAATTCTGTACCATCACGATGTTGATGTCCATGCTTGTTGCACTCCTTTGCATTTGCCTTTGGCCATAACACTGATGTTAACGTTTATTTTTTTATGCTAATTATGACTAGTAAAATAGAATCACATTTATGTGTTGAAATTTGGCTGTTGTAAACTGTACAAGATTGTGTACCTGGATTGATATGATCCCATATACCTATATCATTATCACCCATTTAGTGGTCCTATCACACCATATCGGTATGCCACACTATATTATTATATAATATTGTAGTTCACCTTAAAAAGTTGTAGAAGTCCTATACCAAATTTCTCAACTCTTCACCCATCTCTCTAACCTTTTTGAGCACACATTAGTCCTGCAAACCTTCTAGCAGCTACAGTGAATAGGTGAATTGCACTCACAGACCAGAATTCAGGTACAATCTGTTAAAATAAAATAATAAGAAAACTCTCTAGTCAAAGCCTAGTCAAGTAGGGCAGCAACAATATGTAATTATTGCATTCCTTATTTTTTGGTTTTGTACTTTTTTAGATATTTGTTATTGAATTAATGAAAGAAGTATCATATTTTGTCGAACAATATTATTCTAGACTGTCCAATATGGGTTTAGATATGATATTTACATTGATTTTAAGTCAACAAACAAGGATTATGTGGTTAACGTAATATCATGAGAAAACAGTGGTCTTCTTTTAAAATATATGTTGTTAACCAATTTACAAACGACTTTATTTTGTTAAATAAATTTACTCAATTTTGGTGAGCCTCATTTCAATGTTTTACATTGTTTCAATCTAGGTGCTGGAATAGATAGTCCATGTCAACTATGTTTATGTATAAATGCATAAAAGGGTCTTGCACAATATGAATTATCCTGAATTTCATGCGTTTGTCTTGGACTGAAGTAGCTTCATATGTATTATGGACAACTTAGCTTATATGGGGCATGTTGCCATCCTATGTTGTCATTATCATCATTCACAATGATGGTGTTGTTTCGTTGCTGCTACTGTTACTTTCACTGTAGTCATGACCTTGTTTGTGTTTATTTCTGTTTTTAGCATAATGATTAATATTATTATTTTGAGCAGCTTAATTATTATGCTTTAACTATGCTCGTTATTGATTTTTTTTACTAATATTGCATGTCCCAGAGTCCAATCCAGGCAGCTTTAACAACAGTGTGACTGAGCAACAGGTGATGAACAAATTCTTCAAAGGTTGATCGTTTATGCATGCACGTGGAATTTAGTCTTTTACTTGGACTTAAGAAGGGAGTCCTTCCCTCTCTACTTCTCTACCTCAATATATTTTGTTCATCCTCATCTTCCTCTATTTTGTTTTCTCCTAGTAAACTATTGTGGTTCATAGTCTTCAAGCACATTTTGCATAAAATGCTACAGATACCAAGAATGTGAATCAAGTATTTCTCAAGGTTTTCTAACTTATGAAAGTCCCTTAATCCATCAAAATGTTTCTCCACTAAGAAATAGGTTGTGAAACATGTGGGTAACTTAAACATTGGGTTATTACACTTTCAACTAGAAAATGAAGGGAAACAGTAAGAGAATAAAAGAAATTTACAAGAGAAAGCAGCAGATGACATGGAATCACATGATCTCTCTGCCAAGGAAAGTACATATTGGTTTGTCCCATAATATGCCTGAATGGTGGGAGACATTGCCACTCATGTCAAATCATTGTTTATCATTTGCTTTTTCATCCTTTATCCGGGAACTCTTGAGCTCCGACAAATTTCAGTTAAGCATTGAAGGAAGAAAGTTTATTAACTTTCCCAAAATGATGCACATTTGGAATAATTTATTGTTTCTCACTTAGTCAGAATGCTGATTGGCTGCAGTATTCTTTGGGTTGTTATGGTCCTCGTGGATGCCACAGCTGTTATCTGATCTTTAGAGGTCCTGTTTATCAGTGGATAATCACGCTAAAGATTTCAACTACGACATGTAGTTAAATCTCATGACAATTTTCCTCAAACTTCATATGCAGTATTACATGGTTTAGTTCTCATTCTTTCTCCTACTGTCTTGTGAATCAAGTGACTATATTGTCAATTCTGTTGGCACCAGTGTTATAAGTATCCATGATCGATATGTATTTCATATCTATTGGAAAAACAATACAGCATGACTGTATCACAAATGAGAATAGGCTTATATCATAAGATATGGAAGATACAAGGTCTGCAGGACCTTCACATCAGCATGTATCGTGTGTTACTAGCCATATCAGTTGTATTGTGTATTGGTTGTACTGCACATGCAACCAAAAAAGGGTCCATGGATGTGAAATTTGATTTTTATGATGTCTTTCGCTTTTCTATAAATGCAATGTAACTACATTGCTATTTTGCTCAATGTGATACCCTGTATGAGACACTACTTATAACATGGGCCAGAACATGCCACTCCTCTATGTTCTTTTAAATTGTTCTCCTCATCAATAGCTGAAAACGAGGCTGTAATTATAGTTTTTGCATGTAAGTTCTTTGAGCTTATAACATTATTTTTAACTAATCTCTCTCTTTATGTTGGTCAGGCGATTTTAGAAACTGTTGCTCGAGTTTCTTATGACAAACCCAAGAAAAATGACACCAATGAGGAGAAGTAATCACTCTTTATCTCCAGAGGACTTCTCCTCATTTATTTTTTGAATGTTTTAGTGTTTAAATAACAATTCCGTGTGGCGGTAGTACATGAGAATTTAACTCTTTCTTGCATTGTTATCAGATCATTTCAACTTCATGACGTTTTCAACTTAGACAATGAGAACAGAGGGAATGACATGCCAACTTTAATCGACCGACAGGTTTCCTTTGATTAATATTCTTGGTTGCTTATATCCAGTTTAGCTTATATAGGTTCGATCCTTGTTATAATTAGCTGGTTCTTGTAACATTGTGATGTTGACATAACTTTTTCTTCTTAATTTGTTCCAGGACAATGTGTTTATTATGTCAAATCCCAAATCAAAATATCCCGTCCTGCAGCTAGATCTAAGGTGGAGGGTTTGATTTTTATACAGGAATCTATTGGTTACCATCAATGCGTTGTCTTCTAATATACTGCTTTCAACTTGCAGATTAATAGTGGATCTTGTGGTCGTCATTGTTTCTGCAACTTGTGGTGGCATTGTGTTTGCTTGCCTTGGACAACCGGTTAGAGATTTAAGAACTTGATTTATATTCATCATGAATTTTTACTGAAGCTTCCTGCAGATCTTTATTATTGATTTTTTTCCTATATGCATAACTCCTGAGATAGCATGGCGGTTGAATTTTTTAGGTTGAATTCCCTTCAGAGGTGAATCTATATTTCGTTTTTTTCATTTTTTGTTATAATTTCAGGTTATTACAGGATATTTGCTTGCAGGATCTGCCATTGGCCCTGGAGGATTAAGCTTTGTGAGAGAGATAGTGCAAGTAGGTCTATATTGATCTTGAATACTTCCCCATGCTACTTCCTTTTTGTTATTAATATTAAGAAGTTACTTCCTTCAGTTTTTAAAAGGTTATAACTGAAATATCAGGTCTAAGAATCCTCTTCATGGGTTAACAAGGATGATTTTTACCCCAACTGCAAGTGCTGGCATGCTACAACTTGTTGCTGTTTTGCTTTTTTAATATTACCTAAAATTTGAGCTTAAAACTTTCTCTTCAGTTTATATACTTCTGGTTTTGCTTGTAGGTTGAAACAGTTGCACAGTTTGGTGTTATTTTTCTTCTATTTGGGCTAGGACTTGAGTTCTCCACGGCAAAGGTTAGCTGATTTCACACATGTTGCTCCTGAGTGTCTCTTGGGGTTGTTGGCATTTTTGTGATGAATTGACTTGGGTGGTTCATACTTTCTGTAGCTTCGCGTGGTCCGAGCGGTGGCTGTTGTGGGAGGGATCCTTCAAATCTGCCTTTTCATGTTCTTATGTGGCATAACTGTGTCAGTATGTTTCAAATCATTTGTTATTTTGCAGGCACTTTGTATGATTTCTTTGTCTTGGTTTTGGTTCATCGCAGTTGACTAATTGAAATTAAAGAGAATCATCTAATGCTATCTACAACTCCGCCAATGCAAGGGTGCACCAATGTAAGGGATCACCCTTTCATGACCGGCCCCAAGCCCAGATATAAGAGGAGGGTTGCATTAGGCTTCCGACAGCTAGCGTAAAACTTTATGGGACTTATTTATCATGGATTCTACAAATTATGATAGGGCTTTGTGAAAACAACAAATCCATGTAGCTGACCCCATTTAGTGAGGGCATGTCTCATCTAGCTTAGGTGTTGTCTCCTAGCCCATAGGTCAGGAACTCAATACTAAACGGAGCACCTGGTAGGCATCTGACTAAGATCAGACCTCCTATAATGTGTACTCCCTGATGGAATTTTGGGGGATTTTATGAGAAAGTAGTATTTTCTGTTGATTGATGCCTTCGGTACTTCCCAACCTGATGCGTGTCAGCTATGAAATTATGCTAAGCTATATGGTAGATCCACTAAGGAGATTGGCCTGTAAACAGTCGTTTGAGTTCTCTGCAGACTTCTAAGCTTAAATTGTGAAAGGAAGGTAATTTTTTAAAATTCTTAGCAATCTAGAACCGTAAGGCATATTTCAACTTAAATCGAGCTTTCTAGAATAATGGAGTGCTGCATCTCCATTAAGTATTTAGGCTAATACTTCTACTTGTTTCCCAAAGATAAAGTCATAGTAACTGGTGCTTTTGTGGAGATAAAAATTAAATAGATTATAACCTGTGGAGTTTCTTACCGTTTCATGGCCAGTCCCAAGCCCGGAAAAAGGAGGAGGGTTGTGTTAGGCTTCCGACAGCCAGCGTAAAACTTTGTCGGACTTAACATGGATTCTATAAAAAAAGAAAAGAATCCATATAGCTGACCCCATCTAGTATGGGAAAAGGCTTAGTTGTAGATTGTAGAACCTGTGGAGTTTCTTACCGTTTATTTTTTCTGTAAACTTTGTTTCTATTGATTGTCACTTGGTGATGTTGTTGATGATGCCATTATGTCACATACCTGTTATTCTCGCAACTTACTGCTCATGCTACATATAATTGACAGATTTCTGTCCTCCCAACAGAAAATGAGATAACTCTGTTCTGGACCTAACTGGTAGTCAATCTTTTCATTTTCTGGAGCTGCTTTTGTTCTTGCAAATTTATTACTTTCAGTTTGCATGTAATTGTAGCTTATCCCACACAGTGGGGGATGAGGCTTGAGAGTTTGGCTGGTTTGCAAATTATTTGCATTTGCATGGTTGATATACATGCATGTCTTGCTTTCGAAATTTATATGATGGAAGTCATATTTAGGAGCTGCGGATATAATTTGAAGCTAAATCCTTTGTTAAGTACTAAATATCATTGTACCAACCTTGTTCGAAAACTTTGAAAGCTTCCTTTTAGCACCATTACAATAAATGCCTATGTTTCCTTAACTGCAGTCTTTTTTTAAACATTTTTTGCAGTTATGTGGTGGGAAGACTTCTGATGGGGTGTTTGTGGGGACATACTTGTCTATGTCCTCAACAGCTGTGGTAAGTTGCAGATCCCCTTTTGTTTTTGTTTCCATTTGACATGATGCATCTGAATTGTGTGGAATTGGGTTCAGTAGTGGCATCTTGAACCAATATCTTGAACCAATATTGGACTGCTACCATACGCAAACCTGATCTTAATGTATTGGACCTGGTTATGTCCAAAATGTGGACCCTTATGGAAGCAAGTTGGCTCTGTGATATGAAAGTTCATTAATCTTGCCTGTTTGTGGCTGAGCTGCTTTTTATGCTCAATTTCTATAGTTCTTCACAGGGGCACCAGATTTATGTCCAAACCAATTATGTTTTGTAAAACTGTCCAACTGATTATTTCACTGATGATTCACAAGGCATGAAATAAACTATATACCAGTACTAAGCCAAACCCATTCAACTGAGGTGGAATCCTTATCCACTTTCAGTGTATCAGAAAGCATCTGTTAAAAGTTGGAAGCTAACTTAAATCAAAGCAGTTAGGCTACTTTGACTTGTATCATAGGCCAAAAATTGTATCATGTCGTACCTGATACGAAAATATTGAATATCAGTACTCAATGTGATCCAGTTCGTGTACATGTATCAGTTATACTTATTTGTAGGAGTTCATCTCACCATATGGGTGCATATTGAACTGATTCGGTGCATATCCTACAATATGAAGAGACATTTTTATTTTTTTCTGATTTGGCAGAATATATGAAATGTAAGTTTGATCATTTGGTTACTTCAGAGGACATATAAATTAAAATTGACACACATTGCATTCTCCAAAAGGAAAGTTTTAAATACCTAGGGTCAATTTTTCGGAGTGATGGAAGAATTGATGGAGATGTTACACATAGAATTAATGCTGGTTGGTTAAAATGGAGAGGAGCATCAGGTATTCTTTGTGATAAGAAGATACCATTAAAATTAAAAGGTAAATATTATAGAGCAGCAATTAGGCCTGCCATGTTTTATGGTTCTGAGTGTTGGGCAGTTAATCATCAACATGTACAAAAGATGTCTGTGACAGAAATGAAGATGTTGAGATGGATGAGTGGTCATACAAGAAAAGACCGTATACAAAATGAGGTTATTAGAAACAAATTAGGAGTGATACCAATAGAGGATAAAATGAGAGAACATCGTTTAAGATGGTTTGGACATATAGAAAGAAGATCAAAAGAAGAACATGTAAGAAGGTTAGAAAAACTAAATTTGGAAAGTATTAAAAGAGGTAGAAGACGACCACAAAAGTGTTGGAAAGAAACAATAAAGAATGATCTAGCTTATTGTGAGTTAACTGCTAACATGACACACGAGAGGGATCTGTGGAAACAAAGAATCTATGTAGCCGACCCCGTCTAGTTTGGGAAAAGGCTTAGTTGTTGTTGTTGTTGTTGGGCTAACTCAAGTTTTCATTTGGTGAGCATAAAAGTCGAGTTAGCCAAAACAACACACAAAAATATTTTTTCTGATTATTTTCTTTTTTTGGGATTTTTTAATGAATTTTATGATTTATAACCTTTATCTTGACAATGCTATGATTGCCTTTTAGAAATTGCATTGTTTGGAATTTGAATTTTTTTGCATGAATTGTGTTTACAATATTCAAGAGGAGTCTGACCATGCTTCAATATTGTTCCACTTGTATTCCATCTGTAGGTGCTGAAGTAGGTCAGTTTGGTATACAAATCGTCAGCTTATCATGTCTAAATATTTGCTTGTGTTGGGGAATTGCTGGATTTGCAAATTATGTGTCCTAAAAATGCTATACCTATGTAGATTTTTAAAAAAGAAAAGTGTAGTACTGTGTTATAATTTTTTTACCACTAAGCACAAGCCTTTTACATGTAAAATGAAGCTGACAGGGGCTCTTTTTGCAGGTTTTGAAGTTTTTGATGGAAAGAAACAATGTCAATGCCCTTTATGGTCAAGTTACCATTGGTACCCTCGTCCTCCAGGTAGTAGTTTCCTCTTGCTGCTTGTATTCTATCCTGTGCTAAAAGATATTCAAAAGATGTCTGAGTGCTGTCCTTGCAAGCCAGGATTGTGCTGTAGGATTGCTGTTTGCACTTCTTCCAGTTCTGGGTGGTAATGCTGGAGTTTTACAAGGAATAATTTCTATGAGTAAATCGTAAGTAGCTGAACAGTGTTCTTCTTTTTACTTGATTGTATTTAGAAGGTACTAACTCTTTATAGTGCTCAATGCCAGTATCCTTATCTCATGTTGTTGAGTAGATATGACCAATTTCTGATAAATGTAGCATGACGTTGGCAATATGATCTAGCTCATGTTGAGTTAATTCCTAACATGGCACATGATAGGGCTCGGTGGAAACAAAGAATCCATGTAGCCGACCCCATCTAATATGGGAAGGCTTACTTGTTGTTGTTGTCTTATACATCACCATATTATTGATTCTTCTACTCACAACAACAACTAAGTCTTTTCTCATACTAGATGGGGTCGGCTACGTGGATTATTTGTTTCCACAGGGCCCTATCATAATTTGTAGAATCCATGATAAATAAGTCCGACAAAGTTTTACGATGTCTGTCGGAAGCCTAACACAACCCTTTTCTTTTATCTGGGCCTAGGACCGGCCATGCAAGGTTGATCCCTTACATTGCGGAGTTATTGATTCTTCTACTCAGATGTCAAATTTTTTCAATTTTGTTCTAGATGTATTGGATATCCGTAACTGTTACCCATGACAAATTTGAATCATATTTTAGCTATACTTTGCTGTTTTGTTTGTTAAAAAATTGCCTTTTTGTTTCTTATGTAATCTTTTAGTGAGAAAGTTTCCAAGTGAATGCCATTCATATGTGAATTGCAACATTTATTTACTCAATGTTCTTTGTAACCTGTATAGGATCATCTTGTTGTCTACGTTCTTGTTTGTTTTGGCTGTCATATCTCGTACCGTTTTGCCACGATTTCTGAAGCTGATGATAAGCCTATCCTCCGAGGTACTTTCTCTTTTTCTTTGAGTAATATCCTGTTACACATTTTATATGCAACTTATAGATAGAGTTTGCACTTATATCATAGATTTACTTGTACTGATTTTTGTCTTGCAGACAAATGAACTCTACCAACTGGCCTCAGTTGCGTTCTGCTTGATTGTTGCTTGGGTTTGTTCCTGACATTTAAGATTAGGAAGTTTCTATAGTTGCACGTATTTGCCCCCAACTGGTTCTCATTCATTTGATTTCTCTTTTTATCATGTCTTTATCATATGCACTTACTGATAAAGTGACGGGTCCCAATTTATAGCAGACATTTTGCTTGATTTAAATATAGCTAGCAATTATCTATGCAACGATGATGCACGTTTTCTCTATCAGCAAAAGTCGGATACATGGTTGTGTTCATGTTAGGTCCTAACTTTGTTTTATTTTAATCTCCTAAATATACTAATTGAAGTTTATTGTGCATTCAGTGTAGTGACAAATTGGGTTTGAGCATTGAATTGGGATCTTTTGCTGCTGGAGTGTTGATATCGACTACTGATCTTGCTTCCCATACACTTAAACAAGTATGCCTTTCTTATGTGCCATGTTTATTTGCCTCTACATGTCTTCCTGCGATGGCAGTAACCTTAAACTTTGGCATACTTTTTCCTTAAGAATAAGCTGTTAAACTCCTTGGTGAAGCCATCTTGCCCTATTTTTCTCACTTTCATAATCCAATTTATTAGGCATCAGTTCTTAGTTGAATCTTATAGATTGTGATTTTTGCCTGCAACTAGTCAAGATGGAAAACCGTAACCTGATCAAAGTTGCATGTAGGTTATTCTGTGTCATTTAAGTACTCCACACCACAGACCATTTGTATTTCACAAAGTTTATGTTATGTTTTGTTTCCAATTGTCTCATAGTTGCTACAGTCTGACAGATACAGGCTGTTGTTGGGGATTCATTATTTTCCCAAAGGATGTAATACACTAAAGTGGATACATGCACGTGTCTGTCTTGTATGTCATATGCGTTCATGCACTTTTATTCGTGCTGGTGATAGTAATGCTGTTGATATTGGGACTCAATTTGGGAGAAAGCCAACTGAAAACAAGTATTGGTAGATAGGTTGATTGGCTAAAAGCAAAATTTTAGAAAACTTGGATCCTCAAAACCTATGATGGCTTTTATTGACAGTTGAAAGAAGGATCTTCTTATGACCCAACTCTACTTTAATATTTGGAAAGTAACATTTTGTCACCTACAAATCTGTAAATATTTGTCAATGAACGAAGATTGATGTTGCACGAATCAAGATCACCAAGTCGCGAAGAGTCAAATGGCATTCAATCACGAATGCCGATCTTCAAGAATAATCAACAAGAGCGGAAGCACATACAAAACAAGTCAAAAAGCAGTGCTAGACTGCATACTTTATTCATAGTGTGATAGGGTATTTATAGAGGTTACATATATAGATGAGAAGCCATAAAAGAAGAACAAAAGAATGCACTAGAGAATAGTGCTGGCCGGCCAGCCTTGGCCAGCACTAGCCGTTGGAGTCCAATGGCTAGTTGTTGGCCAGGCATAGTCGTTGGCCAGCACTAGCCGTTGGGGCTTCCAACAGCTATGGCCAGGGCCCTAGTGGCCTTGGGCCATATCCAAGTGGTGCATGGGCCCTGATGGCCCGTGTCACCCTATTACATTAACACCCCCCCTCTATCTTACGGGGGATACAACGAAAGTTTGTCCAACATAAATCAAATGCAACTTGATTTTCAACGAACTTGTTATAAAAATTTCTACAAAATTAGTATCCAAGTTGCCACAGCTTCCTTTGAAACAACTCCAAATCATCGTTCCATAATCAATGTGTCAACTTATTTGTCATCCTGTATGAAAATCAACGAAGTATCAATACACACATTTGCTCAATCTTAATAAAATCACAAAAACAATGTATAATATCTAATCCAAAGAGTAAACCAAAAAATGAGTCAAATAAGTTCATGAAGTTTATGTTCTCAAGAAACGCATTTGAAAGAAAATATTGATATCATTCAAAAAAGGATTGTCTATAGTAACTAGTTTCATAAATCACTACAAACTTATAATATTATAAGGGGACCTTGGTATATCAAACGAGCATTTTAAGGTTATGCTCAAAACCCAAGTTTTAAGGACAAACTTGAACCCACACAAGCTTTTTAAGCCAAAGCTCAAAACCTTCAAATCAAACAAGCTTTTTAAGGTTAAGCTCAAAACCTGTCAAGTCAAACAAGCTTTTTAAGGTTAAGCTCAAAATCCGTCAAGTCAAACAAGCTTTTTAAGGTTAAGCTCAAAATCCGTCAAGTCAAACAAGCTTTTTAAGGTTAAGCTCAAAACCCGTCAAGTCAAACAAGCTTTAAGGCTAAGCTCAAACCCGAGTTTTGAGGAAAAACTTGAACCCAAACAAGCTTTTTAAGGCAAAGCTCAAAACCTTCAAATCAAACAAGCTTTTTAAGGTTAAGCTCAAAACCCGCAAAGTCAAACAAGCTTTTTAAGGTTAAGCTCAAAACCCGACAAGTCAAACATGCTTTAAGGCTTAGCTCAAAACCTTAAAGTCAAACGTACCATTCCCAAGGCCCTTAAATATCCTTTAAACTCAAAAGTGATTCTATCGTTTCAAAAGTAAGATAATCCATTTGAATGGCAAGTCCAAGGAATCAACTTTATGCTTTTCAAAAGGTTTCACAAGGTTTGTTAAAACCATAACATCAAGATAACTATAAGTCTTTTTCAATATTGATTACTCTCCAACCAAAAGGCCAAAAACATGGAACATCTTAATCACAAAGATTTCCAACAAAAGGCCAATAAACGGAGATCATAATCTCATAAGAAAAACAACCTTAAAGTTATCAAGATCACAAATCTTCAAATAATGATTTGTTAAAGCACTTTTATCGCATACAAGTTAATCAAGATAACTATAAGTCTTTTTTAATATTGATTACTCTCCAATCAAATGGCTAACAACATGGAACATCTTAATCACAAAGATTTCCAACAAAAGGCCAACAAATGGAGATCATAATCTCATGAAAAAGCAACCTTAAAGTCATCAAGATCATAAATCTTCAAATAAGTGCATCTTCAGTTTTCAATTAATTTCCAACCAGAGGCCAAAAATTGAATCTTAGTCGTACAAGTACATTCAACTCATTGTCAACAAACATTTTTCTAAGTGTCTCAAACAACAATAAGTATATCTTCAAGCATTAATTGATTTACAACAAAAGGCCACCAACATGAAGCACCTTAATCACAAAGGTCTTCGACAAAAAGCCAACAACATGGATCTCATTTACACAAGAAGATATCCCTTATCGTTTTCCAACAAATACATTTTCGAACTTATCAATAGCCAAGTTTGAAATCGTATCAAATTTTAAAATAACAATAAGTGCATCTTAAAATATAAATTAATTTCCAATAAAAGGCCACCAACATGAAGCACCTTAATCACAAAGGTCTTCAACAAAAGGCCAATAACATGGATCTCTATTATACAAGAAGATACCCCTTATTATTTTCCAACAAATACATTTTCAAACTTATCAATAAACAAGTTTGAAATCATTCAATTGCACAACACATTTTTCTTCTAAACATGCTATCAAACAATTTGATTTAACTCCGTAAGTACATAATCAAGATTACATATAACCAAGTTAGAAGGAACACACCTGGATGGGCTCAAGTCTACGCAGCGAAATCGGGTCGAATAGCTAAATCTGTTCATTTAACTCAACAATGCAAATACTATACAAACATACAATAATATTAAATGCAACAGAAAAGATTCATGTTTTTCATGAGAAGGGAACGCAGTAAACCACTAAAATGTTCCAATAATCAAACTAAACCCATGTTTCTGATCAATAAGTCCATCTAAAACACGTAGAGCTTAATATTTTCAAATCAAGGATAAGAAAAAGTGGTTCTCATAAAACAAACTGATATTATTGGAATATTGCATATCCTAATCATCACCACAAGACAAATCGAACCCAAGAAATTCTGAAAGCAACCACCATAACAAAAGAATGCAATACTAGCCGAATTCACATGGCAAACAAAGAATGATAGTTGATATCGTGATAAGTAAACAAACCAAACAAGACCACATATAGAGAATCAACGATTAATTAAGTACTCAATCTTTATTAAACCAATTTTCAAGGACAAAAAGGCAAAGCTATTTCAACCCTTATCAAGTCACTCAAATGCCAAAACCCAAACTGAACTTCATAAGAGAAACCAAGGAGAGATACCAAAAACACACTAACAAACAAACAGACGCAATCAACAAAGGACAATTAGCACTAAAAAAACACAGTGATTTCTTTAAAAATCCAAGTAATTATTTAATGACCATTTCAAAAACATGCTTCAAGAAATCTTAATTTATCATATTTGCACCGAAACAACATAGGAATTTTCAAAGAAATGGGAGATAAACTAATAAACCATCCTTAATCCAAAAATAGATCGCATAATGTTCTTATAATAACCATGAACTAAGAAACCAAGTAACAACCACTATTAAGATTCGTAGCAAAAGAAAGCAAATTTCTATATAAAATGAAGATATGGGTAACAAGACTATTGTTCATGGACAAACAAGGTGAGAAGATGAGATTTGAGAAATAATGCAACGCGAATGAACTTATCTATCGTCTTCTTCAAACTCATTAAGGGCAAGATATGGATCAATAACAAAGGACAATGATAAAATACTATATATATATATATATTTTGAAAAACGAGAATGTCAAAAATATTATTACTACCACATTGTCTTTGATAAACAAAAACTAAGTTTTCAAATGTTTCGAACATATCAAACATAGCTACAAATTTACTTTAGTAAAGAATCGTTTGTTAAAATCAAAAGTTCAATTTCAAAAACATAATTTCAAAAACATAAGCATATATACAAGAAAACCATAATCATATATTTCTAAGAAAGTTATATTTTCAAACACATTGTTATTCCAAAATTTCCACGAAAACAACGTAATCGATTGAGAACTTCATTATTTTCCTTCAATTTTCAAGATAAACATATTTTCTAAAGTTACCTTGAACTTTGAAATGTCAAAAACCAAGAACTGTAGAATTTTCAAAGTTGGCATGCTTTCCAATGCGCTTAATATCTTCAATCTGAGGCTCTGATACCATATAAATATTTGTCAATGAATGAAGATTGATGTTGCACGAATCAAGATCACAAAGTCGCCAAGAGTCAAATGGCATTCAATCACGAATGTCGATCTTCAAGAATAATCAACAAGAGCATAAGCACATACAAAACAAGTCAAAAAGCTGTGCTAGACTGCATACTTTATTCATAGTGTAATAGGGTGTTTATAGAGGTTACATATGTACATGAGAAGCCATAAAAGAATAACAAAAGAAGGTCTGGCCGGCCAGCCTTGGCCAGCACTAGCCGTTGGGGCTTCCAACGGCTATGGCCAGGGCCCTAGTGGCCCTGGGCCATATCCAAGTGGTGCACGGGCCCTGATGGCCCGTGCCACCCTATTACATTAACAAAATCACCTAGCGACTGTTTCCATTTTCACTTCGATTGTTGTCTACTTTAATCCACATAATTGTTTATGTGTTGACTTAGTAAACCAAGTTATGTTCACTTTTTTATCGAATCTTCTTAGCCACTTACCATTTCAATAAGTTAAGTTCTTCAGTCACTAAATTGCCTGCTATTTTTTAACTTGTCCTGTGTCTTCTATGATTTTGCAATTCAAGAAGGAACTGCTTTCATTCAATCATGTCGCTAATAGTTTTTAGTATGAAGTGGCAAGACTTTATCTTTTCTGTTTGTCAATTTCAAACTTAATGCATACAATTTTGATTAGACGCCTATACTACAGTTCCCTATCTGAAACATGATTCTTTGGTAATATGAGAATATGGAAGTTGTTCATTTCTGTATTTTTACACTTGTATCATATCCTTTGCATTCTGATCAATATTATGTGGTTTCTCCACTAGGTTGAGCCAATACGCAATTTTTTTGCTGCGTTATTTCTTTCCAGCATTGGAATGTTGATCCATGTCCAGTTCCTCTGGAATCATGTGGACATTTTACTAGCAGCTGTTATTTTGGTCATAATTATAAAAACAGTTGTCATCACCGTGGTAGTCAAAGGATTTGGTTACAGCAACAGGATTGCTTTTCTGGTGAGCTTTAATTTTTCACTTCATGCACAACTTTTTCTTTTTTCTTCTTCATATAAAATCACTACTTATAATCTGCAGGTTGGCATGTCTCTAGCGCAAATTGGGGAATTTGCTTTCATTCTTCTAAGTCGTGCCTCCAATCTCCATCTAATTGAGGTCTGTCTTAATGGATATATGATCTCCATTGTGATCTGCAGATTCTCAACATGATATGGTCTTAGAGCATTGCCTTTGATCTGATTGACTGTGATACTCATCTGCTAGTCCAAAGTTTGTGCAACCATGCGTTTACTACTTCTGATTTCTGAACTATCCACTAAACTAATAAGTAATATTATAAATATTTTATTGCATGGTATGATATGATAGAGAAAAATAATATGTACCAATCCAAGTATAAAATCAGGTATTTCCCTTAGTTGCTCTGTAGTATGTCAGTTTGTCATTAGATACAATGTTGACAGCGATGGGGTTCACTTGCTCAAGGTTGGAGGTGACGCTTTGCTGTTTCTTGCTTCTTGCCTGAAGTATTGTTTCCTGGTCCCTGGAAGTATGAGTTAGTGAACCAAATCTTACTTCCTTTAATTCTATGTGAGGTTTTTAGTTCCTTCAAAACTTTCTGTCCTGTTCTTGGAAGGGTGAGCTGGTGAACCAATTTTTTGCCCTTTTTTAATTCTGTAGAAGGTTTAGGTTTCTTCCAAGATCTCTGATTTTCTGCATCGAGGTTGAATTAATAACATAGAACTTGGTTCATAACACATCTTGGTCAGTATAAGGGGCATGCGTTCTGTCCAAGCTCGGAGAAAATCATTTTGTAATTCTTTACCAGGTATATTTACTGAAGAGGATTATTTAAATTGGTGCAGCCTTTTAATGAGCAGGACATTGTAGTTTCTTGTAATCACTAATTACCTTATTGTTTTCTGAGCATTGGGTATTCTTGTTCTAGTGTGGTAGGTCCTTTCTGAAATCTAGTCCTCCTGGGGTCAATGATGGACTGTTAACAATTTTAGATTTCGAGGGACCTTTTGGCTTTGTTTTCCATTTTAAGTTCCCCGTTCTGTTCTTTGGGTTGGTTTGCTCTTTTAGTTACTAGATTTCCCCTTGACTGGGAATGATTATGTAGAGTATCTTTTTTTATGTAGTTGGCATAACCGCTTTGCTTTCTGTCTTTCAGAAGCTGCTACTTAATGCTTTTGAGTTATCATCACAGTAATTGTCATCTTCCTTGTGAAGCGTTTAACATCAACAAATGAGCATGAAATGTTCATAGAGATCCTGATGAATTTGTCCCTTTCTATGCGTTGTAACTATTGTTATGGATTTGTCCTTTTTTTTAATCTTCATGATACCTCTTCAAAATTTGTCCATTTGTTCCCTTGATGCCTTTTCTTTGTGGGGAAAGTCGTATATATGTATGTATATGTTTATTTGTGTTTTTATCCATCATTAGCTTATCATGATGGACGCTGTTTTGCGCCTATGGTCATGGATGAAACTCACCTTACTGTGATCATTTTGACAGGGGAAATTGTATCGGTTGCTCCTGGGCACAACAGCTCTCAGTTTGGTGATTATTTCGTGTTGTCTTTTCTGATGGCTTCACTCTTTTCTCTTTCTCATCAACTAATATAAAGATGCCGCACAGGTGACAACTCCATTGCTTTTCAAACTCATACCTGCAGTTGTGCATTTAGGAGTTCTTTTACGGTGGTTCTCACCTGATGGCAGTCCTACTGAGGTATATTCGCCTCTGATTCCTTATTGGTGTCTGCTTTTTCTCATCCTCTTCTGCTGAGGGTTTTTACACCGTTGAATATGGTTTCAACTCCAGATGGGATTTAAAAGCGATAGCCTTCGAGCAGATAGTGCTAAGCGTCTTGTTTTGCTGGTCCAAGGCGATCATGATTCATGACTATAAAGATGAACAAACAACCATTCTGGAAAAAAAGGTGCTTTACCTGATGGACTGTCTTACTACCGTGGGGGACAGGTACTGAAGAGCGCGAAGGACGTAGACTAACAACGTTGAGCTGGTTGCCCTTCCTGCATCTTTTCTACCCTCATCCAAGATTAATATCGATCTTCCGGCCATTTGGGGGATCTTACATGAAGGATAATCAATATATTACCTTCAATTCATATGGAACGTTGTCCCGTAGCATTCTTTTTTTAAATTTGTAAAAGTGTCTCTTTGTAATCTTTCAGCTTATTTTTTTCTTTTCCTGTTATTCCTAATTTCAGTTTTCTACAATTTTCTGTCCTAGTTTTCTAAAATTGTAGTAGAACAATTGTGATGGTTTATATAAATGCGAATACCCTTCTTAACAACCTTCTCCTTCAGTGTATCTTTTATATATATATATATATATATATATATATATATATATATATATATATATAGAGAGAGAGAGAGAGAGAGAGAGAGAGAGAGGCGAGGTGAAGTGAATGTCAAATATGGTGTCATCCCATCCTCTGTAATTTTGGTTGAAAGACAACGTGTTTCATCATCACAAGTTTGATATCAATCTTCAATAATATTATGGATCAGACTACTGCAGGACTGATTACAATCAGTTTTTAGAATCCTGACGGCATTGGAAGATTGTATAGAATGTAACGTCAATAGGTCAGATTCAGGTCTGACCTACCAAAACTGAATCCAACCCAATCGGATTATTCATAATCGAGGCTTCAGTTCAGGTGACAAATTTTGATACAGAATCCAACTGAGTAATCGGGTTGTATTTTATGTTTAAAGAACTACACCAGATTCAGATGATCTCACAAATTCTAATGCAAATACTGAAATACAGAACCCTCAACCTGTTGCTAATCATACCATACTAACTTGAACTACCAAACCTGACCAAGCCAAACTGGTTTGGCTATTTGTTCTATATCCTGATGTTTCTTTTTTCCTCTACAAATACAATTCCTTTTTCTAAAGTTTGCAGTCTCTTGAACAAATGCACAGAGATGCATAGGAATTGTTTACATCCTAGTTCACAGGCTACGATTACATCACGAACATCACTAAATAATTTTATGGGAATCATTTTTGCATATGGAAATATTATTGTTGTTGTCAAAAGTGACGATGCAATTCAAAGAGCAGCTGCAAGAGCTCCGTTCTCAAGAGAGATTCGTGGATAAGGCTTGAGGCGATGAGAGTGAATTCTGGAGAATCCGACTGTGTATCCTGATTATCGTTGGAATCACTCGTACCAACACGATAAAATACTCAAAGTGCTTACCTTTACGCTGTAATGTCAAGCGTAACGTACCATTCGCGCTTTGAAGTCTGTTTACATCGTACTTGAACCATCATCATACATTTTTTTTATCCTTTCAGGGTTCGCTATGCATCTCTTCTTCCTTACTGCTCTCGTGGGTATGCTGTGTACTCTCGATTTTTGGCATCGTGTAATAAACTGAATTGATTTTTCAATGCAAAAATGCACTTTGTTTTCGTTTTATTTCTTCGTATAGCTTCATAAAATGTCTCATGGTTCCACAAACATGGAGTCGCAAATTATGGCTTAGTTTTAATCCTCCATAAACAACTAACGGTTCTATCATCCTCAAGGTAGTAAACAACCCTTCGTGGGCAGCAAGATCTAGACCATCACAACCCAGCGACTTGTTTTTCTTTTGCAAAGAGAGGTCACCAATAGATTTTGAGTCGGTCCCATTGACCGCTAGGAGAAGAATTCATGAAGAATCACCTGTTCTTGATCATGGCTCTCAGTGCTAGCAGATTTGGTGAAGTTTGTACCATATACTTGAGGGACGGAATCAGTGAGTTCCAAATTGACCTGCTCCATTCGACTGTAAGAGGAAAGTTGCACATGTGATGACCCTCTAGAAATCATATGATCGTAAGAAGTTGTTGAGGTACTGTTCTTAAGGTTGAACAATCTACCATCGCCAACTCGATCTAAGCCTGTTGTCGATGCTTCACTAATACTAGAACCTTCATTTAAAACTTCATTACTGCTCTCCACCTGCAACACAAAAAAACATTTAAAAAATACTAATCATAATAATGATTCTCCAGTAATATCTCGATTTGTTGTAAGACAATTGAGATCAAAACAGAAGTATGTGTAGGAACTCACAAAGTCGAAAACGCTCAGTCGGCGTTTCTGCTTATTAAGGCTATTTTGCCTGAGAAAGTATTTCTGGGCATGACTTGCCACTTGACTAGGAGTCCTAGTGGTCACATAACTCCTTGATATTCCTCTCCAATCACCCTTACCTAGCTTCTCTACCCCAGCTAGAAACTTTCTGTGTTCTTCCTCTGTCCATGGAACTCCTGAAGAAGGAAACGTTAAGCCCATGACACAGTTTTATGTACATATAGCATAATGGACTTGGTTGGCACGTAAGGATTACAAAAGGTTTAGCTTAAAACTGAAGGATGTGAACAGAAGAAAAAGTAATAATATCAAAATGGAATACACCGTTCACACATGATATGAAATATTTCTAAAATATCTTACGTTGCAATGCTTAGGCTGGTCGTTGAAGTAGTAATTAGGAAAAGAACATCTAAAGTATAATATATCACTGCTAAAGGAAACCAACAGAACTTACGTTCTAATTATGGCTCTCTTCATAAATCAGAACTGTTGAATCGGTTTCTTGATGTCCACCTTGGGTCTACTTGTCCATCTTAATGCTGGTTTATATTTGGTATAAAATAGTCTCTGGCTTTCTTATATTGCTTTAAGAAAGCCTGTACATAAGGTTTTAAAGTCTACCATCTGAGAAGACTCGTTGACAAACTCTTCCTTATGAACATGAGAGTTTCTCCGTGCAATTCTTGATGCTGCTGCACTTTGGATATACATGAAATGAAACCTTTTTCCTTTGCTTCATGGACATGGTGTTGGCCGAGACCCTTACGCGAATCACATTGAATTTGATGCATTTATTTCTTATCTTTCTCTTTTGTTTTTCTTCAGCAATTTACTCTTGCATTTTGGATTGGACTCTTGTCGTTTTTTCTGTTTTCTCTCTACAACAAGAATGAGCGCACGAAAACATGTTACAGAATTATAGAAGGCAAATAGAGTCATGAAGTCGTAAAAGCACAACTACGGCTTACCTTTCTTCCTTTCATGAATTTTGCTGCAAAAACGTACAAATCCATCAGAAAAATGGCAACTATTAACAGTACCATGGCGATATTCCACATGCTTTGTACAAGAAGGTAAGGTATCATCGACAAGGCTGTTTTGCCTGAGGGGATTCAATTCCACTTGCACTCCGAACAGCCTCAATCCAGCTCCTCTGTGATTATTACAAGTCCTAGAATTGTGCCCAGCCTTTCCACATTGTGAACATTTTCTAACCATTGCTGCCACCAAGATAGAAAATAGTAGTGACCCAGAAATCAAAGTTGGATAGGAAGGAGAAGTGCTTAAATAAGGAAAGAGATGCACACAATCGGTTGACCTCAGATGTTTGGTGGTTCTTTTTCATTAGATAGTTCGATGAGACGTGCAGTATACTTGGTTTGCATTTGCAGAGGTTTATAAGAGGGTGGAAACGGTGTTAACAGTGAACGAGATTCGTCACCTGTGTAATTTTTAATTGATATCAGCATACACTGTGACATGATGCCTGAGCAAGTTTGAAGTATACATGTGACATGTGACATGGTAAGTGCAACTACCGGGATGAAATGATGAAGGTTTGTTTGGGAGAGTTGAAATGAGGGTCACCTTCCTTTTTCAGTGGATTAATAATCTTAACTTGAAATTTATAACATGATTGAGTATTAATTATTGGCGAGCGCCATGCATAAATACTGACTCTAGTGGGGTTCTTCTGTGCCAACCATGGGCAACGAGGTCTTGGTAGTAGTTGAGCATTACAGGAAAATGTATGAAACAATAGAGAAAAACCAACTCCACTAGCAATTAACCTTTATGATAGAAGAAAAAAGGGCTTTCCACACCAAGAGTGTTTGCTCAACGGCAGGGCGCTCTAGCACTGTTGCTGCTGTGGGGGGGTTCGCCCCCAGAGGGTGCATGTGTGGGTGTGGGTATGTTAGGCTTCGGCCACCTCTTGTAAAAAAAAAGACTTCTCATGGTAGTTATTAGTAAGAAGTTCGTTCTTGCAGGATGGTAAGCACCATATGGTCCAAATTTGAGTATGTTTTGGTGTTTATGCAAACACCCAATTTTGTAGGATGTTTTGGTGTTTATGCAAACACCCAATTTTGTAGGCCCCTAAATTTCAGACTTAGTTCCCAAACTTTTAAGTACATATGGTGTTCATATTTCAAATTTGACATTCAACTTGTTTTGAACCACCCCTGTGTATATGAGTGCACAGAAAATGTGTATATTGTAATGTATTGATCCTGATTTATGTCTAGGTATCACACGCAAGTGTGAGCATCTACTATGTGAAAAGGATTCCCACACTTTTCTTATTTGGTTATTGGGAGAATATTAGCCCCTCATCAAGTAGGCAACAGCTTAGTTCTATTTGTTTCCTCGTCCACAAAGCCAAGTTGCATTTCTTTAAGTGCACATATTTGAAATACCAAGAACCTTATGGTTTGGCTTATACCACCTTGTCCTTTCAATCTATGAGGAATCTCTCTCTTCGAAGTCAAGATGAAGCTTAGAAAAATAAATAAAGGGCCTAATTTTCTCAGATCGTTTGACTTTCGAAGCTAATTGTTTTTATGATATGCTCACCTAAATACCCCATGATGAGGTTACTTTGTGTTAAGCACATCATTTATTATATAAAGCACATATTCATCCCCTTTAAGGACTTTATCCGAGTGCTTCCAACTTTTAGTTGTGTGAGGCCCCATTTTGATGATGCCTTTCAAAGCCCACTATCATGAAACTCAATACTGGGAAACCAGTATTCTAAAATCTAGTTTTTGGTCAAAGTTCCCTCTAGATCATATGCTCGAGTGAATTATGTTTAGACATTAGGCTTGTTACATTTTTGTGGAACTCTTTTAATTTGGTACAAGGTTGATATATCTAGACATAAATCGACTCCCCTTTAGATGGATCTGAACAAGGTCATGAACTCCAAGCTGATGCCAAACATAGGCGCTGGGAGCAAGGGTTTTAGATGGTCAACACTTTGAAAGAGGGAGGAAAAGACCACATAAGTGTTCGAAGGATGTGGCCTTTTTAGAGTTAAATGCTAATATGACACAAATTCAAGGTCTATGGCATCAAAGAATCCATGTACTGAAGCCCACTAGTATGGGATAAGGCTTGTTAGGCAATTTCTTTGCGATGCCAATAAGAATAAAGAACCAGGGTGGTGAACTGGTGATGTTTCCTAACTGGAGTTTCTTAGGCACAGCATCCACAGTATGACTGCATTTGTCATGCATTCGGTTTAACTTCAGTTAATATTTTTCAAATGCTAACAATCAGCCACAGCTTTCAAAAGATATTCAAAGCTGAATAAAGTCAAACTGTGTTGAGGTTAGATGGCAGATATTCGACCTTAAGCTAGAGAGACACAGAGAAGAAAAGAGCGCAAAGGAGGGAAAGAGAGATTAATAATGCTTTAGCACAATGGCAAGGCCGAAACCAGATGCACACACCGGGTGTTGAACTCGGACCTTCAACATGTGAGTCAATACCTTAGCTAGGTGAACGAATTATTGCTCGTAGTAAGTGTTAGCACGAGCTTTCAGAAAAACAATATTGCTAAAATCAGTTGATTCCAACATTCAACCACAGAAAATTATATTGCATGCCTAACATGAATATCCAAATTTTAAGTCATGGTAGATTGTGCCTAATATCGATATTCACTGTTGTACAGCTACTCATTAGCTGCATATACCATGAAATTGTTCAGGCATGAGCCAAATTAGTCAATTAAACGAGAGACAAATGGGTTCGATCTAATTGCCGAATGTCCATATTCAGAAACAGATATGCTACTTGAAGAATTTCTGAACATAATCCTCTAGGCATGTAAAATAAAGCAATACGTAGAGGCCATTCAAGAATCTTTCTCAAATGATTTTTCCAAATATAACCCATATAGAACCTTTGAGATCACAACATTTTCATTGTATTTCTCTTACAAGCCGTGAAAATATCGAACTTCCAGGATTCACCCGAATTTCTACCTCGACGTGCTCTTTAACAAATTCTGAAAGGACACAACAAATAAGATCCACTGGTCGCAGTAACAAGTTTGAAAACTGAACTCATATCTAGTATGATCCACTTTTATGCAGGAGCAAGAAAGTGGATAAAATGAATAATACATCTCTGTTGACAGATAAAGGTTCTCTTTCGTTCAGACTGCAATCCAAGCATAAAAAGAAAAAAAAAAGTAGATAATCACCAAATATCATCATCTCAGGTTTTGATGTCATAAGGAAAGTGTCTCCTGTATATTAGAAGTGTCTCACATATTAGAGACCATTTCATTTGTATTAATCAACTTACTTTAAGTACAAGTTCCCACAGAAGAGCGGTTCGGCTGCTAATACTGTTCTCCTTCCTTCCATAGGAGTTCCTGCATTTTCGATGGTCAAAGCTACGAGAAATGCTATTTCCGGTGGTTGAGACCATTGAGAATAGTTAAGAACTGCAGGAAGGGGCAAAGAATCTGAGCACCATCAGTGGTAGTCTTCTTGGAAGGGCTTGCCGCTGATGGTTGGTTCAGTTACTAGCTAACCTGAGATTTTGATCTTCGACGAGTTTGTCCTGAACTGGAATAAATTCTGGCATGAACACCATCTGAATGTCTCAGTGAAGGTGTATGTCTTCAAGAGCAACCAATGAGGCAAGTATTTAACGTTCATTATCCTTGAATTAATAACAAACATTTTGTGAAACAAATTATAGCAGTGAAAGGTAATGTGTTTCACCAAATATTCATCAGTGCTGTCAATCTAAACATGAAGACGAAAACCTAATCTGAAACTTCCAAAGTGTTGGGACAGACCTTTTAATTTGAGAAACCATGACAAACCCTCCAAATATAAGCCAAGACAGTTTTGCTTTATTTCTAGCTACTGTAACGTTTGTAGTTGGTTTCAACACTCAATTTCATAAGCCATTGCCGGCTAAGCTGCTTCCTATGGTATTCACTTTTTAACTACGTAATATCTTCTTATCACAGAAAATACTTATGTTTAAGCACATGACATATCCACCAATCCTTGCATACATTTGAAGTAACGGTCTTTTAAGTATTTAAAATTGGCTTTCCTGGAGTTTCAATTTTGTCTTTGTAAGATCAGGTTTTCGCTTCATAAATTATGTTTATTCTTCACTCTTTATCTCATCCACCAAAACCATGTAATCAGCAACGCACATAAAGCCGTTTTACCGTGCTTTGTAATTCATTGATAAGCAAAGCTAAAAGATATAAAGTCAGCATTAATCTTTGCAATAATCGGATATTGACATTAAAAAATTAGTGATCCCTTCGCCATTTCTAACACAAGATGATGCTTCATCATATTTTTTTATTAATATAATGAGTGCCTTTTTAACTTATTCTATACAACTTATTTAAGTTTATTTGACATATAAGTGATTATATAATGTATACTACAAGCATGCCAAAATATAATACAGCATGCTAGAAACGAAGGTGTAGTTTCTTTCAGTTTTCCAGCTTTACGCTTTGGTGCCTTTTCCAAAAACTGAAGGTCAAAGATATCCTTAATTATAGCCATGCCAGGAAATCAAAATGACAAGAACTAAGCTGCACGATGAGCACTCAAGTGGTTAGGGGAACGTCATGACTTTCGTAAAGGAGGCGTGCATTTGGATTCAGCCTTGGCCGGTTGGAACCGGCTCGTTGTTCTTACTGGAACCAAATTGGCCCAAGAACGAAACCGATCAAACCAAACTCGAAACTATCGAACCAAGGATGACTCAGTTCGGTTGCAAACATGTGTCATGGTAGCAGTTAACTCAATATAAACTAGATCATTCTTTATTATTTCTTTCCAACACTTTTTGTGGTCGTCTTCTTTTTTTTTTAACATTTTGACAATCTAGTTTTTCATATATTTTATGAGAGCATATTTTGATCGTCTTTCTAAATGTTCAAACCATCTTAAACGATTTTCTCTCATTTTATCTTCTATTGGTACTACTCCCAATTTGTTTCTAATAACTTCATTGTGTATACGGTATTTCCTTGTGTGACCACTCATCCATCTCAATATCTTCATTTTTATGACATTTTTTATATATGTTGATGATTAACTACCCAACACTCATAATTATAAAACATAGTAGGTCTAATTGTTGCTCTATAATATTTATCTTTCAACTTTAATGATATATTCTTATCATAGAATACCTGATTTCTCTCTTCATTTTAACCAACAAGCATTAATTTTATGTGTGTGCCTCTCTCCATTTCAATTTTATCTGCAGATTTATAATTTTTTATTTCAAACCTTTTAATGCTTTTTCCTGGATCTGAGTAGTTTGAGACTAAAACAGAACAGTTTTCTAACTCCGAGTGAATCCTAGTTTGGTTCTGGTTATCTCCAGCCTATATACATGCAAAGACACCCACCTTTACTTGCACTATATTCGTGTTATATGAGTCACCTTTAGATACCCGGCAACATACGTTACAAAAAAAAAACTTGATTTTGACTGTAAAGTGCTTGACCTTACAGTAAAGGCTGCTCTCTTCTCATCGCTCAGATAGAGAACCAGTGACATTTTGGGATCAAAACTAGGTTGACGGAAATAAGGCAGACCGTCGGACGTTGAGGAGGAGAAAATTGAAGTGAATCTGCACCGCCGCCGACTAAATTTCAAAAGAAGCCTTGGAGTTTCAAGCTGTGTGGTGAGTCCTGAACTGAATTTCTATGGTTGTTTAGTGTATAGAGAAGCCATTTCCGAAAGCAGCTGACATAAAGTCCTAGATTGAAGTGTTGTTGTGTTTGGAGATCGACTAAAAGTGAATCGGATCGAATTTTAGACCACCGGACAGTGATAGCATAGCTCAAGGCACTATGGCGCTGAGGCAAGGAGTTCGATTCCTTGGATGTGCATTTGTGTGTGTTAGACTTCAACCTCCTTCTATAACCGGAGAAAAAAGAAATAGACAGCAACTGTGCAATTTCTAAGCAATTTTTCACTTGAATCAACATATTGGACGAGACACGACACGACATCAAGTTGATGTGTCCTGGTGACGGATTCCATGGAAAGAAACAAGAGTAAGTAACTAGGGTTTTGGAGGGTAGAATGGAAATAAAAGTCAAAGGTTAATCAAGTCCTTGACCAGTGAATCGCATAGACGTCGTCGGAAAAAAGAAAAAGAGGGGGAAGGAAATAGATGAGGACTCTCTTGGTGTATGTGGACCATCCTCAGTAGTGTGGCTAGGGGTCGTTTCTTCTTCCGTCGGCTTTCTTTCTTCCTCCAGAAACCCTAATGCTAATGTGGGTGCTTATGAGGTGAGGATCCGACCCTGAGATGAAAGATGCTGCAATGAATTAGGGTTCGGAGGGATCGATCCGTGCGTCCGCTCGGTTTCGCTGTATCTCTTTTAGGAAGGGAGAATGGCGACCGCGAACCCCTTCGATCTGCTCGGAGACAACGACAATGACGACCCGTCACAGCTCATCGCCAAGGCGGTGGTTTCCGGCGCGAAAAATTTGGCCCAAACCCCGCCAGCGGCCGTCGCTAAGCTTCCTACAAAGCCACTGCCGCCTGCGCAGGCAGGTGAGTTAAGACAGATCACTCATTGCTTTAGTTAGTCAGTATTCTTTCTACGTCGATCAAGATGGTTGTTTTAGATTCTACTTCTTACTTTCTGATCCCGCGAAAATTAGTTTGTGGCTTTACTTGAATGCCCCTTTTATTGCTTATAGAGAGTTTTGGTTATTGTTGGAGATATTCAAGGTTTGAGTCCAAAGATTGAGTTGTTACAATTGTTGGTGTGAACTCATGTGAAAGTAACATTTCAGAGTTTATGAACCTCCATGCGTTTTTCGTCTTTACCTAGTATCCTTTTGTGATGAAATGAATGATTGGTTGTCCTTTTCTTTTGTACACTTTGGTTACATATCTCATGCCCCTCCCATTTGGATGGAGGTTTCTTCTTGGTTCTTTATTGTAAGTTGATAATTGGAGTGCTCGGAAATGCTTATTTGTGATGTTTTTATTTTGTTGGTCGTTATGATAATGTTGCATTTCTGAGGTCGGGTATTCCAGACGAGCACGCCTTGGCTATGCCTGCAGGTAGTTGGTCTTGGTCATGGTCATGGTCATTGTGAAGGTCTGCTTCTCTTGCAGTGAAGACTATCAGATGTCGGCATTGAAATGATATGTGAAATTATCTTCAATTAATGGTTCTTTTGATGATTGTCGTCTTTGACGGATTCATCATAATTGACAGTGAGGGAGGCGAAACATGAGCCTCTTTCTGGGCGCGGTGGTGGCCGAGGGGGCCGTGCCGGTGGCCGAGGTGGGGGGCGGGGTTTCAGGGATTCCAATCCCGATGGGAGTTCCTACGGTAATGTGTTCCCAGGCGGCTCCAATGCTGGTGAAGATGGAGAAGGTGGGAGGTCTTTCCCAAGAGGTCGAGGTGGTTATGCTGGGACTCGAGCTCAATTTCGAGGTGGACGACGTGGTGGCTATGGGGATGGAGAAACAGGTGATGCTGAGCGCCCACGGAGACAGTTTGAGCGTCATAGTGGAACAGGTCGTGAGAATGAGTTTAAAAGGGAAGGTGCTGGCCGAGGAAATTGGGGTACCTCGGCTGATGAAGCGTTTGCCCAGTTGAGTAACTTTTGCATTTTCCAAAGTCAGACTTGTGAACATGCTTGTTGGTACCAATTCACCAGAATGTAAAGGGTGCTCATTGCACCTGCAGACTATCTGATTCCTATTTTATGCTATATAATATCTGATTTATGTCTTAAGTTGGTTTCTTCAATGAATCAGGGCTACTGAAGAACTAACGGCAGCTGATGAGAAGAACATGGCACCTGAAAAAGAGCTGGACAAGGAAGGTTCTCCTAGTGATGCAAAGAAGGACGATTCTAAAGAAGCAGAAGAGAAGGAACCTGAAGACAAGGTGCTTCATTGTTTTTGAATTCCACGTAACTTCTAATCATTGTTTCTGAATTCCACGTAACTTCTAATCTGCAATATAATATCCATTCTAGTTAGGTTTATTTTCCGTGAGTACATTTCATAAGAATATAGAAAAAAACTTTTCAGATTTGCTCCTGCTTAAGAATATCTACTGGCATGTTTGCTGGCAAACGAACTTTTTTGCCATGGTTTCTACTTTAACTGATGGTAAGAATAGCTCTTCGGTATGATTTTGAACTATTGAAATTTATGTACTTATTTATTTATTTCTAAAGGTACAAGTCCTTTAAGATGTAAGGTTTATATTCCTATTGGTGGTTCCATAATTTATAATCCATATGCTACTTATCTTTTCCCCTTCTTGTCAAGTCTTCTAGTTTTGTGCACCATTTAAGGCTTCTGTCGATCATGTTCACTTACCTTCTATACTTTGACTATGTGATGTTTCATCAATATAATCTAAGCCGCTTGTCATTTGGCTAGCATGCCTCTGTTTGGTCCTTACTTGGAACTATGGCCTACATTTTCTCATCTTAAACTATATCCTTGTTTATTATAAAGGAGATGACTCTGGAAGAGTATGACAAAATACGGGAGGCAAAGAGAAAAGCTTTGCTTGCAATGAAGTCTGAGGTGAGGAAGGTGGTCGTTGATGAGGAGCTTCTGTCTATGCAGCAGCTTTCTCTGAAGAAGGGTACTGATGTTGTGTTTATCAAGTTGGTAAGTCTGCTCTTATGAGCTTTGCAAACTTAAATTGTTGGCACCCCTTTTATGGGCAGTCGTATATACTTTAAAACTTATAAGGAGTTTAATCTGTTTCCTTGTTGCACTTGTATTTGCCAGGGATCTGAGAAAGATTCTACTAGGCGAAAGGAAAGCATAGAGAAAGATGAAAGGGTAAAGAAGGTACTAATTGCATCCATGCAGCTTTCTGGCTATGCTTTGATGAACGATAATGAGATTAATTTCTTTCAATCTTCTTGTTCAAGGCTCTTAATATCAATGAGTTCCTGAAGCCAGCTGAAGGGGAGAGGTACTATAGTCCTAGAGGCCGAGGTCGTGGTAGGGGTCGTGGTGATCGTGGAGGTTTCAGAGGGGATTTTTCTGGTGGTGATTCCAACATGCCAGCTGCTCCTTCTATTGAAGATCCAGGGCAGTTCCCCACATTGGGCCGGAAGTAAAATTTTCTATATGACCTGATGTTTGTCTCTTTAGTTTCTTGCATTTCGTATTTCAGAACAGTCGATGCACATGGATCCGTAAGAATAATGAGATTTCGTGCATTCAAGGAGATAAATTTTTTCTTTCCAATCATGTACATTTGAGTGTTGTCATTCATACGTACAATTGTATCGGTTGCAAACTTGTTCCTGCAGTTTTTGGTTTAATGCTCTTTTAGAAAGTAGTTAGGATTTTTAAAAAATAATTTAAGTATCGTACCGGATCATACAATATATTTGTATTAGTGCCCTGTGCAATATGGGGTTCAATAGGGCATTTACAACATTGCTCTTCACGAGTTTGATATACTTAGAATAATGAGTTGCTCTTGATTATAAAATGAACAGGATGGGGCATTTAGTCATGGTGCTTTCTATCTCCTGTGTAAACTCGTGTTACCTTTGGGGTTTCATTATAATAAGGTATCTCTCCTCGTACCAGTTATCTTGTCTTGTTGCGGTGCATGATGGTGTCTTGCTACTTCTGTGAGGAAAAAGAGTTCACCTTGGTGACACCGAACGGTTCTTCCAAGTAATAACATTAGCATCTTTTAGGGAGCTTTGTGAGCTAAGATGGCACTTGAACTGCATTGGGTTGCCTTATGTGTTGAAGGCATTAAACACCCGGAGTTGCAAGGAACTCAAAAACACAGTTTGAAAATAAACTGTATCCCCATAAAGTTATTTCTCCAACAGTTTGTCACAATAGTCTTGCATCCCCTTTTCATCCAAGCATGGCATGTTTCTCTTTATAGGAGTCGCATTGGGCATCGCTTTCTGATGCATCCCAGACTCCAGTAACTACGGATTAATCCAGAGGCTCAACTTGGTTCATGCTTTATCAGTTCTGTTTGGACCAGCGAAACAGGGAGTTTATTTGGGTTTTAGCAGTTGAACCTAGAGGGAGGATGCAGTGACAAGTTGAAACGTTGACTTACAGTTTTATCTTCTTTGTCTTGATTAACGTATTCGGAATCCAACAGTTTTAGATCTCTCTTGTTTCTGACATACAGGCTCAATAAATAAATAAATAAAACTAGTGTTTTCACGTACAGATTGCAGTTCAAGAAGAATGACCATCATTGAGGCATGGATCTAGAGCCATGTGTTTAGAGTCTGAACTCGGATCCAAGCCAGCATGGTCCAATGGGTAATGGTTTGAAAAATGGCAACTAAAACTTGCATTATGATGAATATTTCGTCCAAGGCAATTCGATGATAGTTGAATGTCACAACCACGGCCATTCAAGCCGGTAGTAAACTTGCCTTCGTCTGTCTATCATCATAATAGAGAGTTGAAATAGAGTATAAAGGAGACAAATTCTGTCTCATTTACACGCTTTATCTGTTGCTAAAAAGATCAAATGCTTCATCTGAATATCAGTAAAGCTTTTTGACCAAAACGATCCCAATTTGAATTTTTAATTGACTGTCCAATTATCTACCTCTTTTATACACAGAAAATTTATGAAAAGGTAGCCTGAGAAGCAAATTACAACTTTACCATCTCTAAGCAATTGACGTCTCTTACTCGCCACATTTGACGTGTAAAGTTGGTAAGTCAAGCCGTCCCCGGGCCCTCGCGGACAAACATTAGGCAAAGCTATAGAGAAACCCACTGAACCAAGAGTGCAAAGGCAGGCATGCAGCAAACTTTGATGCCTCTACAGTCAGAGTCTCAGACTGGATAGGGTTCTGAAGTCCCTGGCCTTCTTCAAAGATCTTCACAAGAGGCTCGCCTCATTTTATGACGCTCCAAGTAAGCTGATCGCAGTGACTCATACGGCATAACGACACCCGAGGCTGCTGCAGTACCACTTAAGATCGGTCCACTATAGTGTTCCCTTTGTTCGTTCCACATCCTCGCGCTTCTGCTTCCAATGGAAACCATGTCAAAAGCAGATGTTGACTGAAAATTTGCTTCCATGACTACATCCCCTTCTAATATCCGAAGAATCTGAAAATGTAGAACACTATTAAGTACCGAAAACTAAACATGTTAACCACTGAAGGTGAAATTCCCAGAACAGGATAGCCTCACCTGAGACATGCGAGGTCGAGAATGTGGATCCCTTCGGATGCACAATGATGCAGCATGCAGCATACAAAAGACTTCGTGTTCCGAAAACCGATCCCCTAGGCGTGGGTCGACCAGTTCATCGATAGCATATTCTTCTAACAAAGGGCGAGCCTGACAATGTATCACACAGTCAAATGAGCATAACTTGAAGAGATACAACAACTAAGCCTTTTCCCATACCATAACTAGAAGAGATATTGCATAAATATTTTTAAGCATAATGTCAAGAGCAACAATAGGTTAGATGGTAGATAATATTCCAGTTAAAATTATTACCCATTCTGTGAGACACTGCTGACCCTTCGGCCGGTTTATATCAACAGCTTTACGTCCAGTAACGAGTTCCACCAAGACGACTCCGAAGGAGTACACATCAGCCTTTTCTGTAATTTGGCCGCTTTGGGCATATTCTGGTGCCAAGTACCTTGATTTCATAAGAATGTGATTAAAATGATATCTTCAACGACCCTAATCTGATTCAATTGGGGGTTATGAATTTATGTCAACATGGCGAATGGACAAGTCTTTTTCATGCCATGCTAGTGAATTCTCAGGTCACGATAAAAAAGTGACACATTCCTATAGTCCAAATTCTGCAATTGACTGAATTATCTCAGTGTTTGTGATCAGTTACCAATACCACTCTAGACAATTTCTCTGAATCAGTTTCCCTTTGTGCCCTTTTTTCCTTTTATGATGGTTTTCTTGGAAAAACTCAGGAAAGTCATGGAAGTTTAAACTTCAAAGTTTTCAAGTTGATTAATTGAAATAAGTGAACAAAATATACGTTGCTTTCTGTGTACAAATAACGAAAAAGATACAGGTAGTTTTTTTTATAACACAGAAGATTTTAAAATAAAGATTTCAAAACAGAAAGAAAAACATGCCAAAAGAACAACATACAAGTAAAGAATCTTATAAGGATGACCAAAAGACTGATATTTATACTAGACAACAGGCCTGCTGGCTTGAAATATGTATATATCTCAACACTTTCATCAGATGACTGGAAAATGCCAATAACATCATGGTATTTTCAGAAATAGTGGAAAACTGGAATTGTCAATGACTAAATTTATAACTTGAATTCCCAGCAATTAGAACCTCAGGTACAGCTGGAAATGAAGCAGCTTACCGATGTACTTACCCAAAGGTTCCTATTACTCGTGTGTCAACTCCTTGATCACCATCCGGCTGCCATCTTGCTAGGCCAAAATCTCCTGCCTTCAAAACATTTATCTTGTCAATAGCAGAACATTCTTGTTTTCCCCAGTCTGCTGCTGGGCTTGCAAGCTTGCAAGCAGATCAATAAATCTATGAAAGCACCCATATGAAGCCTCACAATGTTATGGCAGATCAATAAATCTATGAAAGCACCCACATGAAGCCTCACAATGTTATGTGATGGATGCAAAGGTTCTTAGAAGCACCAATCTACAGAAGCAAGAAAAGCTAACGGAAAATAGCATATACACTATGCTAGAGCTACTGCTATGTACCCAAATCCTTTGCAATAACTGATTGTATAGAGACAGTGACAACCAAAAGGGATTGTCATGGATACAAGATTTTCTACAATTTCTACCAGAAAACCATAACGATGACAATAAATTGGAGATATTATACAGAAGAACAGTGGTGATGAGAAAAAGGAGATAATGATGCGAGAAAACCATATTTTCTCATACTACTTACATGCAGCTTTAGGATGAGGGGATCAGATTTTATAAGGAATTAAATATTTCTATTTGCTAATCCATGATTTGCCAAGTGACCAAGGGACAGTTTGAAGTTAACAAATAGTAAAACACAATGTTAATTTTGCTTTTTACTCATAAACAATCAAACTGATATGATAACCTAGAATTCTTACAAGTTCAATGCTTCAAAGCCGTTTAAAGTGAAAATTGATTTCAAAAGGTGAATTTGATCTGTAATGGCAGGACCTTGCATGGCGATACTGGCTTCAGGTTTTTAACCTTTCTTTTAATATGTCATGACAAGATTTTGCCTAGAGTTGTAAGCCATGGCTTTTTCATATATTCTCTTGTGTTTCATGAGCATATCCATGTCAATTCATCGATTAGTTAAATTGATTGGCATGCAAAAGAAACTACGGATTAAGTCCAAATCAATAATCGACAGACCCGAGTCCTCACACTGAAGTAATGGGAGCATGACAGGGTACTTGGTGTTTTGTTTCTAACGCTTTCTTCAGCATAACGCATGACTTGTCCATGAAAATTGAATGCTCAGTGTCAATTAACAGAGTAATTTACACAACATTACAGCAAGAAAGCATCATACCAGTGGCTCAAAATCATGTGTAATAAGAATATTGTTTGGCCTCATATCACGATGAACAATGCATCCAACTCTACATTCTTCATGGAGATATCGCAAACCTCTAGCAGCACCAACTGCAATCTTTTGCCGAGATGACCATTCTAAAGTCTCTTTGCTCCCTACAAATTCAAGAAACAAAATCAAAGATTTACAGAAAGGTGAAAAGATCAATATATGGATAAACACAGCAGATGGGTCAATCATTCAAGGAAACTATAGAGCCAAACTAGAACCGCATAAAGAACAAAAAAGTGTCACAGTTTGATGATTACATGATTTATTTGTTGATGTGTGAAGTGTGAAAAAGAGAGCTTGCATTAACACACTATCTCTGGCTAGTACTGCCACTAAATTTCACTTTCCAAATAGCTGTTTCTGAGTTAGTGATTTAGCATGTGAAGCATCAAAACAATAAGGTAGGAAAATCTGTTCCTCAACGTAAATATGATTTAAGTTGACAAAAAAATGATTAAGAAGGCATTACCATACAGATGATAATCCAGTGACCTGTTGCAGATATATTCGTAAACCAGCAACCTCCTGCTGTCCTCCACACAGAAGCCAATCAGCATCACAACATTTCGGTGCTGCGCACAACTAAGAACCTCAACCTCTGAGCAGAACTCCAGATCCCCTTGAGAACTCGCCAGCTTGTGCTGCTTGACAGCAATGGCCTGCCCATCAGGCAAAACTCCTCTATGAACAGAGCCAAATCCACCTTCTGCTAGGAAATTTGCCTGCGAAAATCCCCCAGTTGCAAGCTCCAATTCTGCATAGCTGAACCACCTAGGAGGTTTTCCAAAAACTGGGGCTTTGTGTTGACATATTGAGCACAGTGGAGGAGGGCCAGGAGGAGCATTTCTAGACAGTGAAATTGCTTCTCTAACATTATATGAAAAGTTTGATTGTCCAAGATAATTTTGCTTTCCAACTCCATTATCAAGGTCTAGCTTTGATAGCTTCTCAAGAAGTGCTCTTGTGGTGGCAGCCTTAGTTTTATTGTTGACTCTAACAAAAGCATTTTCTTCATACTTTGAAGTCAGATGACAAGAATCAGGACCCTGTAGCATCCATGGTTGGAAATCTAAACTTGTAGAGGTCGGATTTGAACCGATGCTGTCTGAATCACAGTGAATAGCCCACTCTCCAAAATCAATGCCTTCATCAAAGTAGACATTTCCAATTGTCGATGGGAGATCTTTTTTCAAATTTAATCCACCCTTTCGTTCAGAAATCAAGAAGGGTGAAGTCCCAGGATCAGAGCTTGATACAGAGGAGGTTCCAGTCCCAGCTTCAGTGGTAAATGATGTTCCCAGCTCTGGACTGCTTGCTGGAGTTACAACTGGTGCTTGTATAGTACTTGCTTGATTGCCAGAACTTTTTGATTTGTCAGATGTGTCAGATTCTGATGGCACAGGACAGGCTGCATCGTCTTTCATCTTGGGACACCCTACTAGATTCAAGCGGAGAACTTTTGCTTGTGAACGTTTTATGACAACAATGTTACACTGTAGCTCCTCCATGCAGCGTTTCTCTTCCAGCTTAAGCTGCCTACACAAGCCAATACAGGATAACCACAAGTTTCAGCAAAATACATGTAGAGGGAAAAAAGACCCCTATGGATGAAGCAAAATTTGGAAATCTCCCATCTTGCAATACAAAAAAGTGACCAAGTTTTGGCAATATACATGTAAGGGAAAAAGACCTACGGATGGAGCAAAATTTGGAAATCTCACATCTTGCAATATGACAAGTAAACGAGCATAATTTTGAGGAGAACCATATCAAGGTTAGCAGCCACATATGCGACAACATAAGAAGACCAACAAAAGTTTAAACATATTACTTGTCCATTATGACCCAGTTTGCTTCAGCCCTCTTTGATTCTGCAGCCACAGCACCACAAGGTGATGCAGAGACAACCTTTACCTTGACATTGATCTGCAACATGTCAAATTAAGTCATGAACATCCATCTGCTAATAGTGATGATAAGAGACTCATAAAAGGGTTGCAAGTTGAAATCTGATCAATGCAATCTATAGGTGTGAAAATGATTACTGGCCAACAATAACCCATCATTGACCTTGAGGGCGAATTGCCAAATTAAAAAAATCATGGAACAGATTAGGACAATGTTGTGGCTACATCCCTATGATATGGACCATATGGTCAATACATCAGGTGAAAATGGATAGACAAGTCAGATGATTATTCAGAATAACGTAAGAAAATGATAATAAATGTCTTCTTGCCTTATTTGGATCATAAACATCTTGAAGCTGAAGCATCATTTGAGAACATACATATGTAATCTCGCATTTTTGCTCAGTTGAAGTTCCCAGTTGAGACCTCCTGTGTCCGCTTGCACAGTCACCAGCAAACCTAGGGAAGCCCCATAGCTTTCTACCTGGAAGATGTCCATTAAACCAAAACCATGTCAGGCTGCATTTTCAGGAACTTCAAATCTACTCAGAGTAGGTCCACATTGTTAAACGGTTCAAAACCTCCCATACTTTTCTTGATAAAGAAAAAAGTTCCAAACCTGCTATAGCATATGTAAGTCAGACCAATCTACTTACTGAAATCAACTTAGAGCATATTTTATCATCTCGGAATTCGGACCAAAGAATCTCTAATGCGCCGTCACGATATGGTTGAATGGTCAGACACTGAATCCTGGACTCTCCAAAACAGAGAACTGGGATCTACATCTCAACCAAGAGACAACATCTCTAGCGTGAGGATGGAGAGAGTAAAAGTGGGTCTTCTATGTATGGGTCAGTGTGCCTATAGTACCATTCCCAAGGCATTTAATGCACCTTCTATACCTTTTGAGTGAACTGCAGTTTGCAATCGCAAGCATAAACTAGCAGTTCTCAATAGAAACAGTCATCGAATGTATGTAGCTTCTGTCAGGTTGTCATGTCATGAACAGTATGGAAGGTTGTAAGCTGCAGACAAATCCATGAATCTGGTTGGGAAAACAGAGTAACTATGTGGTCCTCAAGAGCACTATTGACCGGTTGACTATCAATAAATCCAGTAAAGCATGACCAATTTATGAGCAAAATATGGCCGCGACCAAACCAAGAAATCAGGGTCTCTTATGCTTTCATTCCTTTTTTTTCTTTTTGAGGGAATGGTTACATATTCCTAATAAAATTGTAGAAATATAAGAGAAAACAGATTTTGGATTTTTGGTAGTACCTGGACTTTGTGCCGGAACCACCACCAAGAAAGTTATACAGTCCCCAGGCTGAACTACGTGCGTCAGAGCCCAAACAAGTGCTGTCTTTGGTATTTCTCTAGATGCCTTAACAGCAACCACAACCTTTTCTGCCACATCCAACCCTTTCTCTTGCTTCCCACGCCCCAGGTTCAGATTGGTGTTCATGGCACCTTCTCAATCTCCTCCCGCCACAGAACTTCTTTCACAAAAATTACCTCAGAAATATAGCACTCATCTCCTAAATGCGTTCCAAACACGATTTTTCATCTCCAGTAAACAACTAATCAAATGGTAGAAGTATTAAGCCACCAACAAGTACAGAAGGAACTTGCCAAACGAGAGAAGGAAAAAGGAATGGCATTTCCCATCACGCCGTTTTCAGGCTATTGCTTCACACACTGTTGAAACGGGAAAGAGACGATCTTCTAGTAGTAAGATCCAGCCGCAATTGGGCGTGTAACACTAGTGATATTCATACCATAAAACAGAGAAAAGACGCAATGCGAGTTGCGAGTCAAAACTTAAAACCAAATGCCGCAGGAGCCACTGTCATGCCAGAACATGGTAGATGAAATGGCCTTAAAAGCCCCAAAATAAAAGGGAATAGTTAAGCGAGATACTCGAATTACTCCGATTGACAGAAATGCCCAACTGCAAACACAACCAAACACTTCTCTTTCGCTTCCAAGCGTGAAACTCAAGATCCTTGTGGAAGAGCCAAAACAAAGGCCAAAAGTGCTCTCTTGTCTTGCCCGAATCAGAAAGCACTTGAGGAGGCCCGAAACTTCGCCGAAAAGAAGGACGTATCAGTATATTCACCAATTCGCTTTGGGAGAAAAACTAAATCCTTCGGGCTAAAGCAACAGTTTCCGAAGATGGACGATGCATTCCAATAAAAATGAGTCAGTCGTCTTCTCACTCTAAACCTTCATCAAACTCATCACCAGAAAAGCCCAAGATTCATCGGTTTACACCAAAATACGAAATATTCGATTTCCCTCAGCTTGATCCCTCTAAAGCCCTTCCCTACGATTTCTCACACGACCGTCTAGTCACTCACGACGATCCACGTTCGCCAAGAAAAGCGGAATTTCTGCACCGAATCCGAGCTGCTTTCGGTTATCAAGCTACGATTTTAGCCTGATTTTCCGCACTGAGAAGGAAAAGAACAAAGAAAAGGACATAAATGAGCCCTTTAGAAATTAAGAACAAAGCAACCAATGGCCAAACAATTCAAGCAAAAATAAAAATTCAAATGAAGGAATCATAAAAACGCCAGAAACCAAACATAAAGAAAAATAGAAAATGGCAGAAATAAAATAGCAGGCACCGAGAGAGTTAGCTCAACGGTGTGTGTTCGGCTCTGGCCTCCTCTCGTAACCAAAAGAAAAACAGCGGACACCTCAGGAATTTTGTTCTTAGTCCTTCTCTGTTCGGGTGCAAACTCACGATATAAGTGGAGAGCGAAGGGATGCTCCTCTGCAGGCTTCTCTGTACCTTGCACAAAAACAAGAAATGCATCAAAACTCCATCAAACTACCGATATCAAATAATGCGCCACACACACACACAAACAGAGAGAGAGAGCACTGCAACTAGAACTCAATTTAAGAACATCTAACAGAAAAATAAAAGAAAATTATCACATCCACACTCCAAACTCTCTCACACACACACACAGAGATAGGTGTCCCAGTCGTCTTCTAGCTTGCGTCTGTCGTCTTTCTATTTCTGACCGTTTCGTTCTACTGCCTCTCCTCTCTTCCTCCTCTGCATTTGCGCACCGAACTCGTTTTGCTGATCCGCGCCAGCGAGAGATTTCCATTTATATCCAAAAAGAGCGTCTGCCCTTTACGAAACGGCCACTCAGCAGGAGGCCCCTTTTCCGTGCAACTTGGTTCCAAGATAATTAATTGCTGCCCGCCCGAACGACCTACCCTCACCCCGCTCTCCTGATCGGGTCGGATTTGGCCTGACCAAACCCGTTATCCAAAATAACCAAATTGGCAAATTCTATATTTAAACTACTCATGGCCATGAACGAGTCCAACCTTTTTAGGTTCGGCTCCAGGTTTAGATTCAAGTATGTGCTTCTGTGGAGTCTTACAAAAAAAAATTGCATACGGATCCAATAAGAAAAATCAGAACTCTTACATGGATTTTTTGTGAAAGATGGTAATTTTGGTAGCTTTTGTGTTGAATCTAAGGTGCATTTACATCGAATCGAAGTTGATATGGACCTTTCATAGTCCATACCTGGTCCATGATCTGGTAAGCCCCATTGCAGCTAAGTAAAATCTCCTTCTTAGTTGCACGCTTAGTTGTTGTGTGTGTTAGGCTTCAGCCTTCTAAAATAAAAGGAAAAAAAAAAGTGCTTTATCGTTATCATCCTTGACTTTATTGAATCTGATGTGGGTTTAATTGGATCTTTTTTTTATAATGAGGAGGCTTGAGTCCGATGCACGATGTCGTGACTTTTAACTTGTGAGTCGACCCCATAGCCGGAAGAGCTATTGCGCTTTATGCGAATAAAATATTATAAAATATCCATTTATTAGGTTTTGATATCAGGTGTTCAAAGGGATCCAATGCCACCATGTCTGGGTAGGGATGGCAATATCCATTTCCTCAGTTGTAGCTGATGCCACTTTAATGGGCAGGAATTATCGGATGCCAAAGATGTTCAGGTTTTATCCAACCCGAACCCAATCAAATGGAGTAATCTCCGCCCCATTCAGGTCGGATGAGTCGGGTCCGATATGTTGGTCTTATATTTCTATGAGGATCCAAAATACCTGTAAAAACCATACCCAAAAGGAGAAAAAGAAACTTTTCCCTCTTATCCCCAAAATGCATTGGATCGGATCCAAAGTGAATAGAGATCTAACACACTTGCAATCCAACTCTACTGACTTTTATGCGAAGGTCAATTTCGTCATTGAGCATGACGGGTGCGATTCCGGACATTCGCAGTTTCTTCGAACCGAGGTTTACTCCATGTAATTACCAAAACACCCTTCATATGACTCATAGTAAACCCTACCTTCGTCATCGGGGAAAAACTCTTTTCTACGTATTTCGTCACCATTGTCAAAACTCTTCTCTCCCTCTTTTTCTCTCGAACACACATTTTCCGATGCTTGTATTCTTAGTTAAACATTATTTATGTTTAACAATCTTCAAGTTTTCATCATTTATATGAATTATTGAAATTAAAATTTTAAAAGTAAAAAATTATTTTTATACTATTTAAGAATGACACTTGTTATTATTTTACTTTTTATTTTAAATATTTTAATTGTTAATATTAAAGATGAGACCGTTGAACTTTTTTAAAGGAGATTTGAACGTGAATGAGTATGGATATATACTATGGTCTCTCCAATTTCGTATGTGCTAAACTTTTATATGTTATCATACACAAACAAATCCATAAGAAATCACGACGGTCCCATTGCAAGATGGACAATTATCATAATGGCCATGATTTTCATTTTTTTGTTCTTTATTGACATTATGTAAATTCTGATCTATTCACTTCATATTGGGAGATCAGTAACTTTCCCCGTATGCTGCTCTACAAAGCATTCTTGTATCTTCTTCTTTGTTGAATGAAATTCTTATTTTTTATAAAAAAAATCAACCAAATCCCAATCATATGTCTCTTAGAGTTGATGGAAATATCCTAAGGATTTACCAATCTTCTCTCTCTCCCTATATATATATAAACACTCTCCATTTTTATTTAAACATGTATTTCAGTTTAACATATTCTTGCCGTCCAAATATGCCCGATTTATTTTTGAGAAGTTATCATGATGTTGATTGGATACAGTAAATTCTTCAATTTAAAGATGATGAAAGTCTTCTAACTGCAGAGAATCTGAACCGTTGGAAAGAAAAAAAGGTTGCCCTACAAAAGATGGCGCCTATTCTATCTCTTTCCCTGCCTTTTTCCTTTCAATCAAACTAGCCATATTCAAAGCTACAAAACAAACGAAGATCGGATTCTTTAGTAATTCCAGGAAATTTTTGGCATCTTCCTGATGAAAGCAAAGTAAAATGAGAGGCAAAATATACAAATTGCACATATTTACAAATGTTGAATTTTTAAATTTCAAACCCTGATGCATTATTCAAATTTCAAACCATGGTAAATTACTCAACATGGGAAAACTGCTAGATGTGGAGTTGGTAAACGAACCAGGCAGCTCGTAATTCGGGTCGGTTCCACCCGTCCCTTACTAGTTTGTATTCGCTTCGTTAAACCATATGGGCTGAACCTGTATGGCCCGGTTCGGCTCTCGAAACTCATTAAATGACAACTTAATTGTCAACTTTTTAACGGAAGGTTTTATGTTAATAAGAGGCATGCATTGAAGAGAATTAGGGATGGTCATATTGACACGACCTGTACGACCACAACCCGACTCGTATGGGTGTAGGGAATACCTGGTTCGATCAAGTTTACATATGGGGATAAGATGCCCGGACCTAACCTATATCCGACAAACAATATATATACGGGATAAGATGCCTGGACATGTATCCAATACACTATATATAATGCTCAATCTAATATATGGTTAAATCTACTTTAATATCTTTATCGTTTGATTCACATGATTAACCGTAAATATTTGATTCAAAAAGGTGATTGTACCGTTTTACATTAAATACGAGCATGTAAAGTATAGATTCAAATTCTAATCATTGATTGCATGAATAAAACAGTAGAGATGTTTGAGAACATTTAAGTATGAATAGACATTGAGTACAAACTTATATATATAACGGTTTTTGCCCCCATTGTTGGTGAACATGTTCAAACAAAAGCGGTTCGGCTAGCAGTTAGCTTAGCTTGTTCGTGTAGACCATAAGTCAAGCCAAAAGGAATGGTTTGTTCAGCTCATTTGGCTTGTTTGACGGTCTTTACATGGATCTATTTGTCAGACCCGGTTAATCAAAACAGGATCCAGTTTACTACCAAACTTGGATTAACAGGATATTATGAACTTGATCATGTTATTTACAACCAAATTCGGTACACGCATCGGATCAGTTCAGGGTTTGCATCTTAACCCAAATCCAACTTGTTTATAACCTTATTCATACACATTATTTTACCATATTACTTTTCACGCCCAAAGCTCCATCCCAAGTCTTTCCACAGGCCCTTTCTTTTACTTTATTTTGTATTTTGTGTCCCTTTAGTTTGAAACTCAACACCGCTCCAAGCTTTTCTAATGGCATCTTATTCAAGTTTGAGGACATAAAAGGCCCTTTAATTCGAAATTCTAAGCTTGTGTAGTGCAAATAGGGTGTTTGCCAAGAACGACAATTGTGTTCTGCTGGGAACCGAGTCGGATACTAGTCACCAGAGCCTTAGCTCAACTGGCAGGGCGCTCTGATGCCTTGCCGCTGGTGGGGAGTTCAACTCCTGGGGGATGTATGTCTGTGAGTACCAGGCTTCGGTCACCTTACGAACAACTAAGCTTTTTTTCATACTAGATGAGGTTGATTTTATGGATTCTTTGTTCGATCATGCCGTTTCATTTTTCTAGTTTTTTTTTACTAAGCTTACTTAAGTTGCCTTTTTCTTTGTCTTAAATGATTTTTGTTTATTTTATTATATATTCGTGGCACTCATAATTTGTCTATAATAACTTCATTACAAATAGGGTTTTCTCTTATATTGTCACACATCCATTTAAATATCTTTATTTCTATCACCGATATCTTTTACAAATATTATGTTTAACTACTCAACGCTCATCAATATATAACATAACATATTTAATTGATATTCTAAGTAAAGAAATGGATTCATGGTACCATAGCAATATGATCAAAAGAAGAAGGAAAGGAAAATAAAGAAATATTTGTGAAATTGCATAAGCAAGCCAGGTTTTTGGATCTATTGCAACTCGGATTCCTAAGATTTGGGTTTGTGATCCTTTCTTTCTAATTTTACGGGTATTTGTAGTGACAAATTGAGAAGCTGTAATGCAAAGTGAAGGAGAAGTTCGTTACTGGAAATGACTAATTAGTGGGACTGTTCAGTGAGCCAAGCTGCTTGACGGCTCATGATGAGCTCGTTCATGATCGGTTCGTGGCTATAAATGAGCTGAACATGAGTGGACTCATTACTAGAATTATAGCTGATTATGAACCCTTCTCGTTCGGCTTGGCTTGGCTTGGCTGATATGAGCTCGTTTGGTCTGTATGTAATGTATGATATAAAAACATGTTAACACAAGCAATTGAGTGGGCACAACCTTTTCAAATAACAAGTCTTTCAACCCTACATGAAACTTAATAGAAAAATTAATTTCACTTAATCCTTGTCAAGAAAATTGAGTGTTGTGATTGAAAATTACCTGTTGAAGTCATACTTTTGACTTTAACGAGCTTTTCGTGTTCAGCTCATTTAACTCGGCTCATGTTAGCTTCGTGCTTGGCTGGCTTAAACAAGCTAAGAAGCAGATCATGAACCAGGGGTGTAGACATGGCCAGTTCCTGTTTTCCTGTAACTAAGAACCGAAACCAAATCGGGACTAGGCTAGTTCTAATTTCGGTTCTGGTTCTTATTGGAGTCCTAAACTGCTTGAAAGTCAAAAATTCATTAAAAGGTCTGAAATTGAATTTGTTTCAAATCAACCTAACGCCTAAAAAGTAGCATCGCTCTCTCTCACACACAAACACGCACAAAGGCACCACACATATGTGCGTATTAATTTGTTTCTGAGATACCTGCATCAGATCCAAGTTAAAAAATCTACTTACATAGAACACACACATATGCATGGATAAATACATACAAATATATATATACATATATATATATATATACATATATATATATATATATACATATATATATATACATACATATATATATATACATACATATATATATATACATATATACATACATATATACATATATACATATATAGATACATATATACATATATACATATATACATACATATATACATATATATATATATATATATACATATATATATGTATATATCTCATCATATCAGATATCACTCATATATATATATATATATATATATATGAGTGATATTCTGATTGATGAGATCAGCTTCACCACTGAAGCTGCTCACTCATATTTAAGAGTCATTTTATATATATATATATATATATGAGTGATATTCTGATTGATGAGATCAGCTTCACCACTGAAGCTGCTCACTCGTATTTAAGAGTCATTTTTTTAGAGTATGAGTTTAATAACATTATAGTACATATTCTTTTAAACATTTTAAAATTCTTACTACTAAAAAGAGATGAGTGGCCGTGAGTGCACCAACTAAAACGTTACACATTTCTTCATAGGAACCTTACTTTAAAGAAAATGGAGCGATTTCCTTGTTTTTGAGTTGCTTTTATTTTTTTCTCTACATTACTTACTTAATAGTTTAAGTTGTTCAACTGTTTAAGTGAAGCATGTGACAGTGGCAACATAGAGATGATAACAGTACACTTATATTGAATTTAGTACCTGTCTGCAAGCATGAATAAACGAACAAGATGAGGAATTCTTGTGCTTTGTGGTTTTCTCTGCTCAAGAATAAATTATTTTAGCAAATGGGGAGAATTCAATTATCAATTATTTTATATTTTCGTCTGTAGCACCAATATCATACTATTTTATATGTTCAACTCAAATGGAGCAAAGAATCCAAAGTTAGCTGTCTTTTCATCTCCTGATTTCTCGCTTCCTTGCTGCTGTGAGAAGAACAATCATGTAAATGCCCATTAAACAATGTTTTTGGTAGGGATGTGAATGGGGCGGGGCGGGGCGGGTTTGCACCCCGTCCACATACCCGCCCTCCCCGCGTTGCGTAGCTGGTCTTAGGTCTTTGGGATTCAAACCTCGCAAAGAAATAACCCGCCCCCACACAGATCGTGTTCGTTTCATATTACGAGCAAAGAGTTTTTCAGATCGTGTTCGTTTCATGTCGTATTTTATGTGGCCAGTCTACGACAATTTCATGTTTCCCTTCGCGCATGTCATTGTGTTTGCCTTATGAACAGGTTAACCCCACACCGATCCTTGCTTGTCATTTTGAATGGACAAGGTCATGCTAAGAAACAAAATTTTTAGCAATGTTGCTCACTCGTTACTTTTTGTTGGTATGATTATAATAATATTATTCTTAAATTTTAATTCATGCTCAAATATATTCAAACATATTTAATATTTGATTAATATTATCAATGATGGAGATTTGAATTAGAAGCATTATTATACTTCGTCATTTGCATTAAACGTCTTTTGCTTTATCACCTCAATTGTTTATATTTCAAACGTGAATGAGGTTTGAATATTTACCATTTCTTCTCTGTCGAAAGAAAACATTGTAAATGTGTATATCACATCTATGCTTAAATGTGTTAAAGGATTTTTACCATCCGATCAATGAGATTGAAAATTGAGATTCAATTTTTTAAAATAAAAAGGTACTTTGTGAATTTTTCGTGAAATAAATGTACTTGGGTATTTTTTAATTTTTGACTTAAGAATTTAACAGCTATCTGGTTGTTGATCAAATGATTGAGATCTTCAACAAGATTAAAGCACGGATGAGTGTGTATCAACTATGTTTTCTCTCTCTCTCTCCCTCTCTCTCTCTCTCTCTCTCTCTCTCTCTCTATATATATATATATATATAACACTTTTGAGAAAAAAAAAGAACATACTCTTGGATTCTCTAAAGATAGTGAATCTCAAAAATAATACAATTTAAAATTATCATTAGATCTGCACTTTTAATATAAAGAAGCGATAATTAGGCAATCCATGATAGCAAGATTGATGTCATATGCCCCGACCAATAATAGTAAACAATAGTTCAAACGCATTGACCATTATTGTGACGCATCTGGCAACAAGGGCTTGCAGGTTTGGATTTAGTAAAGTCACTTTTTAATATTTGATTCCTGCTTTTGTGGTCAAAACGGTTCACCCGGATAGGTCACCAGTTGAGGGTCATGAATTCGACATCTAAGGCATGCATCTGGCTTCAGCCTCCCAAATACACCAATTAAAGAGTCCCCGGGTTTGTTTCGTTCGGATTTACACCATGCCAAACATAACGTATATCATGATTAGACGGAGAGAACACCAAAGATCGCGATCTTGGTCTTCCCTGGCACAAGTGCAATGGCATCCCATATATGTGTTGATCTCGCCAATGGGACCTTATATGAAACAAGATACAGAACCCGTTTCCTTGACCACCCAAAGTAAATTGCAAGAAATGGGGCCATAGTTTTCCGGGTCATGTTCAGGTTGACTTATTTTGACACGAACTTGAAATGACAACATGAAAATCCCCGGAATCCTGAAATTACTGGCAGATCAAAAACATGAATGACCATGGCAATAGTAAAGGTTTTAATCATGGGTTTGGTAATGGTTCGGATTTGGAGTGGCGTGCACCTAGAATCCTAATCCATTTACCACTGTGATTGCAGCTCGCATGGCAAGGAGCAAAAGCATCGACAAGAGGTGCCTTAAGTCAACATTCTAAAACACACACACACACACACACACACACACATATATATATATATATATGGGTGTCAGTTGCATCATTGTGTTTGGTGCATAATCTTGCATAAACATCTTCGTCTGATCGTTGAGATGGACGGTGAAGATTTGAATCACTTTGCATTTAATGTACTTAACAATATTAGAACATGTATATAGATAAAACAATATATTTTATTCAAATCTCCACAATTGATCTCAAAGATCAATATGGTAGAGAGAGCATGGTTTGTACATACACTCCTTTATGCTTTAATCTTCTTAAAGATCTTAAGCATTTAGTCTTTAAGTACCAAGGTACTTTTTATTTTTTAAATTTCAATTTCAATTGTTAATCTTACTGATCAAACAATTGAGATCTTTAAGAATGTTTAAGGATGAATGAATGTGTATTTACCATTTTCTTTCTCTTTCTCTCTCTCTATATATATGTGTATGTGTATGTATGTATATATATTTGTGCGTGTTACATGAATGTATCGTAATAATATAGTAGGGGGAGATCGAAGAGGTCCTATAACTGCAACACTAAGGTGGTCCAGTAACGGTAGCTGTGTCCTCCTTATCGAACATTAAAGAATTTCTTTTCTCTCCGGGGTTTACCTGAATCGAAGAAAATCAAACCTAGAGTAACAAAGTAGCATGCGCAGCAGAGCTTATCTCAATGGTAGGGGTCTCGACTCCCACAATACAGTGGCGAGTTCGATTCTTGGGATGTCAGGCTTTGGCCTCCCTCCATAAAAAAAGAAGAAGAAGCCCGCACCTGTGTACATACGTACATGCATGTCTATATGTTGGTGGTGTATATACATATACGTACATATGTATTAGTTTGTAGTATTCATTTATACCATCAAGTCTGCAAAACTGTCCATTAAGTAAGACCAGCAAGTGGCAACAAGAGCTCTTTCTGTCCATTATATTCGATGATAGAAAGGTGGATGATATATTCTTTGTATAATAGTGTTCAAATAAATGTGAAAGCCATTGACCATTATTGTGGTGTATGTGGCAACAAGAGCTTCTGGGTTTGGATATGATTTTGGATGTTGCTTTTGTAGTCAAATGCTTCCCAGTTTGACAGTGCTTTTCTGTACAGATGCTTAGTTATTGACTTATTGTTTGCTTTTGTTATATTGTCTCTGTTGATCCTCTTTGTGTAGTCTCAATTTCATGACTTGTGTCACGTAAATGTGATCTTGGTTAGCACCCCGTCTCCTATGTAGTCTGGCAGTAGAACACACGATGCAGAACCCAAAAGATCCAACCACAGAGAGAGAGGTAGAGAGAAAGGGAGGTTTCCAACCACAACAACAACAACTAAGCCTTTTCCCATATTAAACGGCGTCAGCTACATGGATTCTTTGTTTCTACATAGCCCTATCATGTGCCATGTTCGCAGATAACTCACGATAAGCTAGATTATTCTTTATTGTTTCTTTTCAACACTTTTGTGACCGTCCCCGACCTCTTTTAATACTTTCAAAATCTAGTTTTTCATACCTTATAAGTTTTTCTTTTGATCTTCTTTCTATATGTCCAAACCACCTTAAACGTTATTCTCTCATTTTATTCTTTATTGGTGCCACACATAATTTATTTCTAATAATCTCATTATGTATATGCTCTTATTTGGCAGCTCTTTGATTGTGTACCAAATCCTTATCTTGCTTTGCAGCCAGTGTAGGTGAATCTACCAGCATTCATATTTAAAAATATATATAAGTAACATAACATAGAAAGTTAGGATTAGGAGTGTGAACAGTTAGAGGACCTGGATTGGATCCAAGTAAGTTCTGAGTCTCAGACCCATTTTAGAATTCTATCACCAAATCGGAATGTGGGTTCTACAGTCTAGAAAGAGAACAACCAGACCTGGATCCTGGCATTGCCTTACCTGAGCCTTTTCCAACTCTACGTTAGGTCAGCTAGAGGATGCAACATGAGGACTTCTTGGGAGATCACTCGTCATAGTACTATTTTCATCCCAGCATATTAAACTTCTGAATTTGGATGGATTTCAGTGCATTTATCATGAAAACATTGCACCCGCGACTCTTCTCCTTTATCTGGACTTGTGACCGGCCATGCAAAGAAGATCCCTTACACCAGCACCGGCAGAGTTAACAACACGACCTGAATTGTGTTTGGGCGAAGGTTAAGAATTGTGCTTGTGGAAGGGATCATACGTAGACTTTCCAGTGCTTTTACATTATGTGAAGCCCAACCATAACTTGGATGAATCCAGGTTGCTATGCATGTCCATAAAAGCTACCTAGTTCTATATATTATTTGGTTTATGATAGTTTGGCTCAAGCAACAGCTTATCTGTTCTTTTGTTACCAAACCTTGACCTTGGTGAGCTCCAATGGGGTTTGGATCGAACCCGGGCTCTTGACACCCCTAGTTACAATTAGGGATGGAGAAGGACCTAACTTGTTTCTCCAAGGTCACTCATCGTTGCGATCTGCACATCGTGCATCATGGTCCATGTTTTCAGTACCACTCAGATTCACTCTAACCATTATAACGAAAAATGCACATAATTATCAGAAGTTGTCATTATTATGGACTAAACTAAATTAACTTGGCTATCTTTGGTCGTTTCATTCTAATAGAATCTGCAAAAAAAAAAAACTAAATAGAATGAAATATTTTGCTTCTATACCTTCCAATTTGTTAAGTACCACTCAGATCAAATTCAACCCGATTTGCACCTGACTTAGATTAGATCTGAGTTACGATGAATCAGATTTGGATGTAAATTCTTGATCCGATTCAGGAACATGTCTTATTCTTCTCATCAGGTGGGTTCATACCCGAAGTCCTGAGGGCAAGGTCCAGAAGGAACATAGTAGGACAACTGAACAACACCGAGCGTAGTCAGATTAGCCCGGCGAGCTTGTCTGGGATCCAGACCTATGCTGCCATCTGAACCTTTTGTGGCATATGGCGAGGTGGGTTCTCACCTCACCCGCACCCGCCCTGTACTGGAAACTTACTATTAGACCCCAACCCATCCTGCCCCAGGGGTCCTGGGGATCATAACCTACACCCACTTTGGTATAACTGCCTGTTTCACTTCAACCTATAAAATAATTTTTAAAAGAAAATTTTATTTATATCCTATATTTTCCATAAAACATAAAATCTACTTTATAAGGTTCATATTATATATTAAATTAGAAATGCTTACATACATACATTTATATTTATATAAAGTATATATGTATCTAAAATATATACTTTATGTGTATTATATATATATATATATAGTGTGTGTGTGTGTGTGTATGTATCAGCATGGGTAGGGGTGGACATTTTCCTCCATAACCCTCCCTATGTAGGGGGCGGGGTAGGGTGAGTACTCATGAGGCAGGTAGAGATTGCGGAGTATTTCCTTAAGTACTTAGTCACATTTGCAAAATATGTGTGAGGACTCTTGAAGGAATGATAGACTTCTTTGAAGTTAATATTGGTTACATCAAGGATCAACTTTAAGCCCATACTTATTTATAATGGTGATTGATGAGTTAACAAAATATATTCAAGATAAAGTACCTTGGTGTATGTTATTTACTGATGACATTATGTTAGTGGAGGAGTCTAAGGAAAAAGTTAATAGAAAATTGAAACTATGGAGAGAAACATTAGAAAGTAAAGGCTTCCGAGTTAGTAGAACAAAGGCAAAATATATGGAATGTAAGTTTGATCATTTGGTTACTTCAGAAGACATAGAAATTAAAATTGACACACATTTCATTCCCCAAAAGAAAAATTTAAATACCTAAGGTCAATTTTTAAGAGTGATGGAAGAATTGATGAAGATGTTACGCATAGAATTAATGTTGTTGGTTAAAATGGAAAGGAGCATCAGGTATTTTTTGTGATAAGAAGATACTATTAAAGTTAAAAGGTAAATATTATAAAGCAACAATTAGACATGTCATGTTTTATGGTTCTGAATGTTGGGCAGTTATATTTGGGACAGAAATGAAGATGTTGAGATGGATGAGTGATCATAAAAGAAAAGACTGTATACACAATGAGGTTATTAGAAACAAATTAGGAGTGATACCAATAGAGGATAAAATGAGAGAATATCGTTTAAGATGATTTGGACATATAAAAAACGATGAAAAGAAGAACCTATAAGAAGGTATGAAAAACTATATTTTGAAAGTATTAAAAAAGGTTGAAGACGACCACAAAAGTGTTAGAAAGAAACAATAAAGAATCATCTAGCTTATTGTGAGTTAACTGCTAACATGGCACATGATAGGGCTCTGTGAAAACAAAGAATCCATGTAGCGGATCCCGTCTAACATGGGAAAGGCTTAGTTGTTGTTGTTGTTCTTAGTCACATTTGCATAATTTATAACAAGTTGTCAAAAAAAGCACGTTGGACTCTTTCGAGATGAGTTGTCATGTGGACTTTCATATCAGTGACTACGTTTACACAAAAGCCAAACACATCTTTTTTCATTTATTTTAATGCTAATTCTACTGGTGAGATTAGACTGTTTTTAATATTAAATACTTGGTTGATTTTTTTTCATTGATCGATTTGTCCTTTCATCAAAATTTGGTGGCATAGATGTGGATGCTGTAAAGTTGCTATTTGTACATGCAACCAAACAATTTAAAATTTGTGATTGCTTAAATTAGATAAATGGTGATGTTAATTATTACCATTTGGTCAATCGAATAATTGGTATAGGACTCTGTGTGTGTGTGTGCTTGCATGCGCACGTATGCATGCGTCCAAACTTATGCATACGTGTGTGTTAGGCTTTAGCTCCAGTTGAAACAACAAAAAAAAGAAACATTTTTAGGTTTCGAGACCATGAGTTTGATACTCTCGTGGTATGAGCTCTGTCTAAATCTGTGTCATGTGCGCGCGCGCAGACACACATACAGAGAGAGAGAGAGAGAGAGAGAGATTAGGGCATAGCACAGTGATTCACTTGTGTGCCATGCACCCCCAAATAAAAGAATAACAGCGACTTGTATGCTTTCATGAGCGGACGTGATTGGTCAATATATCATAAACTTGGCACCATGCGGTAGCAGTGTTCAACTTGAATTCCACGAACAATAATTTAGGCCTCGTCATTGTCACTGTTTCACTGCTTTCCTTTCAAGTTCAGAACTTTACTATTGAGTTGATATTCATGCTTTACACAACTAAGGATGTTTTCTCGGTTTGCCCCTTCTCTCTTCGGGAACGATGAAGCCAGATGCACACCGGGGTATTCAAATTCATGACCCTCAACTTGTGAGTCACCTCGTAACCAGGTGAGCTATAGCTAGATCATCTCCTCTCTCTTTGTCAACATTAGACAAAATTGCCAAATTTTGTGGTTTCTACAGTATTCAATTTGTTATATCCAAATCAAATCCTACCCGATTAATTTGCACCCGAACTAGAAATAGGTTCGGTGAATCCAGTTCATATCTAAATCCAGGACCTGATTCAGAAACGGGTTTAGATCGAGGCCACATTGGTATAGCTCATGACTCCCCAGTATGGACGGTGACGAGTGGCACACGACTTAGGACGCTAGTAAAAGCCAAGGAAGTGAGTCCCTTGAACCAGCAGTGGATCTACATTGGGACGAGGTGGAGTGGCCGCCTCACTTGAAAATTCTGAAATTCGAAAAGTCAATGAAAATGTTACAAGACGCGATCGAATCCATTGCTACTATAGGTAATTCGCTCCACTCCACATAAAATTCTAGATCGTCCACTGCAGACAGAGAGAGAGAGAGACAGCGCAATTAATGTACAGAGAACGCTCACAAAAAAGGTGACGGAAGAAACATCGTCACATTGTGTACGTTTCCATAAACAAACACATCAATCACAAAGTTTGTACCACGCTGTAGCAGTGTTTGATATGGATTCGACCAACAATAATTTAGTAGTGCTCGTCATTTTCACCGCATCGTCGTCTTCCTCAAACTTTGTTGCGTAGCATTTCTTTTCCCAATGATCATGGTTGCAAACAACCAATTCAATCCGAATCACTGAATCCTTCTACCAGTGGCCATAGCTTCAGTTAATTGATTAAGCTAGGTTCCTAGAATTCAGCTCACCCGAGTTGTTTGATCAGTTTACGGTCCTGAGCAGCACTTACGTACCCCCACCACCCACAATAAATAAAGCCAGCTACCAATTCGGCTCAGCTCAGCCCATCTTCATCTTATTTAATATCCCCTACCATGTGGGACATCTCTGCAGCCACATGACCTCACTAACACAATCGCTGGAAATGAGAACAAACCTTTGGAACAAAAAAAAAGGATCGTAAAGAAACAAAACATTTGAGAACTTGTGAAAGTCCTATGATCAATTTCTTTTAATTGAATTGAATGAACATGTGTAATCTGTTTAAGTTTGAAACAATGGGTGTAATCGATCCTGAGTCAAGCTGGAGCACAAACCAGCTCCAGTCTCGCTAAGAAAATGCTCAGCTCAACGGTTGACCTTCAATCTTCAGGCATAATTTCCTTTAAAATGTTCTTATATATATAGAGAGAGAGAGAAATTGGATCCAGTTCTTTCGAGAATGACTTAATAACATTGTCTTTCATCCTTTTTTACATCTTACTTTTACTCCGGAAACCGAGGATATAGGGGTGAGGATCACCTTCGAGCAGAAGTTCAACAGGAACCACTCAGTCATCGTAATGACTCAAGCCAACTTCCATTGATTAAGCCGATGGATTCACCAGGGTTTGAGGTTCTAATGATAATTCTTGACGTATTTTGTGTTTCAACTTATAAGCATTTTTTAAGAAACTCAAGGCAGTGCTATAGGCCAGAGCTACCTCACAAAGATACGGTTGTTAATATCACGTGGGTGTGTCTGTGAGACACTACAATTTTAAAATTTATAGAGAAAAACAGTGATATATAGAGAGAGATAGTGATATATAGAGAGAGATAGGTCTAAATAGATGATTGTCTTTAAATGCATATACATAAACACTTTTAGATTTTTGAAATGAACTTTGAAGTAATAAAATAAAATTCAATTAATTCATATTAATACAACATTTATTTTTTAAATTTAAATCTCTACTCTTAGTCATGTTAACCGAACAGTCGACATATTTATGTACAGATCCTCACCTTTCCAGTCCACGTATTCATGTTAAGATGAGCCTTGCATACTGCTTGCGTATGTATAGTTAAACATATTTTGGCAAGGTGGAGACTGCTAGATCTGAGAAACACAAGGTATCAGCCATACGTTTTACAAAAATAACAGAAAAAATCCTCTTGTGGCTTCATCTTTACAGGAAGCGTCTCTCTCTCTGTGCAGGACAGCGACGCGTTGTTGCATTGGGTGCTATATTCGAAGTATCATCGTTTCCTGCAGAATGAAAAAGGCTATCGATACAAAAGTCCAATCAAATTCGTGGTGCTCATGTGCGCCAGCAACTTCTTTTTTATTTTTCTCATTTTTTGAATGAGATGCGTAAGCATACGTAGGCCAAAACAGAACTGCCATGAATTGTAAAACGTAAAGAACAACAAAACATCGACGAAGGCCAGAAGACGCAATATAATGACACCAACTATCAGCAGCAGGTAATCCCTTCCTAATTATTTCCCTCCTTATCGTTAACTCGATGCTACCCGAAGCGTTTAAAGAATTACAAGCTAAGATGATCCAAAGACCGTGTTATAGCAGCAACTAGGGTCGCGAATGTGGGTTTTCAACACTTCTACAATATCTGAGCATCACATTTTTCTTACTTACATATATTTGATATATAGGTACACGTTTACTTATGTATATTCAACATGTGGCTGTTCAGGACATCTGACCACACACACGTAGACACACACACACACACACACACACACACATATATATATATATATATATATATATATATATATATATATATATATATATATATGCGTTGAGAGAGAGATGGATAAACTATAGTTTTCATGCATGGTATTGTTTTAAAGTGTAAAAATCGCATTGATTACTGGACGACCATGGTACAGATATCGGAACACTATCGTCTTTGAGACTGACGGCACGCCCAAGTTATGTTTGGGCAGGAAAACAGGAGTCTGTCTACGAACGTGTTCTCTGAAGCAGAATCTGACGAACAAACAAGCTATTCACTAGAATTCTGTACTCTCGTTGGAGATTTGATGAACGTGGTGAACGTCACAGGCTCTCTCTCTCGTACATAAAGGCGGTCATGTTTCACTCAGATCGCAGAAGCGGTAATCTATTCCTTCTCTGCTAATTCACTTATCAGGTGAAAATCTATTGGTACTCAAAATATGGGCTTCATGATGAAAACAAAAGGTATAGTTTGCAGTTCATCTGGTCCTTCGAAGTTTTAGATCAATTCGTTTTGATAATTTGACTTAGATTTTGTTGCTGTGGTTGAGTTGCAGACGGCTTATTGAAACTAATCTGTGATGAGAACTATGATTCTTCATCGTCATGTCTGCAGAGGAGCTTGATCGATGGCACAAACATACTTTTCCTCCTGGCTTTCATTCTAATTTCTCTCATGAATATTGTCAAGAAAGACTACGGTAGCGGGAACACTAGCAGGAGCAGATTCTTTATCATTGTTTCTGTTTGCTGCATCCTTACGAGCTTCGCTCATTTTGGCTTTATATTATGGGTTCTATTGATGGAGAAGGATGACCATGTGCAATCTTGTTGGATTGTTTATCTGGTAAGAGGATTGACATGGTTAGCCATAGCAATCTCTTGCAATTTCCGGACACGAAAACACATGAGAACTGTGCTTTTGATATGGTGGGCACTTTTCTCATTGTTGGCATCTGCCTTTAATGTGAAGATGTTGATGAAAACCCATAAACTGCAGGTTCTAGATGCTATTTCTTGGCCTATAAATCTGTTACTGCTGATTTCTGCTTGGCGACTCCTTAGCTCATTAATTGTTCATAAACCCCCAGACGAAGGTATATATCAACCTCTGTTGAAAGAAGAAAAAAGGAAATCAAATAAGATTGGTGTCATTAGCCGTTTGACTTTTTCATGGATTAACCCATTGCTGCTTCTGGGTTACTCAAAACCATTGACTCTTCATGATGTTCCACAGTTAGAAGCAGAGGATGGTGCACTAACAGCCTACCAGTTGTTTATAAATGAGTGGGAAAACCAAAGAAACAAAAGATCAAATTCAAAAAGCTTGATCCTCAAAGCCTTAATGAATTGTTATTGGAAGGAGATGTTAGAGATAGGTGCCTATGCATTAACTCGATCGGTTGCAGTCTCGGTTTCGCCTTTGATACTAAATTCGCTTGTCCAGTACACGAGCCTAAAGAATAGTAGCTTGAGTTCTGGCATCCTTTTAGTAGGAGTATGAAAATCATTAAGTTACAATCCTGGGAGGATAAATTCAAGGACTTGTTGAATCCCTACGTGCTAAAGAGTTCATATGGTTGTCTCAGGCACAGTTGATTAAAGCTTCTGGGTCATTTCTTTATTGGATGTCTCCTACCATCGTTTCTGCTGTTATTTTCCTTTGGATGTGCACTTTTCCATAGTGCTCCATTGAATGCTGGAACCATTTTCACAGTTCTTGTAACGTTGAGGATCATGTCAGAACCTGTTCGAATGATCCCAGAGTCTCTATCTGTTCTGATCCAAGTTAAGGTCTCCTTTGATCAGTCTAAATACCTTTTGCTTGATGATGAGCTAAACAATGATGATAATGGAAGAGATATAAAGCTATGTTCAGATCCTGCAATGCTGTGGAAATTCATGGTGGCAACTTCATTTGGGATCAGGAATCAATATCCCCAACTTTAACAGATGTGAATTTAGAAATCAAATGGGGCAGAAAATAGCAGTTTGTGGGCCAGTTGGTGCTGGAAAATCATCTCTTTTGTTTGCAATACTTGGAGAGATTCCCAAGTTTTCTGGATCTGTGAGTTATTAACCGAATCAGTTCAATTTATTATCATGCCAAATTCATATTTATGATCTTAGTATCTTACACTTTTTACCACCTGAAATTTCATGATAATGAAAAACAGGTTAAAGTAGGTGGCACCATAGCCTATGTTTCTCAAACTTCTTGGATACAAAGTGGGACAGTTCGAGAATATACTCTTTGGCAAGCCAATGGACAAAACAAGATATGAGAATGCCATTAAAGTTTGCGCCTTAGATAAGGATATTAATGATTTCAGACATGGTGATCTCACAGAAATAGGTCAGCGAGGGATTAACTTGAGTGGAGGACAAAAGCAAAGGATTCAACTAGCTCGAGCAGTCTACAATGATGCTAACATCTATCTCCTTTGATGACCCTTTCAGCGCAGTTGATGCTGGGAAATGCAGGACTGCGTGATGACCGCTTTGCAAAATAAGACCGTGATTCTTGTCACCCATCAAGTTGAATTTCTATCAAACGTTGACAGAATTCTGGTAACCTCTGTATAAAGAAACTTTCAAGACTTTGATCATATTGTCATTAATATTATGAAACATGTTAAGATTTAAATAAAATGGGTTTTTCAACAGGTTATGGAAGGAGGTGAAATCACACAGTCAGGAAATTATGATGAACTCTTGGAATCCGGGATGGCATTTGAACTTCTTGTAACTGCACATAAAGAGGCACTGACAGTGTTAAATCCTACAGCTAACAGATGGTCCGGCAAAGGAGAGAATTCGGACACAAGTACCTTTGAATTTTCTAGCTTGCAACTTACAAAAGGGAGCAGTGGAGCAGATATTCTAGCGAAAGATGTCCAAAGAATACAACTAACACAAGATGAAGAGAAAGAAATAGGAGACATGGGACTGAAGACATACCTTGATTATTTAAGTGTTTCGAAGGGGAAAATTCTCTTTTTAATAGTTATTCTCTCTCAATCTACGTTTGTTGTTTTACAAATGTTATCAACATATTGGTTGGCCTCAGCCGTGAGTAATACTTACGTCAGCAGGGGAGTCCTAGTGGGAGTTTTTTCAGGAATTTCAATTTCTAGTTCTGTATTCTCTTACCTGAGATCCTTATTTACAGCTTATCTAGGCCTCAAGGCATCAAAGGCCTTTTTTTCTGGTTTTCTTGATTCCATATTCAAAGCACCCATGGCATTCTTTGATTCTACCCCAGTAGGACGGATTCTAACACGGGTATGTTTCTTTATTCGTGTTTTTCCGATAAACTGTGAATTACCAGCTTTGCTTTCAAACTTTCTATGTAATCAATACCGTGCAGGCATCATCGGACATGACTGTCTTGGATTTTGACATACCTTATTCATTAACTTTTGCAATAGCAGCTTGGATTGAGGTGATAGCATTTCTTATTCTCATGTCCGTAGTAACATGGGAACTTCTGATTGTGGTTATTCCTGCCATTTTGATCACCATCCATCTTCAGGTATAGCCAGGCTATGTATACATATTTCCTGAGAATTTTCAATCATATAATAAGTTTTTTTATTCTCTTTCATTTTTCTTTGGAACAAGAGGTATTTTCTAGCCTCTGCATTGGAGTTGGTAAGGATCAATGGAACAACTAAGGCACCAGTCATGAATGACGTAGCAGAGACAACCTTTGGTGCTGTCACCATAAGGGCCTTCTCTGTTATGGGAAGGTTCATACAGAAGAACTTAGAACTCATAGACACAGATGCAAAGCTTTTCTTTTACACAAACGGTGCAATGGAATGGGTCCTTCTTAGAGTAGAAACACTTCAAAATATCATCCTGTTCACTGCAATGCTCCTGATTGTCCTCCTTCCAGCTGGTACAGTTGGTGCAGGTACGGTCTGATGATAATCTTGGATCCTGTGATAGGTGGTGATATAAACACATCTATATATATATATATATGCACACATCTAGTATGGGAAAAGGCTTAGTTGTTGTTGTTGTTGTATATGCACACACATACATATATGTATTTGTGTGTTTACGTATCTATGTATAGTATTTCACATTTACCAAGGCAATTATCTGTGTTTCTTCCACAGAACTTGCAGGTCTCTCTCTTTCTTATGCTTTATCAATCACTAGTACTCAGTCATTTGCAACTCGATGGCGTAGCAATTTGGCCAATTATATCATCTCAGTTGAAAGAATAAAGCAATTTATGAATCTCCCATCAGAGCCACCATATATTGTTGAAAACAATAGGCCATTACCAACATGGCCTGAGCAAGGAAGAATTGAACTGCAGAATGTCCAGGTGATGATTCACACAAGAAATTCACCCATCTTTGAATAAGACTTGATGGAGTGATTGATTTTGAAATATATGCAGATAAAATACCGGCCGAATGCACCATTAGTTCTGAAAGGAATCTCCTGCACACTTGAAGCTGGGAAGAGAATTGGGGTTGTTGGAAGAACAGGAAGTGGAAAAACAACTCTCATCAGTGCCCTGTTCCGCCTAGTTGAACCTGCAGGTGGGAGAATAGTTATTGATGGAATGGACATTTGCACCATTGGTTTGTGGGATCTCCGATCAAAGCTAAGCATAATTCCTCAAGAGCCAACGCTCTTCAAGGGTAGTGTCAGAAGTAACTTGGATCCATTAGGTGTATACTCGGACCATGAGATATGGGAGGTCAGTATCAACATCGTGTCTAAACAATCTGATTTCTGTGTAAAGCCAGTTACTGATCATGATAGATACATGATTTGATGAATGTGGAAAGATAAGTACAATATATCAGATAAGCATGACTAGGTAAAGCTTTTTGTCAATAGAAAATGGCTTAGCAAATGAACATTCCCTTGTCAATAAAAAATGGCGTAGAAGGACCAAATTGTCTCGTTGACATGAAATCAACTGTAGGCTACATCTTTTTAGCAGACTAGTCTATTGAACTAATCAGTTTTTCTTTTTTCATATAATGTTTCTTTATTAGGCTCTGAGAAAGTGTCAATTACTGTCCACCATCCGTACTCTGCCTCAGCAGCTTGATGCACCAGGTAAGTTGGTTCTATCATAGTTGACTTAATAGCAATTATCAGCAAAAGTTTATGCATACCAGAAGGGATGTACCTGACATTATCCTGTTAAGTGCTCAATGACTAAAATGAGTCAAGACTTAGATCTAAGAACTCGGATCTCTGGGAATTCAGTCCACATAATAATCAACTTTCTTGTAGTTCAGAAAATTTTGCGCCTAATAGTGTGAAAACAGTAACCTTTTGAACATCATGATGTATCTAACCGGCCCAGCTACCGTTTATCTGTGGTCCTTGGAGTGCAGTCAGGGATGAAGGTGAAAATTGGAGTGCAGGACAGCGCCAACTTTTCTGCCTTGGACGTGTACTTCTCAAACGGAACAGAATCTTGGTTCTTGATGAAGCAACTGCATCCATTGATCCTGCAACTGATGCCATCCTTCAAAGAGTCATTAGGCAGGAATTTTCTAACTGCACTGTCATAACGGTTGCTCATAGAGTCCCAACAGTCACAGACAGTGATATGGTTATGGTTCTTTCATTTGGTAATTTTCCCAACCTGCTCTGCACACACACACACACACACACACACACACACACACACATATATATATATATATATATATATATATATATATATATATATATATATATATATAGAGAGAGAGAGAGAGAGAGAGAGAAAGTTAATACTTGCGGGGTGATTTACAGGTGAGCTTCTGGAGTATGATAAGCCTGAAAGACTGCTGGAGATGAACTCTTCGTTCGCTAAGCTGGTGGCTGAGTATTGGTCTAACTGTAGCAGGAAAAACTCTATGCAGAATATGTCAAACTTGTAACAGTGTGGGCTTAATGAGCCAAGGGCCCAAGCAACATAATCAGCAGAAGTTCATGAGAAAATCAATAACATCATATGGAACAAGCATCGTGTCTTGATCCTGCTGAATATCATTTGATCAAGAATGGGAGAGATGCAATCGATATACAATGATGCTGAAAAGGAGAAGACAAACGAGTTGCCAAATTTTATTACAGAATAATCAAAGTCAGGTCCAACGGCATCATTAGATGCCAATGATCACGTTTTTATTGCTTGATGATACTAAAACAGCACTATTTAAAGATTAATGTGATTGATATTATCTAAAAATTTTAGAGTTCTTAGCATGTCAGTAATGCAATGCACAATTGATTATTTGCGCCATTCTAGGATAGAAAAATAGTTAGATCTATTTGAGATCCTATCAGAATTTGGCATGTTATTACCAGATTCCTGACCTTACATTAACATTTGAATGTGGGTATACTTCTTCAGATTGGCTTAAACCAAATGAGAACAAAAAACAGGGACTTAAATTTCCCACCCTTTGCCTTATAACAGCAAAGGAATGTTGTTATAAGGAATGTTAATCTGGCAGCATTTAGAAAGCTTGTGGATATAGAGTTCCAATTTTGAAACGTCCCATCAGTCAAATTACATCCAAAATGTCCTAGATCCAATAATGGACCCTTCTTGTTTCTGCAATGCTCAAGATGAACTCAGCAAAGAAGACAAGGACTAGCGCCGAGAGCATTAGCTCAATGGCAAGGTGATGTAGCACCACCGTTGCTGCTGGTGGGGAGTTCGACTCCCACAGGATGCATGTGTGTGTGTGTGTTAGGCCTCGGCCTACTCTTGTAACCAAAAAATAAAAAAGAAGGCAAGGCCCTCCATAGACTCAAATCCTGCCATCAAGATACGGAAATTGTCTTTTGGAACCATGTTCAAAAGATCCCAGCAAATGTACGTCACCTGTTCACCCCAGTAACCCCAATCATTCAAAGGCAAGATGAAAAATTCATAATTCAATACAATTTAATACTTCATAATTTCATTTGAAGACATTAATAAGCTGCTAGGTTTGCACAAGTCCATGAGAACACATTGATGCACACAGCCAAATAAAGCTGCAACCGAACCTTATATAAAGACCCCAATAACCTTAAATAGTTCACAAGGGTGAATCACACATTCTCTTCGGATTCAAGAGTGGTATAGTAACAAAAGGAGCCTCTCTTTTACAAAGTAAAACTCAAAGCAAGTATGTTAAAATCCCATACCTTAAGGAACATCATAAATGCCAAATCTCCAATAAATAACAAAGTACACGAACTAAATTTCATAGATCCAAACTAAGATGATAACAGCGGAGAACATCACTTTGGAAAACTGCTCTGTTCACTAAAATCAGCATTCACCATTTCAATATAGCAGACGCACTGTTTGCTTCTGAATCACTGTGGCCAACCATATTGCGGGTTCCGGTTACCGCCCATCATGTTAGGCCCTCGACCAGTACCTTGATTACCATAAGGAGGTTGCTGCTGGTAATTTGGAGGACCAACTCCATAGCCACCACCTCCACCTCTCGGACCACCTCCAGGCATGCCAGTTCCAGCATAACTAGGCGGTCTTCCTCCTTGAGGTGGATAAGGCCCACCATTGTAGCCGCTGGCTTGGCCGCTAAGATTGGGATTATACCCACCGCTTGGGTTTCCACCTGGAGGGCACCTGTTCTGCCCTCCAGGAGGTCGCGGCTTATTATAATGATGACTCGAGCCAGGAACTACTTGAGATGGAGCATTATGCACTGGCTGATTAGGTCCTGGCCGGATTTGCAAATGTGGTTGCCCCGATTGCGTCTGAATGGGAGGCAACCGTTGATGAGGTGGGCCATGCTGCAACTTCTGTCTCTTGGCCATTTCTTCATGCTGCCGCTGCTGCTGCCTTTTCTTTTTTGTCTGAAACTCATGGGAGGACTCGCACTTGGGTAGACTACCAGGAAACAAAAAATCAAGATCATGAGCCACATAATCGAACCTCGTCTTGGTATGTAAAAGTGAATAGAAGGAAAGGCAATTAAAACCTTTTAGGGTCACATGGCAAAGGATCAGTCCAGAAATATTCTGCATCGAGCGCATCTTTGGCAGATATCCTCTTTAAAAGAAGAAAACAGAAACAATTAAGAAGTTAAACAGCAGCTACAGCTGCAAGCCTGCAACTACAAGCCAAAAAATATATATATCAAATCTGGATAGGAGAATAATTAGCCACCTTATCGATGGGTTTAAAGAAATTTTAAGATTTATTTTGAGGCTAAATAGAGATAAGTAGGAAGAAAGTATTTTCCACACCTAAGAGAACCTCTATAGGTACTGAAGGGCTAAAGACATCATAGAAACAGGGAGTATAAATAGTCCAGAAGGATGTAAAAGCAATGATAGCCTCCAGTTGAGATGTGTAACCGCCCAGTCAACCTTGCAATTTTGTCGACATAAAGAAATAATGGAGGGTATCCATGTTTATTCTGAGTGTATGAAGAAAAAATGTGGTGTCGTTCATCTGCTAATGTAACAAGCAACAATATTAAATGCACAGATTCCATTTTACGAAACAGAAAGCTGGGCTTTTACAGCAAATGGGAAACTGACACTTGTCCAATGATCAAAATCATCTCACATGCAACTGAAGTCTAGAGGAAACCCTGCATTGTCTGGCGACCTATCGAAGAAAAACTAGCACCATGCTTCACGAAATGAAAGCAGTAAAAAGTTTTCTAGCAGCGACATCCTGATCCACTAACACCTTGTTAATAATGACTCAACTAATACTCACCGTAATCATAACGTGCAGAAAGTACACAATTCCTTCAAACTCTTTATGGAGGTAGTTATATTGGCATTCCGATAATGGGGCAAATTTAGAACATTGTAATTAACGGATAAGCACTATATGTTTAGGCTGGACAAAGTAAACAAATAAGGACACACCATATAATTACATGACTTGGGAATACAAGGCGAAGGATGATCCCTGAAAAATTGAAAATGTTGAAGGTGGCCAGTTTTTATCTTTACACACACATACAGTTACTATAGTGCTAACTACAACAAGAATAAATTTCTCTGAGTTTCAATTCATGCCCATGATGTCGCTCTATGAGATCCAGATGGTGAAGACTCAGTTGAACAAAGAATTTCAGCTTAAGCAGAACCAACATGGATGAAATGAAAAGAGTTCAAGATTATTCACTTTCCACAGTCAAGACAATTAACAGCCTTAAACCCAAATTATTAGACAGATTCAATAATAGCACAATTGGTTTGTAAATATGATCATACAATATGGAATAAAATATTAAAATATGACATGAATCAGACATTTGTATGGAACAGAATAGAGTTACCTTCAACCAAAATCAAGACAAAACTACATAGGAACAACTTTAGGCTCAAATTATTACAGATCCAATGGTAGAAACTATTGAATTGTATTTTTCTCATAAAAGACAGGATACAGTCTTTGAAACTTGACAGAATTGTGAAATCAAAAGAGCAACATGAGACAAGGACACAAATATGTTAGAAATACATGTATGAATCGAACTTTATTCAATCAGATAATCCATACAATCAGCTTCAAAAGGCTTTATTTTTATTGAGTAAGTATTTATAAAGAAGAAGAAAAGAGTGAAAGTCAGCAGCATTCAGCTGTTGGTTCTACTGGTTGCTGAAGATAGCCCAACAGCTAGTAAAATAGCCGTTGAGACCCTTGATGGCCCCAGTGGCCCTGATCCTAGTGGTCTTGATGTCAGGTGGCCCTAATGTTGATGGTCTGGCCCTACTGGTTTGGCTCAGGTGGCTTGAGTCTGCTGGGACCTGATTATAAACAGAAACTTATGGACCATATTGGATTAAGCCTTATTACATTTTAACACCCCTCCTCAAACTTACGGTGTGCATAATGAAAGTTTGTTTCAATCCTTCATGTCTCAACCCGCACTAATTGTTTCAAAAGGAGAATGTTCAAATCCATAAATTTTTTTTGAAGCTTCTTGTGATCTATTTTAAGACATACCTACGACAAAATCTTATAGAATAAATCTCCAATGAATGTATTAAGATCCCATAACTATAAACTTGAAAACTTATATTTTTAAATAAGTTCTTTAATGTAAAAATTGATCATCTAATTAGGATTGTCAAATATAACAAATAATTTAATGAATCACTACAAACTCGTGATATTACAAAAAAGCATTGGTATACCAAACAAGCTTTAATGCTAAGCTCAAATCATCCAAATCAATCAAATGCCAAGGCCCTTAAATAATTCACAATCTCAAACATGATTTTATGATTCCAAGAATAAAATAATCCACCAAGATGATCAAAAAAAGGTTTTAAAGATTTATAATCAACTTAATATTTTTCAAGAATCTTTGCAACATAAAATGTTTCACAAAAAACAAGAATTCTTTGAATGCAATTTTTATAATTCGCACAAAATGCTCACAATATAGCAAATGAATAGTCAATATTCAAGGCAAAACGCTTTTTATGCATTATTTTCAAATACTTAGGCACAAGGTTATCAAGATAAGAATAAGTACATTTTAAACATTAACTCATCTCCAACCAACCAACAACATGAAGCACCTTACAACAACAAAAACAACAACAACAGCTAAGCCTTTTCCCATACTAGACGGGGTCGGCTACATGGATTCTTCACAATAAGCTAGATCATTCTTTATTGTTTCTTTCCAACATTTTTGTGGTTGTCCTCTAGCTCTTTTAATACTTTCCAAATTTAGTTTTTCTAACCTTCTTAAAGGTTCTTCTTTTGATCTTCTTTCTATATGTCCAAACCATCTTAAACGATATTCTCTCATTTTATCCTCTATTGGTGTCACTCCTAATTTGTTTCTAATAACCTCATTATGTATACGGTCTTTTCTTGTATGACCACTCATCCATCTCAATATCTTCATTTTTGTCACAGACATCTTTTGTACATGTTATGATTAACTGCCCAACACTAAGAACCATAAAACATGGCAGGCCTAATTGCTGCTCTATAATATTTACCTTTTAACTTTAAAGGTATCTTCTTATCACAAAGAATACCTGATGCTCCTCTCCATTTTAACCAACCAACATTAATTCTATGCGTAACATCTCCATCAATTCTTCCCTCACTCTGAAAAAGTGACCCTAGGTATTTAAAACTTTCCTTTTGGGGGATGCAATGTGTGCCAATTTTAATTTATATGTCCTCTGAGGTAACCAAATGATCAAACTTACATTCCATATATTCTGTCTTTGTTCTACTAAGTCGGAGGCCTTTGCTTTCTAATGTTTCTCTCCACAGTCCCAATTTTCTATTAACTTTTTCCTTAAACTCCTCCACTAATACAATGTCATCTGCAAATAACATACACCAAGGTACTTCATCTTGAATATGTTTTGTTAACTCATCCATCACCATTATAAATAAGTATGGACTTAAAGTTGATCCTTGATGTAACCCAATATTAACTTCAAAGAAGTTTGTCGTTCCTTCATGAGTCCTCATACATGTTTTTGCACCATCATACATGTATCTTATAAGGTTAATATATGTCAATGGGATACCTCTTTTTTCCAAAGTTCTCTAAAGAACCTCCCTCGGTACCCTATCATAAGCTTTTTCTAGATCAATAAATATCATGGAAGGTCTTTCTTTTTTGCTCTAAAATGTTTCATAAGATGTCTCAAAAGGTGAATCGCTTTAATAGTAGATCTACCTGACATAATCTAAATTGGTTCTCTGTTGTACTTGATACTTGTCTTAACCTACGTTCGATAATTCTTTCCCACAATTTCATAGTATGACTCATTAACTTGATACCTCAATAATTCGCACAATTTTGAATGTCTCTCTTGTTCTTATATATGGGTATAATTGTACTTGCTCTCCATTCCTCGGGCATTTTTTGGTTTTTCCATATTTCATCAAATAGTCTTGTGAGCCAAGTGATTCTTATTTCTCCTATTATTTTCCAAACTTCTATAGGAATATTATATGGTCCTACCAAATTACCACCCTTCACATGTTTAAGAGCATCTTTGACTTCATTTTTTGAATACGTCGGTAGAAATTGTGGTTTATATACTTTTCTGATTTGACTAACTCTCCTAAGCTAATACTAACATCTTTATTTTCATTAAAAAGATTATAAAAATAGTTTTTTCATCTATTTCTTATATCATCATTTGCCACTAGAATTTTTTCATCCTCATCTTTAGTGCATCTAACATAATTAAGATCTTTAGTTTTCTTATCTCTAGCCCTAGCTATCCTAAAAATATCTCTTTCACCCTCTTTTGAGTTGAGTTTTTTATATAAGTCCTCCCAAATTTTAGCTTTTGCTTCACTCACGGCCTTTTTCGCTTCCTTCTTTGCTTTCTTATAAGCCTCTAAAGTTTCTCTAGTTTTCTTAGCATAATGTAATTTGTAACATGCCCTCTTCGCCTTGATTTTATACTACTTCACTTCACCACCAACCTTCTTTTTGTGCCGGTACACCTCCCTTAGATACCCCTAACACATCTTTCGCCACTTTCCTAATATGTATAGCCATATTGTTCCACATATCACAAGGTATACCAACATAATTCCAAACATCTCCTTAAAGGACTTTCTGTTTAAATATATCTTCTTTCTCGCTTTTGAGGTTCCACCATTTAGTCTGAATAGCTCGATGCACTCTTTTCTTCTTTGTCCATTTTTTTATTTGTAAATCCATAACTAAAAGTCGATGGTGGGTGGTTAAGCTTTCTCCTGGAATTACCTTGCAATCTTTACAACACGCTCTATCTTTTTTTCCACAAATAAAGTAATCAATTTGTGTTAGTGATAAGCCACTCTTATAAGTAATTAAATGTTCATCTCGTTTTTTGAAGATTGTATTGACTATAAAGAGTTCAAATGCCATAGCAAAATTTAAAATCTCCCTACCTTCCTCATTTATATCCCCAAAATCAAAGTTTCCATGAATCCCTTGATATGCTATTGCCTCTTTACCAACATGTCCATTTAAGTCTCCACTAAACAAATTATCTCTCTTTGTGGAATCTTTTGAATCACCTTATCTAACTCTTCCCAAAAAGCTGTCTTTATACTATCTTCTAGTCCTACTTGGGGTGCGTAAGCACAAACTATATTTAAAACCTCTTCTCCTAACACTAATTTCAACGTCATGATTCGGTCACCATATCGTTATATGTCTACTACACTATCCTTTAAATCTTTATTTATGATAATACCAACTCCGTTTTAAGCCTTTTCTTTACTTGAGTACCATAATTTAAAACCTCTATCCTCTATCTCCTTTACTTTTTCTTCAACCCATTTTGTCTCTTGTAAACATAGAATATGAATCTTTCTCCGAATCATAGTATCTACCACCTCCATTAGCTTATCGGATAATGTTTCGATATTCCAAGAACCAATACGAATCTTATTATCTAAGACTAGCTTCCTTACCCCCCCGCATCCGTCCATAATCAAAATGTGGAGACCCTCTCTGAAAAATTTTCACTATATTTGGGCAACAATGTACCGGGATTAACTTCTTTACCCACATCCGTCCTTGATGAGGGAACCCTCTCTGCAATTGTTTCACTACATTCGGGCAAAAATGTAGTGGCCCTTGCTTACTTATTACTACATTCGGGCTCTACAGCACGTCGCTAGACGGGGACGCCCCAAAGCAATGCTCATAATTTGTGTAATCCATGTTATAAAAATTCAACGAAGTTTTACACTGGTTGTCGAAAGCCTAACACAACCCTCCTCCTTTATCCAGGCTTGGGACCGACAATGCAAGCCTAACATGAAGCACCTTAAACACAAAAATCTTCAACAAAAGGCCAACAAACTTGACATATAGCCACAACACGAAGATCTTAATCACATAAAAATGCAACTTCAAAGTTATCAGGATCACAAATTATCAAATATCAATAAATTCATCTTCAAACATTGACTAATCTCCTATCAATAGCCAACAAAAGGAAGCACCTTAATCACAAAGGTCTTTAACAAAAGGCCAACAAAAGTAACATATCGTCACAATATAGAGATCTTAATCATTCAAAAAGATACAACTTATTGTCTAACAAACAACAAACAAATTATCTTTTAAATGAGATAACAAACAATTGATCCAACAAATGTTAAAAATAAATAAGTTAGAAAGAGCACACATGGATGGACTCCAATCTGAATACCAAGCAAGATCAAATTGGAACCAAGCATAGTCCTGGATATGGATCCAAGACCAATAGATATCTCATGTCTACTACATAATGGGTATGGATCCATGATCAGATCCACAACCCGATTGTATATAAACGAGTCTCCTCTGTTGAATGAAGAAATCGACTTTCTCTCCCCTTCTCTCTCTCCATCTTTGGCCTCCGTCATTGTCGACTAGCCAGTAGCCACGGATCGTCTTCATCGGAGTCGCTCACTGTCGTCGCCTCCATCTGACCAAACCGCACCGCCATCATCCTTGCTCGAAGCCAAGGACCATCGCCTCAACCTGTCACCCTAACCCGCCACTGTCTCATCTTGCCAAAAAAACTTTTGTCCCTCTCGCAACGACCATCACCCACATCATCTCTTTGCATCCCACACAAAGGGTCGAAACCCTCTTTCTTTCCCTCTATTTCTCTCTCTCTCCTGTTGCCCTAATCCTCTCATCGATCAATTCTTTGCCTCAGAGTTCCCTTTAATGTATGTATCTATGTATACTTCTCATTCTTCTTCTGTAACCCGGAACCCCCATTGCTCCATCATTATCTCGCATCAATTATCTCACCATATAAACCACCATTTCCACCTTTTAATCACCACTAACGCCACCTTGGTTCCCCTTTAGTTTGCATCTCCACCCTTAACCTTCCATGCACTCACCTGCCACTCACCAAGATCCTCCATCTCAAGCACCGAAACTACCTCACAACCCTCTCAATAACCGCTAGTGAGTGCATGAACAATCACCCATCCACCTCGCCACCAAGTTTAGCCAAAACCACCAGTCAAGAACTGCCCTTCACCACCTGCTATTTCCCTCTATTCGACCATACCTCATGCCATCAAACTGCCTAGCCACCACCGTCGGGCAACCATCTCAGCCCTACTCATTTTCTCCACTATTGCCGCTAAAACCCCTTATTGTTGCTGCAACCCGCCTCATCTCCCCATCCCCATCACAATCCACCACACGTCGGGAACCTCGACGGCTACCTCCTCTTTCACCTATTCTCAATAACCACGATAAAAGAAAAAGAGAAGAGCTTACCACAACGAAGATTTTGATATTTGGATCTCATCTCCCTCTATCAAGAAGCTCTCTATCGCACTTAGCTTCGAAGCCGTAAGATCAAAGAAAGGGCATCCGTGAGAGTCGACCAATGGGAGACCTTCAGAAAAACCCTTCATAAGCATGTTTCCAGCCCTCCCTAATGAAACTACGATCGAAGCATCTTCAGGCCACTCTCTCGATCGCTTCTCACTGTAAGGAGATCGTTCATCCTCAATCAACGAACGCAGCCACACAAGCCATCTCCTAACCACCCAACATACCATTGATGGTTGCCCTCACCATCACCATCGCGTAGGCTCTGATACCATGTTAGAAATACATGTATGAATCGAACTTTATTCAATCAGATAATCCATACAATCAGCCATAGAAGGCTTTATTTTTATTGAATACAGGATGAGTGTTTATAGAGAGAAAGAGAAGAGTGAAAGCCACCAACATTCAGCTACAGCTAGTAAAATAGTCATTGGGCCCCCTAATGGCCCTGGTGGTCTGGCCCGAGTGACCTAGGTCTATTGGGACCTGATTACAAATAGAAACTTATGGGCCCTATTAGCCCAACCCTATTACATTTTAACAGAATCTTATTCTTGCAACATTTGCAAAAGTTCCTTTCCAAAAGTTCACAAAGAATTTGTAGGTTAATGGGGATTCAACAATTCAAATTGCCATCAGCCATCCGTCTATGTTTTGATGGTAGAAGCTAAAAGAAGAGCTTTAAAATCCAAATTAGACAAATTCCACAGTGTAACCTATTTTAAAAGGAGAATCCAAAAAACAAGACATTCAAAGAAAAATAAAGGGATATATGATATAGTAAATGTAAAAAAAAACTATTTTGTACAGAACAATTTTTCATAAATGCACACATCACCGAGTCACATCCCTTCCTGTATGTGCCACTTTTGACCACAAATTTTGGAACACGAAAGCTCTTAGAAGAATCACCATGGCGAAATGAGAATAAGTGAAACCATACTTGAGATGGGTCCAGAGTCAGCATCTTCTCCAACAATTCCAAAGCATGTCGATCAAAGCTGCAACAAATAAAATAATCTGCATATTATGGATTCATGTACTTGTATCTCCCAAATCAATAGAAACTTAAAATTCCAATATTAAAAAAAGAAATCAAGGCAAAGTAAAAATTTGAACTACCAAAAAGGCATACAAGTAATTGTTAGTCCCTTGGTTCATGCAATAAAATTATCTCAGCAACTTACTGTCTGAAAACCTCTTTGACACGTCTCCTCATTGGTTTTGAGGGCTTGAAATTGTTGTACCAAGGGATCTTTGAAACTCCTGGCCAGTTGGACTCATCCGGAGAACCACATAGTTCAAAGATCTTATTTAATTGCTCTGGCTAGAATCATCACAAAAGGAGAAAAAAAGTCAGAAAATATATGCAAATTCCTTGAACAGCAGGTGTGTGTGCATGTATCCTAGACAGGATTGGCTTTTCTGCTCTGAAAACATTAGCTTATACATCACAAACAGATGTAATAAAACATGTCAGTTCTTCATGTAAAGGGATTTACACCCAAAGTCTTTTCAGGTTTCCTTTCTCTTTTCCACTTTTCTTTTTGCTTTCAAATAAATGTTAGTTTTACCCCCCAAGGTGTTCTTCAGGTTTTCCTACTACTTCTGTTTTTTTTTTCAATTTCAAACTCTACTTTCTCCCTCCCTCTTGAAGCTTTCTACTCTTATACTAGGTCTTTGAAACTTGATTTTTATGTGATCAGAGTCATCAGACTAATTCTTTTAGCATTAAAAAAAAATAATATTCTTGTATATCCTTGTAATGGTGCTTTTAGCCACTTCTTGAGCTACTGTACCATGCTCCTTTCTTGGTGTTACATTATTACATGTAGTCAACATATTGTTGAAATTAGTCCTTTGCGCCCCTGCCACAGGGAAAAAAAGAAAGAAGCACAAACACGAGGTTTCTGCAGACCACCTCATTTTTTCCTGGCAAAATTGGCTTCCCATTCAGTAGTTCCGCAAATATACAACCAACGGACCACATATCAACAGCTGGGCCATACTTGGTGGAACCAAGCAGCAGCTCTGGAGGTCTGTCAACAATTAACAATTAAAAAATAGAAAGGAATTGAAACTTCTGCTAGTGTTATGATTAAAGAGTAACAGTAGTCGGGCAGACCTGTACCACAGTGTTATAACACGGTTTGTAAGATTTCCATTGTGGTCACTAGAGAAAGATCTAGCCAAGCCAAAATCCGCTAGCTTCAAATGCCCTTCATTGTCAATCAAAAGATTGGACCCTGTGCAAGAGGACAAAAGGAGAAGTTAGAATGATTGGATGGGACCAAGCAAGCCCAGAAACATCTGTCCAGTGGGAAGAAAAAGTAACTATGATGACGCTTAAAGATGACCTTTAATATCACGATGAAGCACCTGGTTGACATGGCAATAGTGCAGTCCTGTTAATAGCTGCCTCATGTAGCACTGGGACAAAGAACACAAAAAGGTATTACACTCATATCAGAACTTAAGCAAGTTAGGATGAAAACTTCAAGTAAACTCAAGGAATTGCCTTGATCTGGGGAATTGTAAATCGCATTCCTGGCCGATCTGAAAGCCCAGTTAAATCATGGTCCATATACTCAAAAACCATGTAAATGCACCCCTTGTACTTATTGCCATCTGAATAGCGGAAAACATTTGAACTTGAAAAATTTTAAAGGTGGACTACAGATATGGTGAAAAGAACTAAGCATTACCTGGCTTTCCATGTTCATCCTTTCCAGGACCTGAAAAGTTAAGCCCAAGGCAACTAAGAGAAACAGATCTCCAAGTACAACATATTCCACAGAAGATTTAGAGGATGAAAAGCTAAACCTGGAGACGTCACAATCTCTTTCAACTGAATGATGTTGTCATGATGAAGCTTCTTCAAGATTTTAATTTCACGTATTGCTGTTATCGGGAACTGAAAAATGTTGCTGAAAACATCACCAACCATAACTTCACATGGACTCAAGAAATTCATACAACAGCTTAGTCGCATACCCCTTCTCTCTCGTTGTCCATTCTTATCTTCTTCAGAGCAACAATTTCTCCAGTTCTTATCTCCCTGGCCATGTATACTTGACTGCACTTCCAAAGCAACCAAAGATCACCAGACATATAAGAAGCATGACCAACTCATAACGACTCTTGAGCATGTCCAAATAGGAAGAAACAGCTAGTTGGCCCCTAGCATCTAACATAATGCACTTAGCATCTACTCAACTTCCCTATTTTCCTTTGTTTATCGTATGAATTCATAAGAATTATTGTAGTACCTATCAAAATACGCATGCCTTTCAAGCTTTGTCCTGCTTTTGCATAAACTAAATCACCCCCTTCATCCATCCCTTGGAAGTTTGCAACTTTCATTTTCCGTGGATACCCAGGCAGCATTAAAGCTCAACTGCGCCCACAGTGAGGGATTTCCCTTCCATGGCCATTCAATCCAGGCAAAGGAGAAGGCTTGCGTTAGGTGACCCACAGACAAAGTAAAGTTGGACCATTTATCATGGATTCGACTTCACCTACTGTGGAGAAGCGCTTGTTTTCAGTTTTAGTTATGTATGCACCTACCATTACAACTAGATAGAAACGCTAATAACCTTGCTCGCTGTTTGGTATGCATCTCTATGCACAACCAAGTAGAATCACTAATAACCCTGTTCTTAATTGTCTGGGAGATCACAACAATAGTTCTAATTCACAAGATAAAAGCAGCTCGATACACTAAAGAAAATAACAGGACGAAACAGATATGACGCCACTAAGAAAAACGCTACAGATTCACAATACAAGTGAAAAAGACGCATAAACATGAACACCATCAATGAACAAACTGAAAACAAAATAATCACCGCTTCCAACAAGCCTCCAAATGATCAAATGGCCTAATTTAACGAATTCGCCACCTTCACGAAAGGCGCGAAAAGGAGCCGTTTGCATTGCTCGTTGTGAAATCCTACAAGCAAGAGAGCAAATCAAAGAGGGAAGAAAAGGAAGGGATTTACCCATAGGTGCCCTCGCCGATTTGCTCGAGCTTCTCGAAGCAGTCGACGCTCCGGGATCCCCATGAGGGAGACTCGTCGAGGTTCAGCTGCCCCGGCGCCGCCACCGCCATGATTACCTCTTCCTCCGGCTCCGCTCCTCAGCCGTCACCATGACCTCCCTAGAAAGCAGAAACTAGCAAGTTTTCACGAGAGATCTTTCGAAACTCTTTCTGCAAATCCAGATACTCGAGTGGAGGTGGCAAACCGGGTCAAAGAGCTCGGGTTCTCGTCGAGCAAAAAAAAGAGTCCACATCAGACCCTTCCCCGGTCGCATTGAAGTCGGGTCCGGATGGACCGGACTACAACCCCCATGATTTTGCATACGGCTCCTACTCGTTAGACATGGTAACCTGCTGAAATCTAGAACCGGAACCGAATCGACTCAGAAATAGTTCTGGTTTGAAGCTTAAACCGTTCAGAACTAAAAAAAATATTAAGTTTTTTAAAAATTATAAAACTAATATAATATATATATGATACCAGTGGTTCAGAGCCACCTATTCTGATTTTGGTCTGATTCTGGTTCCATCGGTGGAACTGAAATTGGGTCGATTGGTACCCGGTTGTTGATTTAGTCTTGGGCCCCATTTCATCAGTTCTTGCGGTTTTTGACCCAATTCGGTTCCAATTGAAACAGCAGGACCGGTTTGAAATCAACCGTATCTACTATTCATAGGCTCATCCAAAAGGCACTTCTTACCGTTGAGTCAATATTGAACTTGTGTTAATATATGTTAAAAGAATATATATATATAAAGTATTTAATGACGGTTTGAAACCGTTCCGAAACCGTGAACCGGAAAGTTTCCACTGGTTCTACAGAGGGTTCAAACCTGCTATGCCTATTTACAATAGATCTCTATATAAAAAAAAGAAAGAAAGAAAGAGGAAAAGTAAATAAGAGTACTAAACTTTTATTAATAATTTGAATTGTTTATCTTTTTGATCGATCTGTATTCGAAAAGAAAAAAAGAGTAAAAGTAGCTTTTTCAAAAAATAAAGAATATAAAATATATTTTGTACTTTTTATTTTATTCTTTTAATATGAGCCAGTTCAACTAAAGAAAAGTATAAAATATATTTATATTTTATACTTTTTAATATGAATTGTTCCAACCAAATAGACAGATAGTTCAAATTGTCAAGAAAAGTCTAGTGTGAGTCTACTCCCATTCTCTCTCTTTATATATATACATATATATATATATATATTGATAATTGTTTCGGTGCATAATATTTCATAAATATTTTCACTATTTGATTAACATGATTAATGATAGAGATTTGAATTAAAAAAAATATAAAAATTTATTATTGTCTTTTATACTTTATATTTAATAGATTATGCACAATAAATATTTTTTATCACTTCAACTAATCATCTCAAATATCAAACGATGGAAATGTTTATGCAAAATTATATACCCAAAAATATATTATCTATATAGAGAGAGAGAGATTTCTAGAACCGACCTGACTTTTTTGTTCGGTTGCTTTGGAACAATCCAGACCCAAGGTAGGGTACCTAAACCCCATCAACTGGCTCTCTTGGGTTAAGTTCGGGTCGACTTGTTGGGCCTCATCTGAAATTGCCATCCCCAACTCAAAGTGCAGTTTTCAAAATGTCGGCGTCAGTTCTGATCCAGGTAAGTCCAGTCCAGGTCCGGATATTATTTTCAGACTTCATCAGATTTTCTGTATCTGGATCCTAGGATCTACCAAAAGCATACTATGCCTCAAATTTTATTTTAAATATTTTGCATCGAAATTTACTAAAACTACACCCGATCCAGGTCCGATATGAATTTATGCTAACCATTTATATTAGTTGGATTTTGCAGGCTGAACTAGATAAGTAGGATTATTGAGTTGCTTATCTAACCGCGACCTTAACAGACCCAGTTCAGGTTAAATCCAACTTATTAGGAAACCCTTGCGTGGTGGCTGCACGAATTCTTACTCGTCATTGCATTATCTTCTTTTTTCTTTTTTTGGTTACAAAGGGAGGCCAAAGTCTAACACACATATATGCAAGTCGAACTCCCGACCAGCAGAAAGGGTAACACGGCGCCCTGCCAGTTGAGCTTGAGCTCCAGGTACACATTGTATTATATCTTGTGTCATATTGTTAAAAGTGACGACGCAATTCAAGTAGCACCCGCAAGAATGAATTTCGACTTCAACAATATCATTCAATTCTAAACATGCAATATCATGCTACATGAATTATCCTTATCACTTAATTGGGAGCATGTTCATGGCTTTAGTTTAAGGACACATTTTCCCTTTTAGATTGGAAAGCTATTGTCAATGAGTCTCTCGAGAGGCATCGTGCAGGTATCTAACTCAACAATCTCCTTCCACTGAGAGTTCTAAGATAAGGACTTAACACAGCTATATGGCGAGAACAAATCCTTAAATTTAGTTTTTCTTTTAATTTTTTTGGTTAAAGCACACACACGCATGCATCCCCGTGAACTTCCCACCAGCAGCAATGGCACCAGAGAGCGCTGCGGTTGAGCTAACGCTCTGGGTGCTAAATTTAGGTCTTTAACACAATTAACTTATCCTTTCAAATTGTCGATTCGCTAGTTGAAAGAGAATCTGCAATGCTTGACATAGAGCTTTGTCTGTACGTCATTGACATATAGACCAGTTTGTTTAAAACTTAATTTGGGAATGCCCCATACAAGAACGGGAGTGATGAAGAGGAGGTACCCATAAAGTTCTGCAAGGCAATGCACGACTCAAGGGCTCTAAACAACCCAGTGAAAGACTTTGAGGCTAGGACCTTCGCTCCCACGGTGGCGCTTACAGGATTCGAACCCTTGACAACCCGTGTATCAGCCAGGGAGCATTGCCAATATGCTACCCTTCTTCTGTGCAGTAGGTGCACTCTGCACGGGGAGCTAGCAAGTGATACTCCGCAATTCAATTTCTTGTGTACTTTGCTCACAGGTTCAGGGACGAGCACTCTCCCTTACTATTTCATTTTCATAAAACTAAGTCCAACCACCCAATGAACTTTGCCCCCATGAGAAATGGGAGCTACACGAAGAACTGAGGAGGAATTAACAGGCTTTTCAAATGAGAAATGTTTTTCCCTGTTTGTGTTGGACACAGTTTCAAAGGCTCAGCCGAATGGAAAGGGACCTTCTCTACCAGAAAGGCAATTTTTCTGCACATTGCACCCTGAGACTTTGCTAACTACACACTAAAGCCACCAATATAAGAAAGAGATATGAGAAGCGACTACAATCAGTTCAATCTGCTCACTCCAATCAGGCTTTGCTCAATTGACAAAAAGAAGCAGAGCAACGATCTCTAGTGCTTCCAAAGAAGTGGGAATAGATTAATATGGTGCAGAATTCATTTCCAGGGAGCTGGAAATCTTATGACTTGAATGGGTGTGAGACGCCAAGAACGAAGAAGATGAAGCACTTCACCGTGTATGACCATCCCTAATGCTTTTAGAACACAATGTTTAAGGTGGAAGATTTAAAGCTCGTAAGGAGCAAAATGCTTCAGCAAATTGAGTACAAGTACTGAAAAACTTAATATTGATCCACATGAAAATACAGCAAGTAATTAAAGATTACAACCATGAAGTAGACCATTAACCATCCCATTTCAATCAATAGTGAGCCATAGATGTTAATGTAATACTCAGTAGAGACTATATATTAAGGTAAAAGTTTCTAAATTCTAAAGAACAAATCATATTCAACCAGCACTGTATCCATATAATACGTACGATATGTATCTTAGCATTGATAAGGCTAACACTGCAGGTTGCAGCACATTACTTATACACACTGTAACCACCAAATCCATCATCCAACATCATCTCCTATTTCCTCTCTCAACCGAAAGTGCAGGACCATGACTATCTTCTACCACATACATTAAGGAAGAAAAGCTGCAGAGCAGAAAACATTGCAATGAAGAAATGCGCGGTTTTACTGACTGAAGCTCTCAATGTTGGGATCATATGCTGGCTAAAAACAATTACAGTGGTAATTGGCAATACAAACATGAATTTACTCATGAAACATAGCTTAACACGATCGACTGTGCCCCACAACTGATACGATAGACATCCACAAAGAGATGGCATAAGAAACAACAAGCAACACCAGTATATCAACTGTACAGCTATATGACATGGAATCAATCAAGCAAACTTCGAGGACGTGGTCTCAACATTCAAATATTGACTCAAAGATCCAATCTTTCTAGAGAACCTTGCATTCAACAGAGAGAAACAAACCAAATTCTACATCACTCACTTCTCCAAATCACCCAAATATTGATCCTACAATCAAATCCACAGCAGGAGAAGGCACGAATTGTATCACGGCAGATAAATGCAAAGGCAAAAAAATTCCATTCTATCAAACCATAGTTATCTGATGTTTAGGTATACCATTCCGTCGTCAAATGCATTTCCTCATCAGCAACAATTCCTTCGACGAGGATTCAGTTATTTCATGAGAACGATGAATCAAATAACGTAATCGGACCATTCGGATATAAAGGACGTATGATCCATGCTCTCCCCGGGCACGACAGCTCCGCGGTTGCTCCCGGCGCCGCCGCCGACCAGCCTCGCCGGGTTCCCGACGGCGGTGGTCCAGTCAGGGACGTCGATAAGTACAACGGAGCCGGCACCTATCTTCGCCCCCCGGCCGATGCGGACGTTGCCGAGAATGGTAGCACCGGCGCCGATGAGCACTCCGTCGTCGATCTTCGGGTGGCGATCGCCGAGGGCCTTGCCGGTGCCGCCGAGGGTGACGCCGTGGAGAATCGAGACGTTATCGCCAACGACGGCCGTCTCGCCGACGACGAGGCCAGTGGCATGGTCGAGGAGGATGCCGGATCCGAGACGGGCGGCGGGATGGATGTCGACGGCGAAAACCTCGGAGATTCGGGAGGCGAGGGCGAGGGCGAGGGAGGGGCGGCCCTGGATCCAGAGGCGGTGGGCAACGCGATGGGCCTGGAGGGCGAGGAAGCCCTTGAAGTTAAGGAGGCAGTGGGAGAAGGAGGCGCAGGCCGGGTCGCGAAGCCGAGCTGCCCGGAGGTCGGCGACGGCTGCGCGGATGAGAGAGGGGGAGGAAGAGAAGGAGTGGAGGAAGAGGTCGTAGAGGAGGGTGGAGAGGAGGGTGGAGGAGGCGAGCTTGTTGCCGAGGTGGAAGGAGAGGGAGCGGTCGAGGGAAGGGTGGGAGAGGACGGTGGCGTAAAGGAAGCTGGCCAAAGCCGGCTCGGCTTCTGCGTCGCGCTTGGCTTCCCGCTTGATCTGATTCCACACCCACGACTCGGATTCTTCGTCTTCTTCTTCTTCGCAGGAAGTGAAGGACGATGATGACGAGTTGTTCTCTATAAGGCTGCCATTGGAGGCGGTAGTAGTGGCAGTGGTGGGCAGCTCGTCTTGTGCTGCCATCGTTTTCCTCTTATTGTTCGAGTGGTGGTGGCGCTGTTGTGCGGTGCTAGAATCTCATCATTAGAGATTGGTCGATGGCGTGGGCCTCCCCTTTTCTTGGACGCCGATGCACATAGGGTTTTGTGGTGAGCTCTTTTCTCGTCACTAATTGTTGTCATATCTGAAGCCTGTCATAAATTTTCTTTTCTGAATCAAACGTGTGAAATCTCCTCAAATAGCATTCTCTCTCTCTCTAATTAATTGTCAGGACCCAAATTAATCTTGTTTGAATATTTAACCTCAATGCACATTACATAAAAGAGAAATAGATTTTCTCAAAAGAAAGGAGAAATAGTTTTGCAATTTAATTTAGAAAACATATATCTTTTTTTAAGATTACAACCAGAGGCGGAAGCCGGTTATGCACGGCTCATAGTCGATCTCATGATCAGCCTTCAAACTAGTCGAGAGCTGGCAGGGTGCTCCGACACTGTTGCTCTCAGGATGCATGTGTGTTAGTCTTCGGCTTCTTCATATCCTTTTAATTTGAATATACATATACACATTACCTCAGTAAGATTAGATAGTGAAAACATTGAAAAAGAAAAAATATAACAAAATATTAAAAAGAAACAACAAAAATCATGGTTTATGTTGAGTTAACTGTTAGGATGACAAATGATCGAATTCTATGAAAACAACGAATCCAAATAACCGACTCCTAATATATGAAAAAAAACATGTTTGTTGTTGTATAATATGCACTTATTAACACTTAACAGAGTTGGCTCACGGCAGGGGACTCGACTCAGGTTGTGAGTTCGGGCCAATGCATACCTCACGCAGCTTCCATTAGGAGTGAACGGGCTCAGCCGATTTTTAGTTTGGAGGATCACAAGATCAATACCTGGGGAATGCAAATGTAACAAGGTTTTACCGACTCCGGACTTGGGAAAACGAAAACAGCAACATAATATGCTAATTGCATCACAAATCTCATCATATTTTCTACTACATGGTTCTTTTTACTTTCACGAGTTTTATTTTCTTTGAAGAAACTATGATTCTAAAATAGGTTCACATAGAACAAGGCCGCGTTCGGTTTTTCTGGAGCTATGAATCGAAATTGAATCAGACTCAGATTGGTTTTGGTTCTCATTTGAAACCATCGGTTTCAGTTCTACTTTGAATGGTAAACAACTTAAAACAAGAAAATTAAAATATTATGGAACATACGTGTATACATATTTTATGGTGTCGATACGTACCCAACATATAATACATGTACTGACACTTGATACATACCAGATATCGGTATGGTGCCCTTACAAATACACCCTATATCATTGACCACTACCTCTCTCTCTTTTACACATACTATATATATATATATAAAGAGAGTGATTAGACAATACATTTTAACTTATATTAGATCATTGTTTTTTGGGCATTAGTACAATAACAATCTTCTTTATCTTTTATCAAAAACTCTTAATCTTTTTAAATTAAACTTTTACTACCGAAAAAGTAAGAGATAAACAAGTGTAAAGTAGTGAGGATTCGATTAATATATACTTATGGTCTCTCTGGCACACACGGGTTGAAGAATATAGTCTAAGTCCGTTTGTAGTACATGCGATTACGTGACCGTAACACATGCTCTTTCTTTTCTTTTTTTTTGATGTACACGATGAATGGTTGCTTTTAAACTAAAAGTTTACTTTTATATTTTAATGAATAACTTGTTTTTAAATTAAAACTGGGTGACAAAAACAATTTAAGATATGTCTTGCATATCTAGTCACAGACAAGTTTCCATACTCACCTCGTTAGACCCAACATGCTTTCTGTTTTCCCCCGTAAAGTGCTTTCGTCGTTGATACCTCATCGATTTTCCTTCGTGTTTGTTGGTTAACTTAATAATATTCAATCTTTATCCGGAATAAAAGAATCCCATGTTGAGTGACAGAAGAAAGCGAGAGGTTGAAGAAGACCTTTGAGTGATGCACACGCCGCAATTACGAGTTTTTGTGGCGTTCACAGACATATTCCTAGTTGAAGTGCAGCTGACCATGGATCAGGTGATCTAGGCGATCATCATCCAAAACCGAAATGCATATCATTCATGTCATCTCAAAGACATGAATGACATGAGTTTCGTTTGCAAATCATGACATCTCAGATCACCTAATCCAAACTCAAAGCTCCTCGTAGTTAAAGCAACAAATGTGTAGCTAAGTTGGTAAGACTGCGAAGCTCCTCCACCTTTAAATTGATCAATACTGATAGCGGGTCGGGCCACTTCGAGTTTGAGCTAAAAAGCAAGTCAACCCAAACCCTTCTTTAAGGATTCGGGCCAACCGACCAATTTAGTCTGACTAGGTCTCCAACTCCAACCCCTTCAAGGGCAGTTTGTGTTCATCATAAAGCAAAAGATGACTAATTAAATAAATAAACATTTAGCATCAGTTACAGTTCATTAACAGAGCAGCAACTATGTTCCATTACAGAATCGGCTTCTCCTATCCCTGATGGATAAATGAAAAGAACTATTTTCAGATGGCTCATAGTTTTAACTTATAAAAATGAAACTACAGTAATGCCCAGAATGAGATAAAGATGCAAGGGCATTGCAATGAGTAGTAAATAGCAAGGGATATTATAGAACCATTTATGTATTACAGAAGAGGGGGGGTGGGGGGGGGGAATCAAGGTAGATAAAGGCTTAGGATTTTCTTTGGGCAGATGCCCCCTCTTCCATCTGACCTCTCCTTGCAAAGTTTTCCTTCCCTGCCTTCACCTTCTTATTGATCTCCATGTACATTTCCTCTATCAGTGGCTTCCAAATGCGAACACGCGCATTGATAAACCAATTCGAGACCTACCAATCAAAGGCTCACTTAAGTTAGTAAATGACAGCTTACAACCAATTTCATGGTTCTAAAAATGCATTTGATGACTAAAACCTGGCTTTTTGTCAGTCCACTCTGCCTTGCCAGTATGTATTTCTGCCCATCTTTTGGATACCTGAAAATTTTAAAGGCATCACAAATATTGGAACGTCATCTTGTCAAGAAGCAGCATTAGCGTTCAATATAATTTTCTTCTATCAGCATGACTTACGGATGGAGGAAGTTTTCGAATAACCATGCACGTAGAACAGAGACAGATCTCTCGGGCAACCCTCGTTGGGGTCGCCATGGAAGCTGTTCAGCTCTTCGTAAGCGTTGCAAAGTCCATTGCTTATGGATGGCAGCAGGATCAAGGCCATCATCCTTTTCATTGAAGTTCTGGCTGTTCAGGCACTTCTGAGAAGAAGCAATCTGGACTATGATTTTCTTCCTCAGGCTTTCGAAGTGGCTAGAGATTTTCTGAAGGGCAAGGAAAACATGCATCTGAGGGGGGTCAACTTCTGTAGCTGCCTGGAGAGATGATATTACCATCTGAATGTGGTCGAGACACTGAGTGTAACGGCAGTCAACCTGTAACCAAGATTCAGAAAATCATCGCAAATGACTTTTTACCAACAAGACATTCTACTGTAACAGAGCAAGCACTCTGAGCTAAATGGCCTCAGCCTGCGATTATAAACTTTCATGTTTTTGCTGTACATGCGGACCTTCAAAAGAAGAGGATGACAATTTCACTTGCAAGGATCAAGTATGTATAATCAAGACATTATCTCAACAATTTCCACTTTGGTGCACAACAAACAGAAGCTCACCAGGCTAGGGGTTGACTCGCAACTTGAAAGACATGAGTTCGATACAGGGGCATGCATCTGGATCCAGCCTCCAGATTCTATGAGAAAAACAGATTCCACTTTGGCACAGTCCAATGCACTAATCATCATATCAGTACTAGCTTCTACAAACAGCTAAAAAGGTTTATGAGAATTTGTATAGGAATGCGTATTATCCAGATCCAGGCGTATTCCAATCGGTCCCTTGCATATACATTAACCAGCTTTCAGAAAACAATGTTTCTTTCAGTTTTCTAGTGATATGACGATTTATTCATCTATTCTTTTGAGGAATATTGCCTTGGTCACATACATAATGCACCATATAAGCGGAGCGGTCAGTGTTGCCACTAACTTTCAGAAGCTTCAGGACTGAACATCCTTGTGTAGACTAAAGAATCAAAGCTTTCATTTTCTCAAGTTGCAAGCTCGGAAAGTGGTCAAGTATTACAGGCTCAAGAACTTTGAGAACATGTGATTTCCCAGGCTATTGAATATGAGTTTGGACAGATTTTTTGCTAATTACAAAGATCAAAGAACTGTTTACTTAACCAATTTGTTGTGCCATCATGCTCTCATCTAATACACCTTCATAAACTGTTATTCATCATAAACTGATTACTTACCAGGTCTCTTTTAAACCCAACCACATGTACTTGCTCTTTCTAGATACTTTTGACTGTTATATAGCTATTTCAAATGTGCACCAAAAATACCAGGAATATTAGTATTCTCGCCATTTTATCAAAGCTTCGTAACAGAAGTTCCCATGCAGATCAAGATATCTCACATAGAGAATCAGTACCAAGTATCCACAAATCCACATTCTGCAGGACCTTTTGGCATGTATTGTAATTGGGGTCACATGCTGATTTTTGGTACTATCATGGGCACTTCTAAGGATCCCTACCGGTTTAGAAATTTAAATTATGCTTCTAGCGAGCCAATTCACCTCATTAAACCCATATCAGTGCAGATGTGAAACTTTGTACTATTCCAAATGATGCTTGGGCAAAGTTAAGAAGTTGAAAGCTGTTCATCTTCAAGAATAAGTACCATAGTTAAGAACTGGAATACACCTGATTAGTATAACTATATATCTAGGTAATCATTCTTGATGATGTTTACTACTTACACACACGTCTCTTTGGCTGTCTATAACATGTGTGCGTGTGCATACCCTGCAGTTGGATTTGTTGGATTTGCACCTATGTCCACATCCATTCCCATGCCTACGTGACCTGTTTGTCAACATGTTTGGAGAAGACACATGTCAGGTGGTAGAACAGCCATGGACTTCTTTCATTACTTACCTCAAATGGCCTTACACTTAACTGGATGAAGATGATGAAAGAAAAGAACTTCAAGTGGATTCATAACACTCTTCCTCAAGTTCTCAATCAGAAAACACCTTTGGTATTCCACGTGAATATCATTTCTAATCAAAAGCTGCAAATAACTGAAGCAAGTCACATGTACATAACTTATAGTACTAGTATCAGATAGATAAATGACGTACCCGGCATGCAACTCTACTATGGCAAAGATCTTGGTTCTGAGGAGTCATTGGGTCAACAATTAGATTTTTGGGCAGGCATTCAGTAGCTTTTCTTACTATAATAAATCCTTTAAACCACGGAGCATCAAAATGAACTAAAAGAGTCGCTGTAGTAAAACTAAGCGGCTACTCTTAAAAGCCAACCAGGCAAGACAGTAGGAGATCGTAAAAACATTATCTGTTTGCAAACCACATGACAATTCCTCCATATAATGGCAGTACATAAGCTGTTCACAACTTTATCCTTCATGATTTTGTTCCTACAACTTCTAAATTTTGTTATATTTGTAAGTGTGGCATCATAAGAATAAAATACAATCAAGAGATCTTGAGACAGGCAGGGGCACCACGTTTTTACAGTGTATAAAACTGGGGACATGAAGATATGGTTTGTTATAAAGCAATTCCAAGCTAAAGCAGCTGCTGATAGTTCATATACAACGAATTCACCATGTAACATCATCAACCACCAGAACTGAAGCTTCATTTCAATCTACAACTACAACTAAACCTTTTCCCATACTAGATGGGGTCGGCTAAAAGCTTCATTTCAATCTAACTCTATCAAATGTAAACTTGAGAAACTCCTAGTTTGGTGTTCAAATTTCTTGGACTTGACCTTCCTTGAGTTGGGTAATTTCGAATTTCTTTTACTTCAACTAGAACATAAAATTATATGGAAATAAGAAATTTATGCTAGCTAACTCTGAAGTAGAAAAAATCTTAACAGCTAAAGTAAGAAGCTGGAAGACTTTGGATAGTGAACACTTTAGAAATGAAGAGGAAGGCCTGTAGAAAAACATGATCTTGCTTTTGGAATTAAATGCTAATACGACACAAGATTGAGTTCAGCAACCACCAGAACTGAAGCTTCATTTCAATCTAACTCTATCAAATGTAAACTTCAGAAACTCCTAGTTTGGTGCTCAAATTTCTTGGACTTGACCTTTGAGTTGGGTAATTTTGAATTTCTTTACTTCAACTAGAACAAAAAATTGTATGGAAATAAGAAATTTATGCTATAGCTAACTGTGAAGGAGAAAATTCTGAACAGCTAAAGTAAGAAGCTGGAAGACTTTGGATAGTGAACACTTCAGAAATGAAGAGAAGGCCTGTAGAAAAACATAATCTTGCTTTTGGAATTAAATGCTAATACAACACAAGATTGAGTTCAGCCATGCCTTAGCTGATGCCACTTACTGTGTGAAAAGGCTTGGTTTGGTTTTGCTTGGTTGAGAAAGAGAAAAAAAGGATATTAGTAGGGCCATAACTTGGTCAAAATACAACACTTAGAATTCATATCTAGACTTCTACAGACCATAAAATGCACAATGACAAGCAAACGATGGGAAAAAAATCATTGATGTGCCTCAGGTGTAAGAGAATGGAGGAGACTGTTCTGACAACTGGTTATTATATTAATCAACTGCAACAAGAATTATTTACCGCACAGATAAGTTCATTAAACAATAAAAGAGATACACAAGTTCCATGATGTCCAACAGTTCATATTAGAGTAATGATCATGAGAAAATCAGATGGAAATAAGAGAAAAATCATGTGAAACAGCTTGTGAGATATCCACATTCCAAACAGATAAAAATGTAAACCGGGAAAACAAATAAAAGAAGTATTCCTTGATCAAAAATTACTTTACAAAAATTAACAGACCAACAAGATTTTTGGCGGACATTCTGTTTATTTTCCTTTTATTTTCTGATTTTTGGGGACAGGTTTCACTGTAAAACGCGCTGTACAATTTCAAGAAGCAACATGTGTCTGGTTCTTTAAAATGTGAAGTATCCCAGAACGTTGTAACACGTTGGAAATGCATAATGAGTTAAAGTATCATGTCTAATATGAAACAATTACTAAGATAAATAAGTACCTCATCCAGAAGAGCAAAAAGGTTTATTTGCTTGGTCTGAGGTTCGGATCTTTGGAACGATGGGTTCCATTCACTGCAGCGTGCAGTTTCCTCAGCAGTACCAGCAAACGCTTCAGTATTCAACATTAAACTCTCTCTTTCACCAGATCCACTTGTAGTCTGAGATACAGCTCCATCAACCGACCCCCCATAGCCATTATAGAAATCTTGCTGTCCCAAAGTGCAATCACTAAAAACTTCACAAAGTATCTGATGTGCTATACGAAGATATTTTGATCCAAGCAGAACATGTGGGAATCCAACAGGTCGAGCGCAAGACTGAGTTTTGAAGCACTCAACATCAGTAGACTGGTCAGAATGTAACCCCTTCATGAAGCCTGCATCATCCGAAGAGAACTGAGTGACACATGAGGAATGCTGCACTTCATTATCTGGCATGTTCGTTACATGTTCAGCATCCACAACAATCGGCTGGGCAACATCCCCGAATCTACACTTAGAGTTCTGGTCAAGAAGAGCTGGTGAGTGGTTTAAAGAAGGTTGGCGCATGGCAAGACTCAGTGACAACTCTTTCCGTGGTATGCGGTATCCATAGGGGTCGGCATGGCAATTGTTCAAACTCCAGTCAACCTTTGGATTATCCCCATAGAAATCAGACGCGATGAGATGTGTATCTAAAACATTGAAAGAAGCAGGTTCAACGATTGTTTTCAACTCCTCAAATGGAGGTCCTGAAGGCATATGTAATGGAGCCCCAAGGAAATGATCTCGCAACTCTGGATTTGCAGAAAAATTGTTGATCTGCGATGAAGTTGACAGTGGAGGCCTCATGAATTCTTCTCGTATATGGGGCATAAATCTATCCGACGGGAAGTTCCTGAAAACAGCAGCACTTGCACTATCAACATAACCATGATCTGTCCTCTGAAGGCTATCCACTGCTTGAGCTTGGTCAATAGGATAGCCAACTGTTATGGTGCTCCTATTGCCGCCGTCCATAAGATCTAAAGAACTCGAAAACATATGAGATACAGTTGAATCTATTCCAATGGAACTCTCAGCAGCATGTGCCAATGAAGAGCCAAAAACATCGTTTTCCATCATCATGTGCTCAAGCTGACTCCTTTAGTAGAATCTGACTATGAGCAAACAAGCTACAACTTTTGCAACCACAGATTGCTTGCTTACATGTTCACTTCTGACTGATGCAATGTGATTCTGCAGAAGATGAAATACCAATGCTGAGATTGCTGATCCATGAAAAGTTTGCCGTAGTAATTCAGGCATGCAAATTTACCTGATCAACGTAGCCTTGGAAATCATGATGATCATTCTACCATAGAATCTGGCGTAAGGGTTATAAAGAACATTTCAGTGTTGCCCATATAATAGATGGACATGTCTAAAAAAACCTGCATACAAAATCAGATGCATTACGAAAACCAAAAATGCTAGTTAATAAACTCCAAATCGGCTAAAGAAGATTATAAATCAAAGAATTTATTTAGGTACAGATGCAACGACTGGAATCTGGAGTAAATAACATCAACAATTAAAACCAGAGAATCTCTGAAAACGTGCTTAATTTACAGCTTCTAGCTCTACACTTGCAGAGCCAAAAGATGCGAAATATATTTTTAAAAAAGTTTTCATGATTAAAGAAACTTTCTCCTATGCAACATGAAACAAGCAATAGAAGCCATAAAGCAAACCATGTGTTCGAAAAGTAAGAATGATGCGTAGGAATCACGATACAGCTTTGTTTAGAAGAAACCATGCCAACTTCTTGAACACAACAGAACAACCATAGTTTGTGGGCAACCTATATCCTCAGATTCACGTAAGTAATGAAAACACACTCACAAAAAGAGCAGTTGATGAAGCTCAAGGATTTAAACAACCATACAATAAAAGCATACACCTTCAACCAGAAGTTTTTATCAAAACGAATAGTCCCTAAAACAACAGTCATAAACAGAAAATACCCACATTTCTGAAGTTCACCAAAGGTTGCAGAATTCCACGCCTTTCATTAAACCAAAAAGACGGGCAGTGGCAACACGCAGACCTAACACATGGACTTTCATGAACCAGCCCAAATTAGAGCCACAGAGAAAGGAACTAACCTTTAAAAAATCCACCATAAAAAGAAATAGTTTTGTGTCTCCCTTTCTTCCTACAATTCTAAAAGAACGAACGCAGTCCCCGAGCTTATATAATTAGCAGGCAGTCCTCTTCTTCTGTCCCACTGAACACAAATCCCCTATAACTCCAATTTAAGCACAGTAATACACTTGGGCGTGGGCCATTCATTTAAAGCTGTGGAAGAGAGAAAACAAGAAGAAAACAAGCAAAAGCATATGCCTGAAACTAGATGAAGCCAATGCAGAGATAGCACCAAAGCCAGAATCACCAGACTCTTTTTCTTCCCCCTTTTCTCTTTTATCTCTCTCTTTACCCCGTCCTCTTTTATCCCCATGCTGGGGGCCCCCTAAAAATCTGAGAAGGTTTGATTTTCGGGCACTGTTTCGTTGCTTTCTCCTCCTTACCCCCTCATAGTACTCTGCAATCATCACCACCAACATGTCTGGAATCTCTCTGTTCACTCCCTGTTTCAGCAGCCATTGCAGTTCCATGGCAGAGAAAGATCAGTACTTTATGCTCTCTTTCTCTCTTGTTCGCAACAAAGATAAACAAACCTTCATTAAATATTCAAAGAAAAAGAACTTAGTCAAGCAAATCTGCTTCATTCAGAAACTTTACTCCCTCTATGGCTCTACATTATTTGTGAAGCTGCAACATTGATTAAACTTAAGAATGAAATATTGGTCAAAGCATATTTACAGGATTTCAAAATATTTATGCTCTCTCTCTACGTATATATATAAATATATGCAACCTATTTAAAATAGATTTATAACATTCCGAAAGTGTACTCTCTCTTAGTTGGAAGAAAGAGAATATTCATTAAAAAAGAAAGAAATATTGATCAAGCATATTTACAAACAACCAAAAGATTTTGCGCTCTCTCTCTCTCACTTAATATATTTATATATGTTATTTTTGAAACAAAAGATAACATTCACTAAAAAAAGAAATAGAAAAGGAGAATTTGGTCAAGTGTATAAACATGATTCCAAAGAACTTACATCTCCGAGAGAGATCAGAAGAAATGATCACTCGCGTCAGTGGGGAACTAGGTGCGGTTTCTGCTTATTGCCAAAAGTACCCATTCACTCCCAGGAAAATAACTTTTGAACCCTACTCCTCTCTCTGTTCAGCTTTTATCTGCATGGCCTGCCCTGCACTGCACACATGCACCCCCCCTCCCTCTGTGCATGCAGCAGGCCACACCATACTTCTATTATGGATTCTGTACAGGATACGTTCAGAATCACGGATTACATCGCATGCATGCTTCTCTCTCTCTCTCTCTCTCTCTCTCTCGCCCATGGGTAACGACGGGTTGCTGGACATCCGGTTCTCAAGCAAAAAGGATGAAAGGTTGCACATGAACATGCACAAGGCTCTACTGCTTGCACCATTTACCTTTCATGGTTTCAATCAACAAGATTAGATGCAGCGAAGAGTGAGGTCAAACCAAATCTATGACGCCTTACAATGTCAGCTTTTTTCTCAATAAAGGAACACTGGGAGAAGATTCATCCCCTCTCTCTCACACACACGCATTTCCCTCGTAAATAATTCTTTTACCACGTATAGAAGTGTCTTACAGTGACTCTTCTTTTGTGGGATTTTTGCCTTTTCACTTTATCTTTCGTGAAATTGTCCTTTGCTTTCTTTCCTTTTTTCTTCTCCCAAAGACTTGCGCTCAGTACGTTTCTTTGCGATGCGTGCCAAAAGACGACAGCCAAACCACTCGAGTCACAATACAGTGGCGGATGGAGGTGGAGGAAGATTAGAACAACAGTATAAACTACCGTTCCAACCATAGTCTATAAAATATGACACCCTAGGAAAACCTAAAAGAACTCGCAGTTAATCCGTCCTTAAAAGAAGTTGTAAATGCACTGCAGCTGAAACGAATGAAGGTGTTGAAATAAATAAGTGACCATTAAAGTAGGTCCAAACATATGTTATTAAATAAAAAGCTAGTTTTCATCACCAATAATGGGGAGGACAAAGCCAGATGTACTGCAACGGTGTCGAACTCCCTACCTTTAACTTGTGAGTCATCTCCTTTGCCATGTGGAGCTACTGCATTTTGTGTAACTCTTTCTTGATTAAGTAGTGTTTGATAACAAGGACTGAGACTATGAAATTACAAACTATAGTTTCAATCCTATCGTAATCAAACACGAGTCCCAACGTAAAAAGCGAGATCATACACTCGTACACATTACGAGGCCTATCTGCAGATCACCCCTTGGCTTCTGAAACTGGATTCTAATTCCATAGTCCCAATCTCGCAATCAAACACTCCCTTAAGGCTTCATTATGCTCGTTGTTCCAATGAAATAAACATCTTGAAAATAAAAGATCATGTGTCGTGTGATCCTCGACAATGTCTTAGCCGATCAACTGTACTAAGATGGCATACACAGACAAGTCGAAGGCTTATATTTTTGTAGAGTATCATTTGGCATATAATATAACACTAAACATATAGATGGCCAACTTAGATTTTCTATAGGTTGCTTTTACGTGAATGATTATGCATGTTGATCATGTGCCCACATGCTCAAACATCATGATGATGAAACTTTGGCACTTTTTGTGTACAGAAGATATGCATGATCCTGTTTCATTGAATTCGTTTGTCATTATAAATTCACGTACAATAATGACTATGATGATCAGTCACATCATTTCTTTTACTAAAAAAAGAAGTCATGAATGCTTCATAAATATGGATTGCAGCTTGTTGTTCCGGATCAGCTCAACTATGAACTCGGTGCAAAATGTGTATAGACTATTAAGTAAGTACATTGGTGGGTAGGTGTAAATAGCATCTTAATATGAACGATTTATCCCTTTTGGTGGAAGGGTAAAGGTAGAGAAAAGTTAGTGTATGCACTGGTACGGATACACAAACTGACTTCACCTTTTATTAGATGAATGATTTATAATAATATATATATATATATATATTAATCAGATCTAACTCATCTCTTATATAGTTAGTCATGTTCATATATTGCTTTTCGGTTATATGAATATAATTTAAAAATTTTAAGATTTTCAAAAAAATATTATTATATTATGCTTTCAGAAAGGAATGGTCGAACATAAATAGTTATCACTATATAATCATATGATCAAATAAAGCAATTATTGAACCAATTTTCAAGAGAAAAGTCATGGAATCACGTTGAATTCATATTATAGCTTTGCTATAATAAGAGGAAAGTCAAAACCATTTCAAATGTCTCAAATTAAGTGAATGAAGCACTTAGAGCGTTAGTTAAGGACGCCCTAATGCTGTTGCTACTAGTAGGGAGTTTTGGGTCGATGAGTGTAAGGGTTCGAACTCCTCTTATAACAAAAACAAAAAATTAAGTGAATTAAATGGAATGAGCTGCATGGATTCTTAAATCAGTTTTGTACTCTTATCTTTAGCCATATTAACATTTAAGTCAAACAAGACCATGTTTTATCATTTCCTTCCAACTACACAAAATATTAAAAAAGCCTAAGTGGGCTGGCGAAAAGCCATTTTATGAATCCGATTTGATTTGGCCCATTTAACATTTGGATTGGATGAAATCTCCTCGTAACCTAGATATGAGACCAGATAATCTTATATTGTTACATTAACATGATTTACGATACGAGCCCAAGCAGCAGCTGTTCGGTTTCATTCGGCTTGACTACCAACCCTACTCATAACACAACATTGATTTGTTTGGAATAGTTCAATCATGCAACCAAGCACAAGGAGATGAACTTTCCAATTCTTGCCTTTCTTCAACACACCCTTTTTCTTCAAAGGCTTTTTGACAATTCCCCCTTCAAAACTGTGCTTAAATGACCACACGTCAAAGAAACTGTAGAGCAAAGGTATATACCAGACATGATGTTAGCTTTACGATGTTTTATACATGTCAAGATATATTCTTTGAATATATGAAGATGCTCTATAGCACATATTCCTCCCTTTTTGATAGACTAGCTAGTTGAGACTTGAGAGGAATATCTCTTAAATTGGAATCTCACAAATCTTTTCAACTAGCCTCTACATGCTACCAGGCAGAGAGATGCCACATTGTATATGTGGTGGTATGTGTTTGTTGGGGAGTAAAAAATTTAAATGAGGATTTTATATGATATTCATCAATATCATGTTTGAGTAAAGTTCTTTTTAGACTGACAAGTTGGAGTTGGGCTTACAATTATAGTTGTGTATACTAATGTTTGGGTTTTTGTGCCAGTAAGGATAACAACATAAGAGAGAGAGAATGAGGTGTTTAGATTTTCTTGTAGAGGCTCTTCCGTCTAGATCGTATGGTTCACTTTCTCTCTCATGTTGAGCTCATGGAACTACAGTTTCACGGTTGGATGCATAATAAACTTAAAAATACAAACACCAAAAATCAAGATCGAGTTTTAAAACCTCATATCAAACATGCCCTATATAAGAAAAACCATGAGCATCGAAGTCTTGACCTCGACATTAGTAGTGCACCTTTTAAATGTATGTGTTTATCATTGGTAAGATCGTTCGCTTTACACGTTCAAAACGTATAGAAACAATAACACGTCCGCTTTGAGACCAACCACCTTCCACCTGTTCGCGGAATGACTGATCCACCATCGCAAACAGCGACTACCTCCGTTGGAGGTGCACGCCCGGACACCGAAGACCCTGCCTCCAGCAAGGACGTACAACAGGCAGCGACATCTTTTTCAGTCTCCTCACAAAGGAGAACACGGTCCCAGCTGGTGGGTACCGAACCAGCAACAGAGAAGCTTGAGGATGACAGATTGAGGGTTGTTGCGGATGCTAAAAAGACGCATCTGGTTGTTCCCAAACAGCCCTACAACCTCTGAATGCCGCCATGAAAATGGACGCTTCTGTGTTTTCCAGGCGAGGACAGGTGCAAACGAATGGATTAACAGTTTGTTTTCGAAAAGTTGAATAGATGAGCGTCGATGCCAAACATTAAGTTTCTTCTCTAGAAGAAACAGATTTTTCCCTCATTGAGTCTTCGTGCGAGGAGGAAATGCATTTTATTACGAAGAAAGGAGTTTCAAAATTGGCGGAGCAAACTCTGGTGGCTAAACAAATGGAAACCAGGAGGAGAATGGAACTGGAATCTACTTCTAAGGTACCTGTTTGGGTCCGTTCGCTTGACCTGAACTAATCCTTGGTGGGCAGTGTTCTTCCGCTTATGAATCAAACCATTTCCTTATGAAACGTGTAAAAATGCCAAACAAGTCGTTCTGTGTTTGTTTGGGAATTATGAATGGGAAAAATGAAAACAAGTTGCACTGAAATCCAAAATCTGGGCTTTGGACTCGACTTGGAATCCCTTTCCGGGGAATCTACTTCAATCCAAACACTCCGAGTCGAGTGACGAGTCGAGTGACGAGTCGAGTGACGAGTCGTCAAGCTTTTGACCGGCGTTCGGCTGTAGAAAGAGAAGATATGGCGAAAATACCCATGAACGGCACTGGCACGTACGGAGGGTTCAGAGCTCGTGCGCGCAAAAGGCAGCTCATTTTTTAAAGCGGATGACGCCAAGAAGGGGTCGAAAACATCGAGGGCATTTCTGGCATGTCCGTAACTCAGGTACATTTTTGTACAGAGGCAGATCTTCGCGCATCGTTTCTACAGGTACCTGGATTTTTTTATGGTACCCAAAATACCCCTAAACGTTTAGGTGTACCGGGAGACCTATCGCGAAATTTCGATGGCATTGTTAATAGGGGTATTTATGTCAAATCATAGAAAAGGGTAGTTTCGTCTAGTAAAAAGTTTGCCCCCTTCGGGGAGGATTGCCAGAGGGAGAGAAGACAGGTTAATGCAAATATTCTACCCTCATATCGCTAAAGATTTACACCTATGGCCCTCATGCTCTCTCTCTAAAATTACTTACCATGCCATCAGTGGTTGGTGGTGTATGTAAACATGGTTGCTGGTATGTATAGTCATCGTATTCATGAGAAACTACGAAAAGGACTAAGGCTCTGGGTTGGGGTTGATCGCCGACCCAGACTCCCAGTTAATATCTTAGCCATGGGCTGGCACCCGGTCTGGTCCTAGTGATTGTAGGATGGTTCAGATCAGTGGCGGACCTACTTTAGGGTGTTTGAAATCTAAAAAAATCTTATATTCGCTTATATATAAGAAAATATAAGTATTTTATAGATTTATAATACAAGTATGCTCATCCAAAATACAAGTGTGCTTCAGTCAAAAAAAATTCTATAACTGAGTTTGAGATCAAGATGGGCTCATCGGTCGATGGCTTGCGTAGAGGGCTTGAACGTGCATGGTACGAACCAAGCTGGAAATGCATGTTCATGGCTCATCTTCGTTCGTGGCTTGGCTTGTTTGTTTGTTTAAGACGAGGGCAGCCCTTATATAATAGTGGTGTATATTAGAGATTAGCCAACCATGAGCTTGCTAATTAGCTTTAGAAAATTGACGCTTTTTATCGATTGCGAACGGGTATACCAGATACGCATGGGCTCGAACTTGTGGCCTCCAACTCTTGAGTTTTCCTTTAAATGTTAACACTGTAGTAAATAGCTCCTTCATGGCTTAGCTTGTTTGCTCGTTCAATATCAACCCGGTCAAATTAGACTTTAGGCCGATCAAATTCTTGTTCACCATTGTTCAAATTTAGATCATTAATTTTCAATAATACAACTATAATATCATTGTTATATATATATATATATATATATATATATATATATATATATATATATATATATATATATACTTAATTAAATTATATCATGTCACCATAAAAACAATGAATGAATAAGTTTTAAATTATACTTATGTCACTGAAATAAACATGAGTAGACATGTCAAGAATGGGTAGGATCCTGCTTTCTTTTGCTGATTTGCATAGAAATAACATCGCAAAGCAAAACTCTTGAATCATGTATACAATGTCTACATACTTAATTACTTGGTATAACCAGAAGTAACTCGTCTCCTTCCACAGCTCAGCCTCTACTTGCCAGTACTCTGTGGTGCAAGCTCGGTGTTGACTTAATAATGACCGAGTTCGACCGGGTCATGCAGGGTCCACGACCTACAGTGCCTCTTGAACACGAGTGCCCACGTTAGCTCCCTGCAGCCCAGTTGCGAGCGGTGCCAAACTCCAATTATTAAGTCTTCCGATGGGTCAGGTCGGCCCGCTGAATGCAGTAAGGAGAACTCTGGTAGAGCCTTAAAGAGGGCCGAGGGGGATGATGCATGCAGATAACTAAGTGCAGAGGACAAATGAGAAACACAGTGAGCCATGCAAAGCTGTAGTGACTTGATTGGCGGAGTTGAGCGGCAACAGCAAGACGAAGATAAAGCTAACCCTGAGAAAATCCAGAATCTCATCGGGCGTTTGTTTCACTATAAGTTAAGAAATCTTTTCCTAGTCAAAATGGCACATAATTATGAAAACCAGTACGCCGCTGTCTCAGCTATTCTGATGAAAACGTTTTGACACGAGAAGCCACGGCGGATCCGCATTGAGATGGGAGGTGGAATTTCTGGTAATAATTTATTAAGCAAAGCTTTCTCAGTAGAGCATACATACATAGAATCACTCCTCAAAGTTGAATGCCCTTTGTGTGATGTACATGTATAAACACGAGTGATGGGATCCTCCTTATTATGGTTTATTTTTTAGAAGAATGAGTGTAATAAAAAAAATTACATATTTTTTTCAAAAGCTTTTAAAACTTTTTAAATTATATTCATGTCACTGAAAAATAATTGATGAACATGAATTAAATGTCAATGATGGATATGATCTAATTTTTTCGTATAAACATTATATACTTATATTAACATCAATAGTTGGTCCACATAACACAGGGCTTTCTTGGCTTAAGTTGGTCGCCATTTGAAAATCCACGAGAGTGCTCATGGTCTGGTAGGGCTCTGCTGACTCAAGTTGCTTAATATAAAATGGAAAAGAAACAAAACTGTAGCATATTGACTGTAAGAAACACATGTAGCAGCTGACATGCATGCATTCGGCGTGGAAATGGCCATAGTTGGTGCACGTCAATAACTTGACTGCACCACCCTAATCTCTTTCTACAGTTCTTCTGATCTACCGCCATATTCAACTCTTGCATCTCTCCCTCTCTCTCTCCGTGTGTGAGTGAGAGTGACGTCCACACGGTCAAATATAGTCAAATTTGGATATACTGCAGAAAAATATAATATATTTGTACAAGTAAAATAGCAGTAGTAACAGAAGTATGACAGAAAGACGTTCTTTTTTCTTCTAAAATGTGAAAGAGAGCTTGTTAAAAAGTAATAAAGGGAGTGTAAAATGCAGGCTTTTGTTATACATGAACTAAACTTCGAAAGTGATACCACGCAATCTTTGTCCCTCCAAATTTTCAATGTGATCGAGCCATTCTCCTCATTAAGGAAAAGAAAAATTGCCATGACGAAAGTACGTCTGAGAGGAACACAAGTTTGTCGGTGCTTGTTTACCTTCGATAAGTCTAGAAGTATCTCAAAGGTTTAGCCCTTTCAATGATGCAATATCTTTTCATCCAATTTCTTTTTTACTGAAGTATACTGATTGATTTACGATAGGAATCTTCAAGGACAGACAAGCCTAGCTTGCCTGCTTCCTACTGGCCTCACATACATGCATTGGTGCATGTCAGGATTCTCTCGAGAGAAAAGAGTTGTTATATATGTATATATATATATATATATATATATATATATATATAGAGAGAGAGAGAGAGAGAGAGAAACTGATATATGTTATGATATTTAGATGCTAACAAATCTCAAGCGTTCATCTTTAATGATGAACGAGTTCAATTTTTTTTTTATATGCAATATGGGGTTAGACGGACTCACCATATTTTTGTAATAATAGTTGGGGTTTGCCTAACCCCATCTTGCATATAAAAAAATCTAAACTGTTTATCTTTAATGATGAATTATCAAAATTTGAATTTACAAAATAAAGTTCTTGTGAATTACTTTTTGTCTTTAAAATTCAAATTTCAACTATTATTATGAGAGATGAAATGTTGAGATTTGTTTAGACTGGTCAAGGAAGCTTACTAATATTTAAATGTGTTAGCATATATCAGCTTATATATATAAGAAAACTAGATCATATCCACCATTGACGGTATCCACCCATGTTTAATCATTATTTTTTGAGGTCATGAGTCTAATTTAAAAAATTGTGAGAGTATTTGAAACTTATAAATGACAGTCTTATTACACCCGTGCCACTGGAAAAAAAATAGTCAAACATAACAGAGTTAATAGTGAGAAGGATCCAATTATATAACTATATATATATATATATATATATAGAGAGAGAGAGAGAGAGAGAGAGAGAGTCTAATTGAGAATGCCAGTTCACTTGGGATTCCCAAGAATTTATTTCTATCACGTGGGCCAGTCCGTTCGCCTTTTTCATGTCTCCATTCCATGGAATTTATGTCATTAAGGGTAGTTCCTGTTTGAACTGGGGAGAATAGGAATTCCCACCAGAGAAGATGAGAAATAGAAACAGTGAATTTGAAGGATCGGGAATTCAAATTGAACTATTATGTCTCATTCTGAGAATTTAAGTTACAAGCTAACTCTAGGTGTATATCCCTCTCAACTTTACAACAATACAAACGAGGTAGGGTCAGGTGATCTACGAGATCATGATAAAAACACATATAATTCATGTCAACTCAGCATAATGAAATCGAAATAATACAGAGGAAATGAAAAGGCTTAGTTGTTGTTGTTGTTCAGGCCGAAGCCAAATTCCCGCCCCAGGTATCAAACTCATGACCTTTATATTGTGAGCCCGCCCCTAACCAGATGAGCTATTGAACTTTGTGCTGGGGTTTGAATCTGATGGGGATGATGATTGAGCAGACCTTGCCAAACATGTAATTGAGATGGAAAACCACTTAATACGTAAATTTAACGTAAGTCGTGCTTTGTAGGTCATTGTCCATAATACTTCCACAGTGAGACAATCCGTAGTGCCATGGACGTGGTTGTGGTACACATATTGGAGACACACACACACACACACACACATATATATATATATATATATATATATATATATATATATATATATATATATATATATATGTATGTATATGTGTATATATCCAGATTTTGAAGGAATGAAGGTCATTGGTCATGGTTTAGGATGGGATGAACGATGTATTATATATAGCCCATGGATCCAACCCTAGGCTATAGGCTTCAAGATGACTTTTGAAATTTTGGGACCTTGGGTGAATGTAGATCCATCACTGGCAATGGTTAATCTCTTCGGGTACGAGAGGGTAATTCTGGTGGCAGGTCAGAGGTTCGATCGCTAATTATATCTAGTAAAGGGTCTCCACAAGCACACTTGCCTTCCAAGAAAAGCTAATGTCATGGTTAAGCAAGAGAGACATATAGAAGACTTACTAGGTTTTCATGACAGCAAGATCAAGCAAATCAAGCCATGGCCGAACCCAAAACCAAAACCAAAACCAAGGAACCAAATCATCAATGGGGGACTCATGAATTTCTTTCTTTTGAGTTGGGACCTCCAGGATGAGCTCCAACAACTTATTCATCTATTGAACTTTTTGTTTTAAATATTTTAGACATATTATAATTTATTTTAGGTATAGTTAATTCTAATAATTTAAATGCTATCAGTAATACTAAAATATCATGGGTTATTCGAAGTATTAATTTGCAACTTGATGTCTATAACAATATACAAACAATATGATATATTGATTTGATTTAAGACCCACAAACGATAGGATCAAATCTGGACATGCCCAACTTGAAATACTGATTGTAGCTAATCTAGGTTTAAAAAAGAGCATGTCATTCCGAGGGTATCCAAATATAAATTTGAATTTCCGTTGATAATATCCATATTGAGAAATGTTAATCAATCGGATTTTGGATTAGAAAACTTAAGATACCATGGAGATCCATTTGCATTCCCTTCGCATGAACAAATGAGAAATGTTTCCGGAGACGAATACCTCTTATATTGTTGGATATAGATCTGGATCAGATTTCTCAAGAACTCCATTTACCCTAAACCGGCTAAGGGGGTAATAGGTAGCCGATGACGTCTCTTCAGGGCAACTCTCATTAATTTTTCTCTACGCTCTACCCTCTTGAAATTTAGAAGTGAAATCACCAATTGCTATACAAACTGCATCAATCCACACACACACAAACACATACTTTACATCTCTCTCTATACACACACATATATACATAGATATTTTATATTTAATCTACTCATGTGTATTAAGTGCTTTTTAAATTAAAACTCTATTGTTTATCTCAATGGTGAACATTTTTAAGTGGATTTAAGCATGAGTTGAGTGTGTGCATGGACTACGCTCTCTCTCTATGTGTGTATATATGTATTTATGTATGTATGTGTAAATCCATCATGCCCTCAACTGATTGGTGAGGAATTAATCTAAACGACAAATGGGGTGATTGGCCAAACATACACTAACAATATATCTGTTGTCTCTTATGTAAAAGACAGTGGGACGGATATAAAATTGACACAATATTCTCCTCTTTTATTAGAAAAAATTTAAATCCCAAAATAGAAGAATGAGAAAATACAAAGAATAATTTTTTTCAAGAAACTCTGCAAGATGGTAAATTTGGTGGTAAACTTAGTTATTATCACTGCTTTTTTTACTGGGGTTAGGTACATCCCCTACCAGATGCTACCCTGGGTATTGAACTTCTGATCTACAAGTTAGGATCTGAACCCCAAAGCCGGATGAGATACGACCGCTTGACCTAGCGGCATATACAGCAAACCAGCTATGGTGCCAGCTGAATGACGACAGGTCATGAGTTCGACACCTGGTGTGCATCTACCAAAGCTCTGTGCAAACGATTCTCGCTTACTTATAAGAAATATGAACCAACTGACATAACCACGCTATAGATGGCACTGTGACGAATTGGCAATATCACACCCAAAATTAATGGTACAAGGCTAAAAGCCAGTTATTTTTCTCATAATTGTCGATTTGATCCAATAATTATGAAGGACAAATATTCCCAATGTTAAACAAGCACCACCAATTTAAAACTTAATAGACATGCATGAAAATAGCAGAAGTCACATTCATGATCCTCTCTGGTAGGAGTAGTGGTAAATACATAATATCTTTCGGAGCATAATATTGAATAAACATCTCTATTTTTCAATGAGATGAACAATTGAGGTGATAAAACATAAAACATTTAATATACTAAGTGTATTGTAAAAATGTATAATGGTATTTAAAAAAAAAAATTCAAATCTCTATTGATCATGCAAATCGAATAGTGGAAATGTTTATGTAAAATTGTGCACTCAAAGATGTTATGTATTATCATTATTATATATATATATATATAAGAGTTAATTCATCGCATTATTACCACACAATAGCCACCGTTTTCTTTTAATATGGGTGTATGGAGTTCGCCTCAACGGTCCAATGTAGTCCTACTTCTTTTATTCTTGCTTCTTTCTTGGTACAATCTGAAGGCCAAAGCCAGTTGCACACCCCTCATATCGAACTCATGACCTTCAACTTGTGAGTTGAACACCTGGCCTGGCCAGGTGAGCTATTGCTCATTGTGCTTCTTGTATTGTGTAAATGGCATCATAGCTTCACGAGTGTGATCCGAATAGGATTTTGATTTGTGTACACACCAAATAGGAGAGTTCTTGTTTTTTACATGTTGAATCATGAAATCCTCAACCAGAATCGCGGATCCAAAAGGAACACTGCTCGAGTGGCTAGGAGAATCAATGTTAACTTCAAGGTCACAAGTTCAATACTCCAGGTTGTACCTTGTGGGCTCTGCCTAACCCATAACCGGTATCACGGATCCAAAAACATTAATTGATTTTCCAACTATTCGACAACTTCATTCTCGAATACTGGCGATGATCTATCTCAAATGTCCCATATAAGATCCAATACTGAATCCCATCAGCTAGATTTGGTATCCGAAACTACATCCGAATTCAAGTCAAATTCAATATTTTGCATATTTAGAGAAATCCAACAGATACCCAAAATTCAAATATGAAAATTTGAGCATTTTCTTCGAATTTGGTTTTCGTTTTCATGTCCATACCAAATTCCCTATCCACATCCATCTTGGTAATATATGCGTAGGTTGAACTTTTGTAAACCACTATGCAAACAAAAAATGAACCATTACATCCTTCTTCTTAAGCTTGTTTTCTAGGTACATGCTGTAACAAAAAATTGCATATATCCCCTCCTATCCAGTTAACATAAATGGAACGTGTGTAGATAGGCACATTTGATTTGTTATAACATATACAAGCAATTTGTGCAAAATTATATATATATATATATATATATATATATATATATATATATATATATATATATATATATATATATATATATATATATATATATATATATATATATAGAGAGAGAGAGAGAGAGAGAGAGAGAGAGAGAGAGAGAACAACAACAACAACTAAACCTTTTCCCATACTAGACGGGGTCGGCTACATGGATTCTTTGTTTCCACAGATCTCTATTGTGTGCCATGTTAGCAGTTAACTCACAATAAGCTAGATCATTCTTTATTGTTTCTTTCCAACACTTTTGTGGTCGTCCTCTAGCTCTTTTAATACTTTCCAAATTTAGTTTTTCATACCTACTTAGAGGTTCTTCTTTTGATCTTCTTTCTATATGTCGAAACCATCTTAAATGATATTCTCTCATTTTATCCTCTATTGGTGTTACTCCTAAATTGTTTCTAATAACCTCATTATGTATACGGTCTTTTCTTGTATGATTACTCATCCATCTCAACATCTTCATTTCTGTGACAGACATCTTTTGTACATGTTGATGATTAACTATCCAACATTCAGAACCATAAAACATGGCAGGCCTAATTGTTGCTTTATAATATTTACCTTTTAACTTTAATGGTATCTTCTTATCACAAAGAATACCTTATGCTCCTCTCCATTTTAACCAACCACCATTAATTATATGCGTAACATCTCCATCAATTCTTCCATCACTATGAAAAATTGACCCTAAGTATTTAAAACTTTTCTTTTGGGGGATGCAATGTGTGCCAATTTTAATTTCTATGTCCTTTGAGGTAATCAAATGATCAAACTTACGTTCCATATATTCTGTTTTTGTTCTACTAAGTCGGAGGCCTTTGCTTTCTAATGTTTCTCTCCATAGTTCCAATTTTCTATTAACTTTTTCCTTAGACTCCTCCACCAATATAATGTCATCTGCAAATAACATACACCAAGGTACTTCATCAGAATATGTTTTGTTAACTCATCCATCACCATTATAAATAAGTATGGACTTAAAGTTGATCCTTGATAGTAACCTAATATTAACTTCAAAGAAGTTTGTCATTCCTTCATAAGTCCTCACACATGTTTTTGCACCATCTACGGTTGATGTGATCACTGACGCTCACTCAATGTATCATGTCACTCGATGCTTTTAGAAGAATGAGTATAATAATATTGTCTTTCATTTTTTTTAAACCCTTAAAAATTTTAAATTGCACTCATTCCTAGCGTGAACGAACAGATCAAAGGTGGGTAGGATCCAGTTTTCTTATATATAGAGAGATGCACACACATAGAATTACAGTTTCTAGCAGGGGTATGTATGAAAATAACTCTTTCCTCTCTCTCTCTTTTGTGCTTGTTAAGTCGAAAGCTCCCTTACAACTACTGTATGGTAAATCATTCAAATGTAGATTTTCTGTCAACTCCAAACCATAATTTGCAAAGTTGATCGCTGAACAATGGGCGCAGCTTATGCTAGTCAATGCCAATTCAGATTCATACTTTTACAGGCCGTGTCACGATTGTTCGCCACACCAACACTTACGCTGGGGATTCTCGCAATTTTAGTGTATATAAGTAGAATAAATCCTTATTACATTTTCAGATAACACCGATCTACTTCTTAACTGAACCTTCATTATATAGTTGTCGATATTACATCTGCAAATACCACCCCTTCGGGGTAAATTCCATGTGAAAACTTCTTGCTTATAGATTTGCAAACTCGAAGCTTTCAAATCCCATCTGCAGATTTCCTTTTCCCACAGATGGAGTAAAAGTAAAAGACACGCATATCCAAGCTTCAAAATAGAAATCGAGGGAGCTATGAACTCTCATTGTTGTACAGGGAGATGATGAAGGACAAAGACTTCATGGTGAGGAGCAACCACAGACTGGGACTTGCAGTCTGAAGTGATCGAATGAGATAGATTAGAGTTAATAAGCTGAAGCAGAGTTTCTTTTAGCTCAGCAGCGTTGCTCCAAGCATGAATCTCTGCTCTGAGGAGCACGGGATTTTGCTGAATGAGGTGCCATACAGGGTAGTCCTTCCTCGGCATCACCTTGTCACCGTCGCCGAGCTTGAGGCTCGGGCAATAGTCACCACTACCATCGCCAAGGTATATGAATCGTTTTGTTAATGTTGAATCTTTCATCAAAGACGTTCGGATTCGCTCAATGATTAGACCCTGTTTCACAAATATATCATCATAAGTTCAGTAACAGAGACAGAGACCACTGAACTCAATTCAACTAGCACTGATAAATAGTAGTCATATTACAAGCAGTATATATCAAAGTTATATTGAAATGAATCATCTTGTTGAAACAGTCGAAGCTAATAATAAGAGTACCTTGCACATATTAGGAGGGCAGAGAGCACAGCCATGAGGGGACACATGGAAATCATGGTAAGGAAGGATCCTGAGCCGCCCATTGTCATCGATATAACCAGGATTAGTGTTAATCTCTGTGAAGCAATCAAGCAATCCGTGGTGCTTAAGGATTGTTTCAATGTAGAATAAATTTGCATCACTAACAACTCGCAAATCGCACCTGTAAATAATGAACAGGAAAAAATGTTCAGACAATTAATGAGGAAATCCCTTAACAAAACAATCCCCACCTATCACCATAACTTGCTCTAGAAATCCATGGTAAAGATTCAGCAAACTGGACTGGTTGGCATGCATAAGGAGATGGGTATTGACCGTACAGTTTGCTCTTTTCTGCTTAGTGACCATAGATTTCTTCACGACAGGAACAGTTCATATTTAGGACGAAAGATGAATGAATAAATAAATATAAGTACCCTAAGGAGTGGGCTGATTTTATGGCAGAGATGATCTCTGGATGCAGAGGAGCGGTTTTTAAGACATCGGCAATGTCTTCAATGGTTTTCCCCTGTTCATGAAGCTCTCCCATCAACTTGTCCTGCAGATTTGGCAAATAGTTACTATTAACCACTCTGACAAATCACGCACTTTATATATGTACACACATATGTGTGATATATACATAGATATATGCATACATATATAATACACACACTTGTACAAAAATACCCATATATATACTCATACAAATATAGATATACATAAATATATTTCCCGGCAGCTAGCTACTAGCACTCGCCGCAAACATTGATTCCAGCAGTCGAATTGCTGATTCCAATATCTGGGGAGTCTCCACCCACCTCCCTGTGAGAGGTGTAGGCCGACTCCGGCACCAACATGGCATAACGATATGTGTGCACATAGCATTAATTTGATTTCACCGACAAAGATACGTAGAAGAATCAGCTAATTAAACAATTCATACCAAAAAAGAACAAAACAAAGCACGAATCATCACACCATTTAATAATACGCTGCAACCTAAGTGATTCAATCCATATCTTACTTCGAAAAGAAGAACAAAACAGAGAAACCAACCAACCACACCATCTCTATAATCACCCATCCAATACAAAAGAACCCAAAAAACTCATAAATCTTCAAACAAACAGCAATCCAAAAGATTATCAAACCAACCATCATGGTGTTCCATGGCATGGTATGAACCAACTCCTCGAACCTTCCGGTGAACCCGAGCCCATCGACGACCCAGTTATCGCTGTCGACGTCGATTATCGTCTTATCGAAGTCGAACACAACCACCACCCCAGACGCCATCTCCGACCTGTAAACTTAGAGCGGCTTTCCGACGAGCCGGAGGCGATCCGCTGACGAGTAAAGTGAGTGAAGCGTTAAGCTTGTTTGTATGGTTTGAATGAGAAGAAGGTGAACAACAGCATGGCAATTTATAGGGACGGTTGCGGGGTTGATTCCATGGGAATATTACGGGCGCTCTTTGGAATTAGTGGGTTTCCTGGTAAGAACGGCACCCACCTCGGCCTGCTGGAAGAGAAGAATATTCGCCGCCGAGATTCCTCAGAGTGCCACGTTGCGGTGGCATCTCACGATTTGGTGGCGGAAAAGATTTGGATGACCAAAACAGTAAAAAGCATGAACAAGAGGAAGAGGGTACGTTTTAACATTTTGTTCGTTTATATATAGAGAGAGGGAGATACTTTTCAAGCACAACGGTGTGTACTCATACTTTCATTTTATTTTTAAGGATGAGTATATTTTTAAAATTTATAAGAGTATTTCAAAAATAAACAAGAAGTCTGAGATGTGGATGGTTAAAATTTGAAAAAAAAAACATATGCTTTTATTGGATATGCATGATTCTTGCTTTTTGAAATTCGTCCCTTAATTATTCATCTTCTAAGATGGGTCATTAAAATTTGTTTGAGTACGTTAATATTTAAGTGTGTTAGCATATATTAGGTTCTCTCTTTCTCTTTCTACACTAAAATAGTTCGTTTACTCATGTTTCGTAAGAACTCCGATAACAACTCAGAGTTGGAATGGATCAAATCAGATTCTGGCTAACACCTGGTTCATCTCGAGTTCCGTCAAAACCCATTAGCTCACAGACTTTGACCTGTTACGAACAAGAAAGACGAAAGAGTTTGTTCTACTCTTCCGTGAATGAGCCTCGCTATTGCGTGGTGACGGCTTCGTCATCGTGTGTTGAGTGGGTCCTTCTCTACTCGAGAGCTTTGTGACGCATGTGGGCCCACGACGTTCGATCGGTTTCGAAAGGGGTTGCCGCTGGAAGTTGAAGAAGGTGACGACCATTCAAGGCGTTGCAGACACGAAAACGAAATGCTGCTCACGATAGAAACTTAAATATGTTTTCTTTTGTATTTAAATTCTTACAGTATTAAAATTTAACTGTGAAGGGTAGGGGTCGGTCGATCCTATTTAAAACAAAATCGAACCGAGTTAACTGGAAACAGAATTGAGAACTGAAACCAAAACCAAATTATACTGGTAACAAACAGAAAATCTTCGGTTCTATTTGTTTCGACTATCGTTTGGCTCCTTTGTTGGATTCTATATTTAGAAACACTACTTTAAAATAACAACAAAAAGTATATAATTTTTTTTAAGAAAAGTTTAGTAGTAGAAACAAAATTAATTGATCATACGACTTGAAAGGACTAAGTGAGATATTATATATATATATGAAAACTGGATATGTCTAATGACATGTTCATCTATTACTTTTGGATGGTATGAGTGTAATTTAGATTTTTTAAGGGTTTTTAAAAAAACATGAAAAACATTGCTATTATGTTTAGTGGATAAGATCTAATCTCTCTCTCTCTCTCTCTCTCTCTCTATATATATATATATATATATATATATATATATATATATATATAGGACTGCATGTATGGAATGATGGGCATCCATCTGGCTGTTGCATTGCAGTTGATTGTTGGAGCCAACATAATACTAGCTCAATGGTAGGGGTTTTGTGACTCTCACTAGCAGGTGGTGAGTTCGATTCCCAGGTGGCGCATGCCTGCGCGTTAGGCTTTGTCCTCCTATTATAACTAAAAGAAAAAGACTACCCACCATCGAGGGGTGGTTTGTGGGTAAGGCCATTAAGGCAACACTCCCTTTGTCCCTCACTTATAGTGCCCAATATTATAGGGCCCCAAATTATTAGACTCTTATGATTTTAGGTCCTAAATTTTCTAGTCGCGTCAACTTGTTAAAATTGTTAGCCTTATGTTGAGCCACCATCGCAGCCATCAAAGAGGTTGAGGTTCGGGCTGGATTATCTTCTACGCTGAGATTGGAAAATAAAGTATAATCCATATTTTCCGAAAAAGTTATGGTTTTCTTAAATTAAGAAAATATAATCAATATTTTCAGCACAAGTGATGGTTTTCTTGAATTGATAAAATATAATCAATATTGAAAATAAGGAGGATGAACTTCGAGAAACATAATCTTTTGAAGTAACATCTTGTATATGATCTGTTTTGTCATCTATACCCTCTGCCTTCTATCTTTTAAAAGGTATGGAAGCCTTTCAATTTTTTTTTTTATTTCAGGTGAGGTGTACTTGTATTTCACGTCTATAAAGTATTTGTATTTTCCGATACAAAGCGACAGATGGATAAATTTTTGAAATTTGAGGTGAGGTGCATGCCTTACCTCGCCCTAAAGTGGGTCCGCCACTGCTTTCAGCTCATACTCCTCGTGCTCGAATTTTCGCAGCACCTCCTCGACCACGGTCTGAGCTTGGAGCAGCTCAAGAAAGCTAGGACTTAAATTTGGAATCTGTTTTGAATTTGGATAAGTTTAACCTTCTAAGAAGAACGAATATCTTTAGAGTTATTTTGAATCAGGATCTGTTGGATATCTCATTTAAATGCCGGCATAGAAGAGAACATGAACCTTGTTAGTGAGCATGAGTCGACAGAATCGGATTCGGACCAAGCAATCGCTAGTATCGTACGAGCACATTGTTGGTTTATAAAAGATCAAATAATTCTTATGAGCATCCAGATTGTATACAAGTATATTTTGGATCTTACAATACCAAATCCATTATCCGGCAAAGTGGACTCCGAAAAGCAGAACTGCTAGAATAAAGCTTCACAAGCAGTTTGATCCCACGAATCCAATTCTTGATGCTTCAGCCATTTATGATATGATTAAGTACATAATGGATCTGGATCTTGGCCCATATAGCATTAGTAGTAATTGCATCAAATCCGTCGAAGTAAATCAAGCAAATTTAACATACAACAACACAATTTCATCTCCTATGTTCTTATGATCTTGAGTCTTATCAATCCACCTTATACTAATTCTAACACAAAATCTAGAATCTAATAATATGTAAGCTTTGCTTCGTTAAAACATGTTTTTGGATCATTCCATTAACGTTTATGCATCTGTTTGGAGGGGTTCAAAGAGAGAAGAATAAAGAAAGGAACAGTTCACAATATATCAAACCTTGATAAATATTGAATATATCATCATTTTCCATCAAACCCACCTGAACCAAAACAAGTTCGCTCAAGCATTTATTCTGCTTGCAAGTGGTAATGGTGAAATCCTGCTAACTTTGAGAGTGACCTGTAGAGCACAGCCGAAGGTTCGCCATGTCACCGGCCGGTTGCCGGTAAGTGGTGTTAGTACCCGGTGCTAACCAGCCTTCCAATAAAAAACCGAGCACATACTCGATTACAAAGATGGGATTTTTCACATAAACACAGAAGTGTGAAATCAAACTATGAATACAATATAACAAAGTTTCAAAGGAGATCCTTTTATTACTTAATGGTTGGTCATATACAAGAGTCTTGGAGAGGAGTTCACATAATATCATAATAATGCCGCCTCAGGGCCTAATTCACTTGGTATCCGACTCTACCCTCGAAGGCATAGACGAGGAAGACGACTAATAAAGGAGTCCCAAACTCCCACTTTGCTCTCTCTCTTCTCTTTAGGCCTCTCTCTTAAGCACTCTCTACTCAAGGGTCGAACCCCGATCTCAAGCTACATGACTCCCTTTTATACAACAAGAGGCCGATTACATGGATCTCACTCCCATACTAGACTCGCTAGAATATAGAAACCTAATAGATCCAACATGATCTTACTCAGACCCAACCCATACACGGGACTCCCCAGGTCACCCGCAACCCATGTAAGATAATCAAATACATAGTGTTGAACCCGACCCGACCCGAACCCGAACCAAGTCTTCATGCTGAAACCTTCCCGGTGCTAGTGATGGCTCCATCATGCACGCCAACGGGCTGTCACTCAACCCGGTAACACACTGTGCGGTCACGGGTCTCAGACAATACATAAAGCCCGTGCTAACTATCCTATTAAGGGCACCACGCCATAAACAAAGGCAAATCTTCTTCATTTGATTAAGTATCTCTATGTAGTTGGATCCGAATGATGATAGCATTTAGATACCATATGTCATCCCTTTGGTCACATTCCAATATCATACCTCAGCAATCATTCGTATTTTTTATTAGCCTTTTTCTTCCTTTAAAGGCAATTCCTGCTTGAGAGGAACGTTCACTAAAAAATATTTTCCTCAACGAGTACTTCATCGTTCTCTTCAGGCCAATCCTTGAGAACGGCAAAATTAGGGTGAAAGCAGACACCAGCCAGTCCCAGAAAATAGTTCCGGGCGAAACTAAATAGCTCAGAACTAGAAGTTCCCCTGGTTCGACTTTTCTGAGTTTGTCGTAGTTACATGAAGAGTGTCTGAACAAGTGGTTTTCAACCGAGCTCAGTTCTTGTACAGCTCTCTCTCTCTCTCTCTCTCTCTCTCTCTCTCTCTATATATATATATATATATATATATATATATATATATATATATATATATATATAAATGTAAAGGTGCTGACTTCAGCCAACAGAGCCCCGCCAGGGCTCTTCGTAACTTTTACCAAGTGGCGCACAAAGTTGTGGGTGGTCATGTCACCACCCAGGATTTACCACAAAGAGGATTCCTTGTCATAAAAGAGAAGATGCCATCGTACCACGTTGGAATACTGCAACTTTTTATCAAGAGTTTCATTTTTAAAGGACTTGTATGCTCATAAAATACGAATAAGCATATGTATATATATATATATATGCATGAAAAATCAAATTACTTCGAGTAATTGTGTATACTTATACTCAAATCTATTTAAACATCGCTATCATTTGATTTGCGTGATCAAAAATGAATATTTGAGTTAAAAAGGTAAATATATAATTTTATACTCTGCATTGAGCATAGATGAGTATGCACATGAACTATACTCTTTCTCTATATATAACATAAATAGAGAGAGAACATAGTGTATGCACACTCATCTATAGTCAAATCTACTTAAGATTCTAACCCTTAAATGTTGAAATCTTTAAATAAAAAGCAAAATAGTACCAAGTGTATTAAATGTATTATGCAAAAGGCACATATCTTTATACTTTTTTAATTCAAAACTCAATCATTGATCTCACTAATCAAACAATTGAGATCTTTAAGGTTGTTTAGGCAAAAATAAGCTTGCACATTTTCTCTCTCTCTCTCTATTGTCATATCCTTACAATTCTCAATCATCTAATTAAAGAGATCTACAGAGTTATATGCTTTCTTATGTTTAAGAATCTCAACCATTCGATCAAAGAAAAGAATGATTGAAATAAAAAAGCAATCTCAATATAATTCAACCATTCATCTCTCTAATTAGATGATGGAGAATTCTAAGGATATGACAAGTATATACCATTATATATATAATCAATCTCCTTTGTGTTGAGTTGGGCTAACTTGGAGTTCGTATAAGCTTGTGCCATGTTCTGCTCAGAGAAGTAAAGGTACCATCCCTTTGAGTTCATGCTGATCTTTGATGATGATCTTGAAAATCTTTTAGGATGAGGAAGGTCAAGTTGGGTGAACTTGATGTGATGCAGGTACATAATTTCTTCAAAGCTTGAAGCTACTTGTATAGATCTTCTGGATTTTAGAATTCATTTCAGGTCAAGCAGTCGCCTCACCTCGCCCATGAATAGGTCCGCCACCGTCAGTCGCCAAACCTAGTTAATTCTAGATCTAAACTTAACAGAACCACCAATTTAACCAATGACCTACCTTTCATGAGTGCAATCTAGTGCTCTTTTCCATGCATGTGAATGAAATCATACTTCAATAGAATATTATTCTATCATAAATATATTTATCACTATTAAGTGGCGCTTTTAAATAATTGGTTTGCTTTTTAATCAATCTTCCTAACGTGTAATCCATCTTTCTAGTTTTGAGGTAAATGAAAGAGATGCACCAGCAGGGATCTAGAAGGTATCCCCATCTTTCAAAAAAGAAATCCATCTAACGAAAGATTCAATAGGGCTTCGTTTTGGTTCTATTAATTTTTCTCCATTTATAAAGAGAAATTTCGAGTTTTTTGCTAGATTTCGCCTGCCATTTTTTGCCGCATAAAAGATCGTCTTGCTGACTAATACTACCAACCAAAGCACTGGATAAACCATTCAAGGTGAAAGAGGTTTACTGGTGTGTCCATGACCACATCACTGAAAACGTAGAGCATGGGGAGAGAGAGCTGCGACCATGGCCGCCGCAAAGGTATTGCTTGCCCATCAAGATGAGGCCATACTTCTCCTGTGGCTCATTCACCAACTTAAATGCCGGCCATGTTAGGCTCATTGGCTTGTTTTAGCTAACCAAGTCGAGCTCAGCAGAAAAAGGGGTTTCTCATTGAAACTAAACCTCAAAATTTTAATACACAAACTCCATTAAAGATAAATCTCCTTAGAAGCACAAATGCTTTACTCAGTTTTAGTAAGTTGACGCACTTTGAGAGTTTTGATACGTTCTGGTTTTCTAACACACACATACAAACTGAGATTACAGTTCATTTTCATCTCCTACAGCTAAACGAACCAGGTCTCGAACATGAACCAAACACTATCTCGAAAGAAGCCGTGTGTCGTCAGACCACAGGCAACTGGGTTCGTCGGTCACCCCAACTGCAATGAGAAATATGGAACCATTCTTGGGGCCATCTCCTCATCAAGAGGGGAAAGCCGGTCCAGCATATGGCAACGAGAAAAATAAAGAACACCAAACGATAGATTTCGATATCAGACAAGCTGGATGCCAGGCCAACTCCTTAGAAGAACAGCCTGGCCACGGACCAGAACACCGTCAAGTTACTTATTCCGTTTTCAGACACAAGTTAGGCCCTAGAAAACCAAGGAAGAAATTTTATTAAATACAACAACTAGGCCTTTTTTCATATCACATGAGATCGGCTACATGGATTTTTTGTTTTCACTTAACCCTATCACGTGTCGTGCTAACAGTTAACTCAATATAAGCTATATCATTCTTTATTTTTTCTTTTCAATACTTTTGTAGTTATCTTCTTTGTCTTTTTAACATTTTGATAATCTAGTTTTTCATATCTTCTTAGGAGAGCATCCTTTAATCATCTTTCTACATGTTCAAACCATCTTAAACAATTTTTCTTCATTTTATCCTCTGTCGGTACTACTCTCAATTTGTTTCTAACCTTATTTTACGGGTTTTCCTTGTCTAAATACTCTTTCATTTCAACATCTTTATTTTTGTTAGACATATTTTTACATGTTAATGATTAAATGCTCAACACTAAGAACTATAAAAAATAACATGTCCAATTATTGCTCCATAATATTTACCTTTCAACTTTAATGATATCTTCTTATTACATAGAATATCTGATGTCCCACTCTATTTTAACAGATCAACATTAATTCTATATGTAATATTTAAAACTTTCCTTGTCAGAGATGCAATGTGTCTCAATCAAACTTACATTTTACATATTATGTATTTGTTCTACTAAGTTGAAACTTTTACTTTCTAATGTTTCTCTCAATAATTTAAATTTCTTATTAATTTTTTCTTTAAACTCATCCACTAAATACACAAAGTACTTCATCTTCAATATGTTTTGTTAACTCATCCATAACCAATATAAATAAATATGAACTTAAAGTTAATCCATAATATAACCCAATATTAACTTCAAAAGAGTTTGTTGCTCTTTCATTAGTCCTCACACATGTTTTTGTACCATCATATATGTCTCTTATAAGATTTATTTATGTCAATAAAATACATCCTTTTTCCGCCATATCATAAGTTTTCTCTATATCAATAAATATAATATTTTTTATTTTAAAATGTTTTATAAAACATCTCAATAGGTGAATCACTTCAATAATATATTTATGAAACATGAATCCAAATTTGTTCTCTTTTATACTCAAACTTGTCTTAATCTATGTTTGATAATTCTTTCCCATAATTTCATAACATAACTCATTAACTATAAAAAAAATCATAAACACCTTCAACTTCGACCAAGTAGCCACATGGAAGAAAATGATGAGAACCCAACTCAGCCCATGCTTAGACACCACCGAACCCATTGTCGTCTGAAACCGCCCCAAAATGGTGCCCCTTAGATACACCCACATACATTGTTTACCTCCATCCTCTAACAAAACAGAGGTCTCATTCCCTTATTATTATAAACAGAAGTGATAAACAATGGAGAATTCAAGTGCTACAGACAGCTTGGCTTATGAATACAAACGAATTTGGAGCAGATGAATACTTCTCCCTCTATCTACACCCAAGAATCCTTCTGCCATGTATAGGGATCCCACCGATAATAAGCACCAATATACACCTAACTCACGTGCTTTTATCAGACGGAGACACGGGTTTTTATGGGCTTCAGCTTCAGTCCTAGGCTCTCCGGGGACAACAGCTCTGGCGAGATGCACGAGGGGCTTAGCGGGCTCCTCGGACTGCTGGAGAAATGACACTTCCGGTAGACGCCATAGCCCATCAAAAAGTACTCCAAGGGGATCAGCATGGCATGGGGTTGCTCCTCCGTCACTATTGACCCACATGCCTGCACCTGCTGCCGCCAAACGCAACATCATTTATGTGTTTGCTTCAAACAATTAAAGCAAAAACTCTAGCTGGTACGGCAAGATATTATCTAGCATACCAAAGCTTACAGAGCGGCAAGCTTAGAACTACAGAGAAGCTATATATTCAAGACAATTCAAAAATTTTAAATAATTACAGAGAAGTTGTATATTCAACAGGGTCAAAAGATTAAACATGAGATCTACCACTGGTCCTAAGCAAAATAATACAATGACAACAGCTTCAAACAAACTACGCAAATCTGGTGAAATCCAAAATAAATCAAAGTGACAACTGCTTTTATAGCATCACTATCCTTAAATCAGGGGATACCAAAAGGTTTAGTAAGCTTGGTGTACATTTATATATATATATATATATATATATATATATAGAGAGAGAGAGAGAGAGAGAGAAAGAATAGTAATTCTCGACTTGTCTTGGATCCATTACGCAAGAACGGCACCCATATCTTCCATATAGGCTCCATATTTTTCTCAGTCATTAATATTCTATACATGAACAGCTTCTACAACCTTTAATACTTTTGATGCCTTCCAAAAGATGCGTTTGCAATAATAAAACGGCTTTCACGAAAAAGCACTGAAAAGAACCGTGATTCTATGAACCACGACGCGCTGCTACAAGCAGATCATCACATGGATGAACAGACCTGACATGATTCTCTGTCCTACCGATATCGACCAATGAGGCCATGGGATGGACATGCAATTCAGTAAATAACTCATGTTGTTTCGAATTTCACTAAATTAGGTACGAACGAGTAGCAGACTGATGGTCCGGGAAGAAAGAAGAAAAAAAAATCATGGAGAAGGTATTAGCTGAACTCCAACACCCACATTCGTCATTCAAGATACAGGCGTTCACATTTATTTTAATCAACCTCTCACTCGTTCAACCATGTGCCACATGCTCAAGCTTGTCTATGCTCAAGCTTGTCTAGGAAAGGAAAGACATACCTCAACAAGGGCCGTATATTTCCTGTCCATTTTGGACGTCATGTAGAGGGCCTCGGAGTGGAACGGTGAACTGTCGCCTACAAATATCAACGTCCGACACTTCAGTTTCTTCAATCCTTCTGTAATGCCATGCCTCCTGCATTTAATGACAATGAAAATTGTTATTAATTTGACACACTTGTCCTCTCTCTCTCTCTCCATGGGAGCACTAAGAAGTACCGGTAACTATAAATATATATATATATATATACCGTTGACTTCCACTAATCAAATGCTAAAATGCAAAAACTAGACATAGGTTATCTTTAACATCATTCATTTGTTATACCCAAGAAATTTTTGGTTAAAACATGATAATTTTGACAATTTTTACTGATTGGCAGCAGATTTTCCTGGACCATTATCAGGAGGGGAAAGGAAGTCTAAGGATGGGCACGTGCAATGGTCGTAACAGTCAAGCTTATCCCCATAACAGCAGATGGCCAAATTTTCATTTGTCCACGTTGCACGCATGCAAATTTACAAAATTCCAAGGACCACAATGAATTTCTCTCCACAAAATTTTCAAAGATCATGCTCCACAAATCAGGACCAAAGAAACTATGGAGGGGGGCTGGTAAAGATCTTCTAGAAAAGCTAAATCCTATTCTCAAAGAGATTCCGGGCTCTCCATTTATCCCGGCCCGCACAAGTTGTAAGAATGAGATATAAACATGCTAGCATGAGATATAAACATGCTAGCCACAGCTTTGCTTCTAGGCCAACTTGTGGGCATTTTCCCTTCGACAGATTCATCCCACATAATATTTCCCCAGACCTCAACGTACCAAACCTATGCATGTTATCCTGATAAGTCTACTTTGACTAACACTAAACAAGGTCATTCTGATACATGAAAAGAGCCACCACGTCAGAGTTAAAATGGCACCATAAGTATGCGTGTCGTGCACATCTGGTGCTAATTATGGTAATCAGCGTGATCTTCTCCTATGCAAATGCAAAAAATGCCTATTACCGACAGAACTTTCTATGGCCACAATGTCTACCCAAACTAATTACACAAAACTTTATTAACTAAAACAAAATTGCGTATTCATAACGCACAGGTGTTACCAAACAAATTCGGAAGATAATGAAATAATATAAAAAGGCCAAGCACTTGCAGCTGGACAGCACAACCTAACCAAATAAAAGCATCACAAACAGGTCCTGCTTCCATTTCGACCTGCAATAATTATTACTATTGCATATTATCTTTAAAATATTTGAAGATGCAATCTTCCTTTTCTTTTTTGCCCAACCATCATAATTTAGGTTCAGATTAATCGTAGATTAACAAAGCGTATCGTGATAAATTATGAAATTAAGTCCAGCGGTCATCCAAAAGGTGCAAAGCCACAGCTGCTTCACCGCGACGACCCCATATGTGTCTAGTATGACCAGTTTCAGAGGCACCATAGTTCAGATTGCCGGAATCCCATCCAAAACGGTGATTTCATAAGAGTCAGTGAACACCGATCGTCCTTTCTCAGCCCCTATAACATCGCATTTGTGTGTTGAAAACACAAATGGGCAACTCAGCAGCTTATTACTATTGAATCAAGAATGTAAAATACATCTTGCATGAATTGCTATTCTAAAAGTGAACTGAAAAAGAAAAGAAGCGAACTGTGAATTTGCACAAAGAAGACGTTAATATCATCTGCATGGGCTCATCACTTAATAAGGAGTCAACTGTGTTATACACTCTTGAGAGAGAGAGAGAGAGACTGTGTGTCATGGGCAAGCAATAATGAGTCAACTAAGGAAGATGCAACAAACCTGCTGATTGCTTCAAAAAATAGCGTAACGTTTACACTCTGTCTCTCGTCCAGAAACTGCAAGAGCAACAATAGTCAGTGAGGACTCCAACAAACAACGATTTTGTCATAGTAGCTCAAAAAACAAAGACCAAGAATCTCAAGTACCCTTCGGCATGCCACCACGATGTCTGACTCTGCAACATTCACACCACCACGTACTTCCTAAGACATAAAACGAAACTTCAAACTTTCGCAACTTTTGGAGTTAATTTTGAGAACCGGAAGTAATATGCCAAAACAAATTGTATTGCTTTACAAGTTTGAACAGAGCATCAAGGTTACCTTGCTGAAGTACCTCTGAAGCAACGCTTCCTTAACAACACTGCACATCCCGTAAAAATACAGAAAATTTGACATAACCTGCCAATGAAATGCAACAAAAGGTCAAATGGAAAAGTTATTTGAACTTGGAAGTACTGACTCAAAAGGAGGCCAACCAAAAACAAAACTTTGTGTTTATGCATTTCTCTGAAACATGGAACAACCGAACTAATCCTTCCATCCTTTACCAACTATTTCCTGGAAACTCAGGTCAGCTAATACAATATCCATTCTTTCCTTATACCTGCTAACAAGATGATGCAATTGATATGCACTATCCTTGCTACCATAATCCTGATTAACAAGAAAGTTTGACGAAATGCAAAAGATGATGAAATTGATATGAGCCATGAATCTCAAAATTCGTGTTAACCAAAATTCACAAAAGATGAACCAAGTCAGCCACAAGCCACCAATCCCCACCCCCCAAACACGCATGCAAAGAAGGCCCTGCAATTTTTTCTGCAATTGGCTTCAGAAAATATAAGGAAAAGAGTGAGGTGAGCAAGAAACCTTGCTGTATAACCACTCTGTCCATGAAGGTGCTTTGCACAGAGGAGAAACAAGTATTAGACCAAGTACGCGTTCCCTGTACTTCATCTGTGAGAAACGTTAAGACCAAAATAAAATGCTTTAGAAGCAAAGAAAGTGTAGGAAACAAGTTAATACATATCACAAACTTCAGATCTAGCTCCAATGATGAGTCATACGTACTGCAAAAAGGGTCAGAATGTAGGCACCAGCTGTGACCCCCATGCACAGAACTGTGCTGAGCCTATTTCATAAGAGGGGCATCATAAGAAAGAGCAAAACAGAGCCTCAAGCATGCAAAGTAACAAGCAACAAGGGGACTATCGAACAGTTTCTTATGATCTTTAACATGAAGTCTTTTCTTATCAAAACAAAACTAAAATATGCTCATGATTTTTCTATATACCCGAAGAAGTCGAGAACTTCAGCAACCTGGTCTGCTAAATCGTCAACAGAAGGAATTGGGACATCAGATGACATGGCAGCTGCGCCCAACTGCAATTAAGAATTTCAGTACAAGAAGCAAGTATGGTGAAGCAAGGAATAAAAAACTATTGGTAGTCAAAATCAAATCACAGACCTCATGTCCAGGTGGATCAATCTGATAGATGCAGAAGTTATCAAGAAGCAATGAAGCAGCTTCTGGGCAGAAAAGTAATCCTTGGAAACATGACATATCTGTAAGAACCTCCATTAGTAACCTAATTTGAAACTATTAATATCAGACAAATACAGGAGAAACTGGCAACTAATTGTTGGTCATAAAACTCACTGAATGCATTTCCAACATTTTAATAAATTTCAAAATACAAGACCATATATGCACGTTTGAGATATCAACACAACAGAAACATACAAGGAAAACCGTTTTGCTTTTTGGTAAACCAAAAGAAGTGGGAGGAAAGCTATCTCAAATCTCAATGGATGATCACAACTAATAGCCTTGTGACAATACGTGGAAAGGAAGACATAAAAGTAGCCGAATAATCATGAAAAGCCTTGGTAGATATATTTACTTACGGTTCAAAGCAATATCAGGATATGTGACAAGGGCTGGCTTATCTATATCACCAAATACGGATACAGAAACAGAGCCATGGCTCGTGTGCAGAATATGTTCCTGAAATAGCGTCATTCAACTGCTCAGCCATCATGTAAGAAAAGAAAGAAATTCATGTGACAAAAGACCAATAACACAACGATTTAAAACACATTAGCTTTAGATTAGTAGAAAAGAAGACAAATTTCAGATTGAAACATAACAGAATGATTTCTATCTAGAATGGCAGAAAAACATAGTAAAGAAGAGGTCAAAAATCCCATCGACCAATTGCACCATTAAGGGCTCTAAAGTATAAACAGTAGGAAAAGGTGAATTCTAAGACAGAAACCAAACGATGTTGTTTACTTGAAATTTAGATATAACAGTAAACTAAATCGATGAATGCACGAAAGGTGAATTCTAAGACAGAAACCAACGATGTTGTTTACTTGAAATTTAGATATAACCGTAAACTAAATCGACGAATGCACGAAGTATCTTCCTATTTACTTATTTCCAAGGCATGTCATTTGCAACCGTGAAGTGCCTACAAGAGTGTCAACAACAATAACAAAATGCAATACAATATTTTCAACCGTTCAGCTAAGAAAAACCCAAAACAAGAAGAATTTAGAGAAAAAAATTAGAGAAAAAGAGACAAAGATGGCCGCTGTGAAGATCATGGTCAGCTCGATAATCTTAATTCCTGTTCCTGTGAGCATAGAAAGAAAAGGAAAATATGATGCCGTAGTTGAATATCAATGCACCGGCTTCATTATTGAAGAGGTTCCAACCAGAGGGATACATTAAATAAGTTTCCGATTTTAAAAAGGCAAAAATTCAAACCCCAGAGTTGCAAGCCAGCTAAAAGACCCAGTAGAAAAAGAAGATAATATCTAAATACAGATTACTTATAACTAGGGCAAAGAATCATCACTTGTTCTCTTATTGCTTCTATAAAATGAAGACAAGAATGGCGAAAATCACAATATCCAGACACCATAACCAGAATTAGAGACCCAAACTCTCCACAAATACTTTGGTAAGTTTGTGTATGAGCTATCAAAAATCAAGGGAGAGGAAAATAAGAAATATACTGACGTTACAAACCAGATAGACAATACGAGCAGAAGTCTAATTTTCAGAACACTTGAGCAAGATAACCACGATACCCCATACCAAAAAAAAACACACTTTCGTCCACAAAGTAATCTCTTATCTCCAGCTGCAGATTAACTCACCTGAATAAAACTTATTGCAACCAAAACCGTAAGCAAAACGAAAATTTTCTGTCAACCTAAAGGCGATTATTATTTTCTCGAAAACTATCCACAGATCTTGCTCTAAATCCCGATATTCTATTGCTATGCAGACAAACAATACATAAATAGAACGCTAAAAACATCATTCCAAAGGTAGCATGTACATTTATTATCTCCAATTAAACTACCAAAGGGAATGATGTATTTCCAGGAAAGCAGAAGATAGTCGGAAATCGAATAATCGAAAAAAAACAATTGTATATAAGTTCTCCAAACACAGAAATACTACCACTTAAAGAAAAGATCTCAGAATCGTCACGTTTCAGCGAATAGACATCTAAAGAAAAGCATATTTAGAGAAAAATAATAAATTCCCATAACCAGAGGATAAAATTTCACCAATTCTAAAACAAATCGAGAAGTCCACACAAGGAAACTCTTAAAAAGAAAAGATTCTCGCTAATCTACATAATCCTCCGAAGGCATTTCACCAAAAATGTGCCATTAGAAGAAAAATATCGATTTAAAGAAATCTAAATACAGAAACCAAAAACAACACATCGTTCACAATTTCTCCTTGGACAACGAAGCGGCATAAGGATTTCTGCCGATCAAAACCGAAAACATCCGGGAAATCCTCAAAAAACACTCGAAAAAGATAAAGAAAGGTTACGCACTTGTCCACTCAAAGGGATCCTCTCCATATCGATCGAAACCGAACCGGTGGAATCACCCATGGCCATGGCCTCTGTTTCTCCCTCTCGTCTCTCTCTCTCTGTTTCTTGTTTTTCGATTTTTCTCCCCCTCTACCAAACAATCCCCCTCCCTCCGCGCCTTTATACCCGACGCTCCGCTCGCGCTTAACCCTCGTTTAACCGAAAATTAACCCACCGACGCCTCGGTTACCGGCTGCCGCTCCGTCCGTACGACAGCTTACCGGCGATAACGCTTTAACCGCTTTTCACTCTCACAGGATTTGAAGTCGTGAAATTTTTATAAAAACCTTGTTACATTTTTACCCCTGTACTTATTCTGAATGGCTACGGTGTCCCGGTAGTTAATGCCGTTGGGGCGAACGTGTTTAAGTTAATCGTTGGCGCGCTTCGGAGTCGCTTTGACTTTGACCGGATCATGTTGGCAGATAGATTACATTGGGTCCCAATACGAATGGGTCCGACCCAACTCGTAATGCGCAGCTTACACTTTAGCCTTTTCGTGTCAAAATGAACCAAAGGAGCTTACATTCAGGGCGTTGGACCACCTGGTAGGGCTTTCGTCTCCACCAGACGCAGGGCACGAGTTCGATTCCCCAGCCTGCATTCCTGGCCAGGGAAAAAAAAGAAAAGAAAAGAAACGAACCCAGGTAGCCCATTTAAGTATTTGTCCATATTCATGGCCAGTGAGTTAAGTCATAAACAAATATTGTTACTCTCCATATGGCTTGCTAAGAATTCTAGAAATGAGTCGCCACCGTGCTCTTTGATCTTGGTTTGCCAACATATCAACACAAATTCGGGGCTAACGTGAAACTTAGATACCATACATGGATTTGAAATTTGAGTCCCAAGTAAAAATTTCTTAGTGTCTGGCTACTGGCACTAAAATTTCTTAGTCCCAACTATACATACATAATATATATATATTGGTTCTCACTTTGACATGTTCATCTATTACTTTTTGGTTGCATTAGTATAATTTAGAAAGATTTTTAAAAATTTAAAATTAGACAAAAGATAATATTTTTGCACTCATTCTCAAAAAGCAATGCCCGAACATGAGTAAAGAGAGACATGATCTAATCAATATATATATGTGTGTGTATGTATATATTAAAATAATATTTTAACCTTGAAGCGTGTCTTAGAGTATCCTGTGACATAAACTATGAGCAGGCATTTAATGAACAATTTCAATTTTTTTGTATACATTTGACTGTACGCAAATTGATAAAATTCAATTGATCTATTATGGGGAAAATAGAAGGACCCACTCAGGAGTAGGGCTGGTAAACCAGCTTAATGAGCCAAATAAGAGCCATTTGTGGCTTGTTCCTCAACCGAGGATCTTGTTTATTTTCGATTTGTTACCTTGGTTGAGCAGAGCAGAGCACAAACCAAACACAAGCCGAGTTGGACTACTGGAGAGCGAAATGCTTGTCAAAGTGAAAATCTAATATTTTACAATAAATGTATAGCACACATGTCATAATTAAAACTTAAATTGCAATTTAGTTTTTCATTAATTTTCTTCTAAATTTTAAAGAGTGATGATTTAAGTATATTTTACCCACTTAATTTGTTGGGTTTAATATGATTTTCTAGCATATATGTGAACAAAAATTATTTATGCTTAACTAAACAAGTAAATGCGAGCCAAACGAATCTAAACATGCATGGTTTATGGTCCTACACCTCAATAAGTCAGTTAATATCGGATTCATTTAGATCACGAAGCACACGGGAATGAGCCACCAATCAAACCCGGCTCAGCTCAGTTCATTAACTAGCCATACTCCAAAGTATGGTAGAAAAAGCAATTAAACAACAAATGTACAAGCCAATTATGCATATCAACACCGACAAATATATATATATATATATATATATATATATATATATATATATATATATATATATATATATATATATATATATATATATATATATATATATATATATATATATCTGTGTGTGTGTGTGTGTGTTATGTTTTTTGAATTATTAGACGTGGTGGCCTCAGGATTTTCCATGTGGTAGCATTAAAGTTATCACAAATAAAGTGTAGCAATGATAAAAGAATCACATATGAAAAAGTTCTATGTATCTAATGTTGTGTATATATATAATATTGCTAATATTTTATTATATATAATATCATGTTAACAATATTTTATACTAACATATTAAAACAAAACTTAAAAATCTAATTGGATTGGGACTTTTATTTAAAAAGTACAAAAGTGTTAATGTGCATTCATGTCCAATCATTATTTTTGGTACGTGTAATAATACAACCGATCCGATTACTCTCTCTCTATTTATCTATCTATATATATAAAATGTAAACACAAAGTGGCATCGACTCGTCGATACTTAGCACAGGCTTCGGACTTCCTGCCATAACCAATAAAAAAGATCCACCAATAAAAAAGAATTGTGGATCTTAATCAAAGCTGAAGTTGGATTTAGATCCATTGGCACCCTAATTTTCAAAAATCTTGATTACTGCCATAGAACTGAAAATTTCTCTTGATTTAGTACATAAGAAGCTCCGAGAAATTCTGTCGGCAGAGAGCAACCTTTTGTATCATATGATCCAAGCTGTTCATCCTACCGATCAACGGTCTTCATCATGGGCCCAAAAGTATTCAAACTTGGGAGTGGACTTATTTTAAAATTCAGATACTTATTTTTTTAACTGCTTTACCATTATTTTAAAATTAATGTTGTCACAACCCTACTTATTATATAGGATTTGGATATTCAGAATCTTTTTCTCATGAATATTTAACCTGTTGGTAGGTTTTTTTCATAGGGCTGGTATATAAACTGAGCTGCTCAGGGTTCAGCTTGATTCGGATCATAACGAGCCGCTTCATGTTCAGTGTATAATCTAAATGAATCAAACATGAGCTGAGTCATTAGGGTTTTTGAGCCGCACGTGAATACCGTGTTCGACTCGGAGTGGCTATGATAAACTGATTTAGTTAAAGTATATGTTGTTTAATATATTTTAGAAAACCATGTTAATTGAACTAATTGGAAGGGTAATGTAATTGAATGACCAAATATTGGACACTACTCCCTAAGGACTCGAGATCATTTCTCATGGGAACAATGTGCCTTTGCCTCTTAGCTTAGGGCAACAATTTCCCATTCAATTTGTATCTCTCTTAGTTCCCTCTTCAAAGAGGCGATTTTATCTTTTCGGATTTGAAAAGACTTCTTTCTAGTTTTGAAAAACCGATTTGTGAAGTTTGATGAGCTCTTCCTTGACATATTTTTAAAGGAATCATCCGAATTTGACATGGTGAATGTGCTGGAAAATTTTCAAACTTATTACTAAGTTTTGAAAAAAAGTTTAGAATAAGGTTTTCGAATCGATTTGTTTTGAAAGAATGTGACCGGATTAAAATAACCCTTCTAAGACCCAAGTCCTATCGGATGTGCCATTTTGTTTCTGTAAACAAAATTTTTCGTCTAAGGATCGATTTAAATATTATTTGCAAAAAATAATGCGTGAGCATGCTAGCAAGTTTACTCAAACTTGCAAAGTAATTTTCTAACTTTTTGGCGATTATGGAGAAGTGAATTCTTATCGTCGTAAGCATTCTTGAACCGGCGCTCAAGGGTCAGCCTAGACGCTTAGAAAGAGTAATTTGTGATCGAAGATTTCTTTAAAACAAGTTTCAATCAAAATAGATTTTTCAAAACCAGTTTATCATTCACTTGGCAAAATAAGTTTCGTTCTGAGAAATAGGGACAATTCTATTTCCATCAGTAGATATTTTTAACTTTTTTGTGGTTTTTTAGGGACCTAAAAAATCTCAAATTTTTTACCTAAGTAAGATCTAGATATGAAGTTTATTTGAGTATTTTTGTTTGAATTTTTGGCTCTTCATATGATAGAATTAAATCCGGAAAGTTTTTTAACCTTGAAATTTGGAACAAAGTCTATGACATAAATGCAAAGGATTAGTAAAACACTTGTATCTCTATATGCAAGGTTCGGATCAATTTTCACAATGTGTACAAGGTTCGAACTGATTTTCAGAATTTTTCGCTCACAAACGAGAAAGATTGTATACCCTCTGGATTTATTGGGATCATTAAATAGATAGGAAACAGAAGACCTGGCCCAAACACATGAAAATCATCAATCAAGTTATATTTGTTGCTGAACTTCTCTTGTGTGCATTTATGAGTTCAGGATTCTCTTAGGAAGCATCACAACGAGTCCATCAACCCCATTTTAAAATGGTTTTTTAATTTTTTAATAAATCAGATGAGATAGTAAAATAACAATTTCATTAAACCTTATAATATAAAATGTGTCTCGTGTCAAACACGACGTGTCATATAAGACACGCAACAAAAGTGGGATGGGCCCTATTTTACATACGAAATATTTTAATGGCTGTACTTAGGGCTTAAAACCTTATTCCTCTTTAATTAGTTTATTATGAAGTGCATTTTTTTTAAATTCAGTATTATTGTGATTCTTAATTCTAAAGCCTCTAGGTTAGACATAGCCCTTTTGGAAACGGCCCCGTTGTTTGAACCAAACCAGAAGCGCTATTTGGTGCCCCAAACTGCATTGAATTCTATATTTTTTTCTTCTTTTTTCTTTTTGGTTCTAATACAGAATGCCAACCAGACTTCGATAAATCCCTTATGTGATTCTTATGGTAAGTAGACTCGGACTTAGAAGCAACATATTTTATTTGGATTTGATTTGGTTTAGTCAGTTGGGTAGTAGTTTAAGTATTGGATTTAGATTTGTATCTAATTATCTGGGATCCACATTAATATCATGGTGTCTATATATATATATATATATATGAGAGAGAGAGATATAACAAAATGGATTCTTGGATATATATATATATATATATATATGTATATATGTATATATGAAGCGCTATTTGGTGCTCCAAACTGCATTGAATTCTATATTTTTTTCTTCTTTTTTCTTTTTGGTTCTAATACAGAATGCCAACCAGACTTCGATAAATCCCTTATGTGATTCTTATGGTAAGTAGACTCGGACTTAGAAGCAACATATTTTATTTGGATTTGATTTGGTTTAGTCAGTTGGGTAGTAGTTTAAGTATTGGATTTAGATTTGTATCTAATTATCTGGGATCCACATTAATATCATGGTGTCCCATATATATATATATATATATATATATATATATATATATATATATATATATATATGAGTGAGAGAGATATAACAAAATGGATTCTTGGATATATATATATATATATATATATATATATACATATATACATATATATATATATATATATATATATATAGGTATATATATATATATATATATATGAGAGAGAGATATATAACAAAATGGATTCTTGGATATATATATATGTATATATATATATATGTATATATATATGTATATATGTATATATATATGTATATATGTATATATATATGTATATATGTATATATATATGTATATATGTATATATATATGTATATATGTATATATATATGTATATATGTATATATATATGTATATATGTATATATATATATATATATATATATATATCCAAGAATCCATTTTGTTATATCTCTCTCACTCATATATATATATATATATATATATATATATATATATATATATATATGTATATATGTATATATGAAGCGCTATTTGGTGCTCCAAACTGCATTGAATTCTATATTTTTTTCTTCTTTTTTCTTTTTGGTTCTAATACAGAATGCCAACCTGACTTCGATAAATCCCTTATGTGATTCTTATGGTAAGTAGACTCGGACTTAGAAGCAACATATTTTATTTGGATTTGATTTGGTTTAGTCAGTTGGGTAGTAGTTTAAGTATTGGATTTAGATTTGTATCTAATTATCTGGGATCCACATTAATATAATGGTGTCCCATATATATATATATATATATATATGAGAGAGAGATATAACAAAATGGATTCTCGGAGATATATATATATATATATATATATATATGTATATATGTATATATGAAGCGCTATTTGGTGCCCCAAACTGCATTGAATTCTATATTTTTTTCTTCTTTTTTCTTTTTGGTTCTAATACAGAATGCCAACCAGACTTCGATAAATCCCTTATGTGATTCTTATGGTAAGTAGACTCGGACTTAGAAGCAACATATTTTATTTGGATTTGATTTGGTTTAGTCAGTTGGGTAGTAGTTTAAGTATTGGATTTAGATTTGTATCTAATTATCTGGGATCCACATTAATATAATGGTGTCCCATATATATATATATATGAGAGAGAGAGAGAGATATAACAAAATGAATTCTCGGAGATATATATATATATATATATATATATATATATATATATGTATATATGTATATATGAAGCGCTATTTGGTGCCCCAAACTGCATTGAATTCTATATTTTTTTCTTCTTTTTTCTTTTTGGTTCTAATACAGAATGCCAACCAGACTTTGATAAATCCCTTATGTGATTCTTATGGTAAGTAGACCCGGACTTAGAAGCAACATATTTTATTTGGATTTGATTTGGTTTAGTCAGTTGGGTAGTAGTTTAAGTATTGGATTTAGATTTGTATCTAATTATCTGGGATCCACATTAATATCATGGTGTCCCATATATATATATATAGGTATATGTATATATATATATATATATGAGAGAGAGAGATAACAAAATGGATTCTCGGAGATATATATATATATATATATATATATATATATATATATATATATATATATATATATATATATATGTATATATATATATATATATATATATATGTATATATATATATATATGTATATATGTATATGTATATGTATATATGTAATTTAGATTTGTATCTAATTATCTGGGATCCACATTAATATCATGGTGTCCCATATATATATATATAGGTATATGTATATATATATATATATGAGAGAGAGAGATAACAAAATGGATTCTCGGAGATATATATATATATATATATATATATATATGTATATATGTATATGTATATGTATATATGTATATGTATATGTATATATGTATATGTATATGTATATATGTATATATATATGTATATATATATGTATATATGTATATATATATGTATATATGTATATATATATGTATATATGTATATATATATGTATATATGTATATATATATGTATATATGTATATATATATGTATATATGTATATATATATGTATATATGTATATATATATGTATATATGTATATATATATATATATATATATATATATATATATAGAGAGAGAGAGATAACAAAATGGATTCTCGGAGGCTTCCTCCCAATTGTGTGAGCCGAATGGAACATTTTATAGTAGATGTATATATATATGTATATATGTATATATATATATGTATATATGTATATATATATGTATATATGTATATATATATGTATATATGTATATATATATGTATATATGTATATATATATGTATATATGTATATATATATGTATATATGTATATATATATATATATGAGAGAGAGAGAGATAACAAAATGGATTCTCGGAGGCTTCCTCCCAATTGTGTGAGCCGAATGGAACATTTTATAGTAGTGATAGCATAAGAACGGCTGGAGGAGACGTTTCGGAACTTACCAGGAATAGTGACAAGAGGTCAGGAGCTCGATACCACAGTGTGCATCTGGTAGAGGTCCGCCTAATCCCAGTTTTATTATAGAAAAAAAAAGGTACAACACGAAACACGAATACAACCTGAAAAGTCTAGATTTTTGCAAGGAGTATGTCTTTCATGTCCATGAAGAGTAACACAAATAGATTGGGTCTTGTTCGGGTCAACCTACGTTTTACACGATGCAATCATCAACCAAACCAGGAAAGACTTAATTTAAACTGACAATATAACGGATTATGAGATAAACCAACAAACACGAAAAGCAGATGTTTTCAGGGTCTGCCTATTTTGGGTATTTGTGTTCCCAAAAATCTTTAGAAGGAAATGAAAAGAGGTCGTGTTACCCATGGCCTGGTTCTGACACGATATCTGTAAGACCCAAAACACACTTTTGGTCTTACAAATACCCAAAATAGGTCCCACCAAGATCCTCATAGTTTAAAATGAGATGAATATTTCCTATCAAACCACACTTTTATTTGGTAGCTAAAATTTATATAAAGGCTGGTCGTCACTGATATGAGGATTTCTGTCGGAATTTGATATCATAGAATTCCCCACCAGCATGATGAAAACTACAAATCATAGAATTTTTTTTTTGGTCACAAGAGGAGGTGGAAGCCTAACACACACATGGACCCTCTAAGAGTCGAACTCCCCACCAGCAACAACATAGCTAGAGCGTCCTACCATTGAGCTAACGCTTTGGATGCTCGTAAATATTGTTTTAATCTTCATCTTTCTGGCTAACAAAAATCATTTATCGATATTTAAGTATTGCCATTTTCCACTAAGAAAAAATACTAAAATAACTCGAGTGACAAAGCATTAGACCAACATCCAAATTTTCAAAATATAATATATTTTCTGACGATTTAGATTTTATGTGACCATGAGTTGTCATCGACCTCTTTGACGCCCCATTTTTGATACGCCTGGTAAACGAGTCAAACGAAACAAATAGAGAATGTTAACTCAAGATCTTACTCATATCCAACCGTTCAAACATCACAACACACACACACACACACACACACACACACACACATATATATATATATATATATATATATATATATATATATATATATATATATATTTGTATGTATAGGAAAACTGGATCCTACCGACCTTTTTACATGCTCACTCATGCCCACTCATTTCTCTTCGAAGATTTATGAATTAAAAAAATGAAGGATAATGATGTTAGGCTCATGCCCTCAAAAGCAATGATCATGTATAAGTAAGCAACACCACTGGTGAGCAGATCCAATTCACTATATATGTGTGTGTTAGGAATTAAATCTCTTAATTAAGGAGCTCAGCTAAAGCGAACACACATTTTTCATGTTCAGTTTTGTACAGCTTAAGTCAGCTCGAGTCTAACACAACCCACAGCTTGGCTCGGTTGGTTGTAGGGCATCCTAAGGGACATGAATGAGTACTATTTGGCTATGTACACCCATTTTTCTACCGCTTTATTGACTTCCACAAAATTTTGAGCCATCTTAGATAAAAATGTCAATTCAAATCTCAATCATACAAAATAGACGAGGGATTTGTTTTAACATATTAACATATAATGTTGGTATCATATACAAGGCTCTCTCACTCTCAAAATATATATATGTTTATATATATATATATATATATATATATATATATATATAAGAAAACATGATCTTGCCCACTCATACTTTTCAGTAGCATGAGTACAACAACTAAACTTTTTCTCATACTACATGAGGTCGGTACATGAATGCTTTGTTTCACATAGCCTTATCATGTGTCATGCTAGCAGTTAACTCAATATAAGCTACATAATTCTTGATTTTTTCTTTCCAACACTTTTGTGGTCATCCTCTTTCTCTTTAACATTTTGATAATCTAGTTTTTCATATATCCTTACGATAGCGTCATTTGGTCATCTTTCTACATGTCCAAACAATCTTAAACGATTTTCTCTCATTTTATCCTCTATGGGTACTACTCTTAATTTCTCTCATTAACAATGTCATCTGCAAATAACGTACACCAAAATACTTCATCTTGAATATGTTTTGTTAACTCATCAATGACCAATATAAATAAATATAAACTTAAAGTTGATCCCTAATGTAACCCAATAATAACTTCAAAAAGACAATGTTATTCCTTTATAAGTTCTCACACAAGTTTTTGCACTATTCTACGTGTCTCTTATAAGATTTATGTATATCAATGTGATATCATTCTTTCTCAAGGTTCTCCAAAGAACATTTCTTAGCACTCTATTGTAAGCTTTTTATACATCAATAAATATCATGTGAAGGTTCTTTTTTGCTGTAAAATGTTACATAATATATCTCAATAGGAGAGTTGCTTCAATAGTAGATCTATAAGGTATGAATTCAAATTGGTTTTCTATTGTACTCTTTACTTGTTTTAACCTACGTTCGATAATTCTTTTCCATAATTTCATAGTATGACTCATTAACTTAATACGTCGATAATTCAAACAATTATGTATATCTCTCTTGTTCATATATATAGCTATAAGTGTACTTGTTCTTCATTTTTTGTACATCTTTTGGGTTCTTTATATTTCATTAAATAATCTTGGGAGTCATTTGAGCCCCATCTCTCCTATGATTTTTCATACTTCTATAAGAATATTTTCTAATCCTATAGATTTACCTTCATATATTTAAGAGCCCTTTGACTTCATTATTTTGAATATACCCATAGGAATTGCGGTTTATATACTTTTTTTATTTGGTTAACTCTCCTAAGCTACTACTAACATTTATATTTTCATTAAAAAACTTATATAAATAATTTTTTAATGTAGTTTTATATCATTATTCATCATTCTTCTCATCCTCATCTTTAATGCATCTAACAAAAGTAAGATCCTTAGTTTTCTTTTCTCTAGCCTTAGTTATCCTAAAAATATTTCTTTCACCTTCTTTTGAGTTCAGTTTTTATATAAATCCTCATAAATTTTGACTTTTGTTTCACTAACGATCTTTTTTGCTTCCTTTTTACTTTCTTATAAGTCTCTTAAGTTTCACTAGTATTCTTGACATAATGCAATTTGTAACACACTTTCTTTTCTTTGATTTTATCTTGCATCATTTTACTCTACCACCAAGTATTTTTTGCATTGGTACACCTCCCTTAGATTCGTTGAGTATATCTTTATCATTTCTCTAATATATATAGTCATATTGTTTTACATATCAAAAGGTATACCTATATAATTCTAAGTATCTCCTTTAAGAACTGTATGTTTAAATATATCTTCTTTCTCACATTTAATGTTCACCATCTAATCCAAATAACTCTATGCACTCTATTATTCTTTATCCACTTTTAGACCTGCAAATCCATTACTAAAAGTCGATATTGAGTAGTTAAGCTTTCTTTTGGAATTACCTTGCAATCTTACAACACTATCTATCTTTTTTCTTAAAAAAATAATCAATTTGTGTTTATGACAAGCCAATCTTATAAGTAATTAAATGTTCATGTCATTTTTTGAAAATTGTATCAGCTATAAAGAGATCAAAAGCCATAGAAAAATTTAAAATCTTTACAAACACAAGCCACTCTTATAAGTAATTAAATGTTCATCTCATTCCTATCAGTGTATTCAAAAGAATGAAGTCAAAGGGCTCTTAAATATATGAAGGTAAATCTATAGGATTAGAAAATATTCTTATAGAAGTATGAAAAATCATAGGAGAGATGGATCTCTTCATTTATATCCCAAAACCATAGTTTTCATGAATACCTTATATCCTAATGTATCTTTACCAACATGTTCATTTAAGTCTCCTCCTAAATAAATCATCTCTCTTTGTGGAATTCTTTGAATTACCTAATCTAACTCCTCCTAAAAAATCTTCTTTATACTATCTTTTAATTCTACTTGGGGTGCAGAAGCACAAATGCACAAACTATATTCAAAGCTTCTACTCCTAACACTAATTTCAACAAATAATTCGTTCACCATATCATTGTATATGTTTATTACACTATCTTAATCTTTATTTATAATAATACCAACTTCATTTCAAGCATTTTTTTTTCTTTAGTACCATAATTTGAAACATCTACTCAATCTCCTTTGCTTTTTTTTCAACCTACTTTGTCTCTTTTAAACATAAAATGTGAATCTTTTTTCCAAATAATAGTATATACTACCTTCATTAACTTGTCAGTTAATATTCTAATATTCTAAGTACTAATACGAATCTTATTATCTAGGACCAACTTTCTTACCCCCGCATCCATCTATTCTAAAATTGTGGAGACCCTCGCTATAACTTTTTCACTACATTTAAGTAACAATATAGTGAGACTAACTTCTTTACCCACACCCGTTCATTATGTAGGAACCCTATTTGCAATTCATTCATTACATATGGGCAAAGATATATAGGTACTTGCATATTTTTCTCTATATTCGGGTTCTATAGTGCATCGCTAAGAGGGAACACTCCAAAGTAATGCTAATAATTTCTAGAATTCATAGTAGATAAATCTGACAAAGTTTTATGTTTGTTGTCAGAATCCTAATGAAACGCTCCTCCTTTATTCGGGCTAAGAGGTTTTGGAAGAGTACGAAGAATACTTTTATTATACTCGTATCACCCAAAAATAATGAGCGGAGAGGTGTTAATGTGAGGAGGATCCAATCAATCAATCAATATATATATATATATATATAGAGAGAGAGAGAGAGAGAGAGAGAGAGAGAGAGAGAGAGAGAGAGAGAGAGAGAGAGAGAGAGAGAGAGAGAGAGAGAGAGATTGATGCTCCTCGTGATATCATGCACTCCGAGGAACATATGGAATTTGTCTCTAAAGGTAAAAAATGATACAAAAGCAAGATTTGCTTTTCAACGTTTTTCATGATTTGACGGCTCATATTCTTGCTAACATATACTACTATTAGAGGGACCAATTCTTTTATATATATATATCATCTAAGGTAACTGCCAAAACTTGAACTTAATATTTGGGAAATGAATGATCTTTTATCTTCAAGCTTGTCTTGAACGTCCCTTATTTTTTAGTGTAAAACAGTGTAGGGTCAAGCAGCCTCCTTTCCATATAAAGAAGTGTAGAAGAAAGAACCTGGAAAGTAAAGGAGCTCGTGGAAGAAACTTTAGAATAACACCACAAATCTGATACAGGATTGTGGAGATGACATCTCTCTCCCTCTCTCTCTCTCTCTCTCTCTCTATATATATATATATATATATATATATATATATATATATATAGGTTCAGTTTTCCTAAATCCAAGCCATTATTGGATCGATTAGTTTACAAGAGAAGCCTTCCCTCCAACAAGGCAGGTGACCTCGCTGTATTCAAACTTTTCACAAATCGATCATGAAGCCTTTTAAGGAAAAAGAATCATTTCTTGGATCGCAAGAAAGTTGTACCTGGAACGAGTGAGGATGTATAAACCATCCTTTGAAAGTAGTGGTTTTAGTGCTTTTGTATTCAAATTTTATGGATTTTAATCAAACTCTGGCCAGATTCGATTTGGTTAAATTTTCATACTCTAGATCCCGTATTAGCTCGATCTATTAAATCGGACCTAATGGGTCTACTCGCTTGCTACCAAACCCTGTCACATGTTTGGCACGGGCAAGGTTTAATGTCAAACTAAAAACCTAAATCCAATCCGTCGACATTCTGGCTCAGGACCCTTTCTAAAAGTTTTCCTTATAACAATCTTGGCAGTGTATTTTGATCTGCACTAGACATATGGCCGGTTTGGAACTGGCCTGGCTGTTCCAATGAGTACCAAATTTGGCCACGAACTAGCTAGAACTGGCATCTGTCAAATCGGATCTAAAATTGGGAACCGCTTAATTTGATTCCAGTTCAAGCTTTTATAGAACCGAAACCAACAATTTGAAAATGCCGGTCCATATTTTCTTTTATTTTAAATTTATAATGAGTTTTTTCACGGTTTTGGGTGGTTTAAGACTCAAATTCTCCAGTTAAGTTCTGGTTCCTGATTCTAAGAAAACCGAAACCAGCAGTTTGAAATGGCAACCGACCAGTTCATGTCTGACCATGAATATAGGCATTGTCCATATTTCACATGGAGTTTTCAAGTAATTTCCGTGTGTGTGTGTGTGTGTGGGAGAGAGAGAGAGAGAGAAACGTTCCTTGAAGCAAACACTTTTTCTTGAATAATACCAATAACGATTTCTTACCTTCGAATAGTTCGATAGAAATGTAGTATATGTATGCTCATTTCATAATGAAAAGGAAACTTGAAGTCATGTAGGCTGAGAATATAAGACAGACACGAATACAAGCTGAAAAGTTCTTGTTGACGTGATTTTTATACGAACATGAGACATGCCATGAATAAGCTCGAATAAAAGAGGAGGGTTGCGTTAGGCTTCCAACAATTATCGTAAAACTTTATCGGACTTATTTACAATGGATTATTCCATTTTGTTTTCTTCCATCTAAGCCTTTTGTGTTGAGCGTGACGGAAACTGGATTTATGGTTTATCCCATACTAATCGGGTCGGCTACATGCACTCGTAATCGCTATTTTGATCCAACAATAATCGAATCAGCTACATGAATTGATAATCACTATTATGCTCTATCTTGCCGAAAACTCTGAAGCTAGGATCAAGGCCATGGCATGGGCAATGAGAGCTGCCTCGCTCGAAATCCGGCGGAATCCAGCATTATCTTTATATGCGGCCTGCTTTTTGAAGTTTCATATGAATCCCCTTATTGAGTTTCAGCCAACTCAACCCAGAAAGTTTCCTAGGTCGAACACTAAGCTTCAGCTTATGGACCAACCCAATACTTGTTTCACAAAATGTGGTGAATCCGAAAAGAAAGAACCGAAGAAGAGCGGAAAGCATGCCGGAGGAGATTCACAGGGTTCTCCACAGCGGTCTTCTTTTGCAAAAGGGATCACTTGTGAACAAATATGGAACTACAGCCTTTGAAAGAGAATGAGCTACCTACGTTAGACTCCCTTCATATGTAGAAAACTATAATTACACACGGGTGCATGAATTTTTTTGTTAATGTTATGCTCTATATTGTGCTACGTTAAATTTGACACCAAAGAAGAAAGATTAAACCAAAATTATTTGCTTCGCCACATTCAAGTGAGTCAGGTTATGAATCAAAGCAGATTGAAAAACTCCAACAACCCCACAGACAGAAGTCAAAACCACACTGGCCCCTTGGCAGCCAGGGCCAGTAGCCCGTCGCCAGTGAGGCTCCTCAAAATTATTTCATTTCTTCATGGTGAATTCAAAGGTACCCGAGCTTAGAATTCTATGCCAGTTCATGGAATCACTATGTCATGCTTTTGTATATGCATCTGATATGGGTTCCATTATTGGATCAGAGAACCACATGGACCATCTGCAGTGCATACCATAGACAGGGTTAACATTCGATGTATATTAAGTGGAGAATTAAGTTCTTTTAGATTTTGGTGGGCTTCAAGGTTCGAATCCAATTTGGGTGCATCGATTCTATTTTTATGTTATTTTCCCTACCTTACAGACACACGTAAACACAGATACATGCACACACACATACATACACAATCTGGTTATTTCACCCTACTTCACACACACACACACACACACACTCACACGTCATGGTATTGCAGCCAACAGGCTCAACCATTGACTTTGTACTTTTTGGATAATTCAAATTTTAGGGGGGCATGGCTCTCCACCTCCCCTCAACGGGAGGGCGTTTTGACGCTCCTGCTCCTAGTGGAGAATTCAACTCCTTGGGGTGCACATATGCATGTGTTAGGCTTCAGCATCCCTTTGTATAAACAAAAAAGAAGGAATATGTTTCTCCCTCAATTAGGTTGGTGATGTCAGTGACAGCAACTTGATTAATATGTTAAATGAAAGAGATGCTATGAGATTGTGAGAACATATTGAGAATTTTGAGTTTTCCATTTAAACTCAGCCCAAGCATATTGCACTCGATCACATAAGCTTGGTGTTAAAACTAATCGTAGTTCATTCAACGTAGTATAATGTGGTTTATATAATATGTCAACGACTGCAAAAGAATCTGACTACTGAAGGAAAAAGGAAAATGAGAAGACCAGTGAAGAAGATGCACAAAATTATGCATCATTTAACTTTGAAAAGTTCGGCGAAATTGTTGGTCTAACAAATACAAGCCCGAACCCACCCACTGGCTACATGGCATGGCCACACTGGTCTCCATACTTCGGGTAGTAAGAGAGACACTTCTTTGGTTGTTGTAGAGCTAAGAGTCAGAAAAGAACTGAACCTTTCCTACAAAGAATCAGAATTGAGCATCTTGCTCTGAAACAAAAAACAGATATTTACCTTGACTTGGACCCTTGTCGTCTAGCAGGCCCCATATCTTGAAACGCTACAATCTAATGTCGCTCAAGGCTCCGGGGAACACGGGCCTGACTTCTCCGGCTGCTTGAAATCTGAGTACCTTTCCTTATCGCCATCAAAAACTCGGTCTACCTACGTGATCAGGGGCCATAATTATGCATAATACATGTACAAGCTGTTTGCAGCTGCACAGGCAATTGAATTTTCAGTTGGGTGCCATGCTAAATGGAGCAATTTCGTCGTGAAATCATAAGCACCACCGTTTGCGTCAAAGCCTGTGCCTTCACCTCCTATTAAATAACCACGGTCACCATCAAAACAAACAAGAAAACCAAGAGAAGGAAATTTCTAGAAAACAATATGTAGGCTAAACGAGGTAAATTAGTGCAAATACTCAAGTTCCTGGTTTACCCCTTCTGCAAACTCTGGTTAGGCTGCTCAGAGACCTGGAAGGCCTAGTAGGAGTCACCACTTGTCTCCTGTAGTAACACATTAATCATATGAGCGAAGGCGAACAGAACAGCAAAGGTCTCGCACTATGTTCTTACTACGCCCAACAGCTCCAAGGAAAAATAGTCAGAGGTATATAATATTAACTGATATCGGACAAACTCATACAGCACGGACACTTCTGATGACAGATAAAAGACCTCTCTCTCTCTCTCACAGAGAACGCACACACAATATACACATAGAGGCACATATGTGTGTATCATGCGCGTGTGTGTGCATCTTCCAGTTTCATAAATTGTCAACTACTGAATGATATAGTAAGCTAAGAAACGACAATCAATACGAACACAGATTAAATTGGAGATTTTGATCCTCATGTGCTATGTCACATGGGTGTGGGTGCGGGATACGGCAAATTTCAAAAATTTTGGGTACAACGACATGACTAGGGTATATAATATTATATATTATATATAATATTCAAACTACATAAATCAATCATAATACAACTAGTATTTGTTAATTTTGGGTGCACGTAGGTATCAATTAATAAGTTCCCTCATAATGATATGAAACTTAGAATGATTTTACGAGCTCCAAAATATCCAAGTTATGGATAAGAGTTTCGAGATCTTTTGTAGGATATAGCATATACTAGTACTTATGCTAGGATCCACTAGTGATGTCATACTCTTCTGTTCTATTGATCTCGCAATGTTCCTGGTCTTCAAATGTGTTTGGTGACAGAGATTATTCTGTGTAAAGGCATACAGTATGGAGTCAATAATCTAATCAGATTGAGCAATAAGAAACCAATTGTCCACACCCAAAATCATTCAAGCTAATATTGTATACAGCTACAATAGCAAGTACAACTTTATAATATTAAAGCAAAACACATAAATGGTAAACAACTACTAATTTCATCATAATACACAAATCAATCTTCATTATCGGACCCATTTATCTGTGAGTTACAAAAAAAAAATGTATTTTTTTTTGCCATGCCGCACCGACACAGCGTCGGTGTCGCACCAGTGTCGAGGTCGACACTCCACCCCTTAGATGTGTCTGTGTGACTTAGCTCATGTGTTGGCCACACTTTAACCATGTCACTAAATAGATAAAAAAAACGGGCTAGGTTGGAAACCTAATCAACCAGCAAAAAGGTGTGGACAATAACTGTACCTCTGACATGCTATGTTTTTTAGTATAAGGGCCTAATCCTAATTTACACAACCAGCCCATCAAGAAAACAAAGAGCCAGCAGGGACACTACAACCAAACACGCGGAACAGATTGCTGAAATCACATAAAAGAACAGAACTTTCCAGATTAAAATAGGCATCTAAGGTTAGTAATTATGGTATAAAGAGTTCAGTGGGTAAACATATATAAACCAGACCTGTATGAACCTGTTGCCACTCGGAGTCCGTCTCCACTAAGACAGCACTAAATTTATCGAAGATGGAATCATTTTCATATAAATCACAAAGCTGATGAAGGTTTTAAACAAAAACATGAACATTTCATTACATAGTACTATAAATGCTTCAGATGCATTTGTAGTCATTCAAAACCTCGTAAAACAAAAATTAGTCACCTTTGGTCTTAAATATTCATGAACCTGGACCAGAATCCATGTTTATGTCCCAAAGCTATTTATTAGGGGGAAAACCACACAAACATAAGAAAGTTGAAAAGATGAATAACACAAAAGGACTTGAAACAACACGAGAATACCATTTGGTAGACATGAAAATCTGAAAAGAAACGAACACATGAGAACAGCATTTGGTACACATGCCAATCAGAAAAGCAACAAAAAGCAGACGTATGAACCATCATCCATCTCATCATGCTTACTCCTTGAGGTCATCGTTCAAGTTTCCTTTTGGCACAGAATTTCACAATGTATTATTGTAACATGCAGCATTTCATAGCCTCTAATATTTGATTGTATTCGCATTTTCTCTTCCATTATGTCATTTATTTTATCTGGAGAACAGAAAAAGTCAATGTTCAAGTAAAAAATGGTAGCCAACTTTAGCTTTTGGCTCAACCCCTAGGGCTGCATATCCCTGTCTTCTTTTCCCTCTCATAGGAGTTCTTCATTCCCTAACATATTGCGTTGGCTTTAGCATATGAATCCATTTTAGAAAACATACTGTAGTAACAACTACGATGCAAATCGGAAAGCAATTGCAATAACAAATGCCACAAAGGAAAAACACAGAAAAAATGTACTGCAATTGTGTTATAATTCGAGGTGTTGAATGCTTCAAAACTTGGGAAGCTTCTGCAAGAAGCAACGGTCACAAATATTCGATAGTGTCCCAATAATATGTGTGGACTCTACAGTATTCAATCGCAACGAGGACAAAATACTAGAAAAGTACCTTAAGAGTCATATAGTCACGACTTAGTATATGTCTTCCATCCTTTGCAAATTTAAGGTCTGATATCGAAGCAATAATTTCAGTGAAAAAGGACCTTGAGCTTGGGGCCTCATGGTCCTCAAACCTGCAAAAAGAGGTCAGGCGATGATCTTTTTTACAAGTTTTACTCATACAGGAACTCACAATATTAGCAACTTAGAAAGACAAAAACGATGACAAGAAAGCCCATAACCTACGATAGCCATAAAAGCACTTACAGCTTGGCATGGTTATCACATAGAGCTGATTGTCGCAAGTCAATAAGGCGGATTGAACCTTTAGAGCTGCTGTATGCTAGTGTATTGCAATGAAGAGGATGAAACTCTGCAGAAGTGATCACTTCTGCAATATATACGTATGAAAAATAATCAGAATAATGCTTCTCTAATTATCGAAAAAGGGCATAAAACCTTTATTATTCGCTTACAAACAGCTCTAATTATGGAGAGAAACATTAGTAGAGCTGATTGTGTTAGTGGAGGAGTCTAAGGAAAAAGTTAATAGAAAATTGAAACTATGGAGAGAAACATTAGAAAGTAAAAGCTTCCGATTTCATAGGACAAGTTTGATCATTAGAAATATGGAATGCAAGTTTGATCATTTGGTTACTTCAGAGGACACAGAAATTAAAATTGGCACACATTACATTCCCCAAAAGAAAAGTTTTAAATACCTAGGGTCAATTTTTTAGAGTGATGTAAGAATTAATGGAGATGTTACACATAGAATTAATGCTGGTTGGTTAAAATGGAGAAGAGCATCAAGTATTCTTTGTGATAAGAAGATACCATTAAAGTTAAAAGGTAAATATTATGGAGCAGCAATTAGACCTGCCATGTTCTATGGTTCTGAGTGTTGGGCAGTTAATCATCAACATGTACAAAAGATGTCTGTGACAGAAATGAAGATGTTGAGATGGATGAGTGGTCATTCAAGAAAAGATCGTATACATAATGAGGTTATTAGAAATAAATTATGTGTGGCACCAATAGAGGATAAAATGAGAGAATATCGTTTAAGGTGGTTTGGACATAGAAAGAAGATCAAAAGAAGAATAAGAAGATATGAAAAACTAGATTTTAAAAGTATTAAAAAAAGGTAGAGGACGACCACAAAAAGTGTTGGAAAGAAACAATAAAGAATGATCTAACTTATTGTGAGTTAACTGCTAACATGGCACATGATAGGGCTCTGTGGAAACAAAGAATTCATGTAGCCGACCCCATCTAGTATGGGAAAAGGCTTATTTGTTGTTGTTGTAAGCAAACTCTACCCAAGTACCCATCATGAAAAACTTGAAAGCCATGGAACCGGCAACTAAACAAAAAAATTGGATATGTAGCCATGCTGGGAAAGTCGACTATCGGCCTATGTTGTCAGCCTGGAGCATCAATTGAGCATTGGATGACCGACTAGTCAACAGGAGTGCATCTGCTTGGACCCCCAACTGATTGGGGCCCAGCATCAGCTGGCCGATGTTGGCTGATAGATGCTGGCTTAGCCTTTGGTGTCAGTCGATTTGGCCTACGCCTTTAAGTGAACAAAGCCCAGGGAACTCAAAAATCATAGTAGAGACAAGATGACACTTTGGATTGAGTTTTAGGAGTTGAAGATCGGAATGAGTGGTTCCATGATTGACAGAAAGGTATCTCACATTTCAGGCATTTTTGGTGCTATCATGGAGAAGTGTGGATTTCACCTTGTGCATATATAAGGACTCAATTCCTGAACAAGAAAGGCTCCAACCTAAGGGAGGGATTTGATGCGACCTGTTGTAGATGGCATTAGGTCATGTAAGGGGACGTCCACAAGTATTGCAAATCCTTCACCAGGCACCTAGTAGGCTAGTACCCAACTACCTTAGACAAAGACACGGCAGTCGAAGTAAAAAAAACACATGCCAACGGAACCTTTGGTTGGCACAAGACTTGGCAACTGGCTTTGGATGGGGGCGGTACGACCTTAGAGCTGAAGGCGCAGGTGCTAACTTTATATAGAAAGAAGAGGGAATGAATCATATACCCTAAGTGATTGGGTGATGGGCAGAGGCCAATATGGGACGGCTGACAGGACGACTGGGACACTTAGGCATGGCTAACGGGATGACCATTGGGACACTTAGGTAATGTTTCAACCTTTGGCATGTTAGATTCCATATTTTTTATCCTTCGAGATAGCTCTATGTGGGTTTGGTTATGACTCTTTTGAGGCTCGTTATAAGCTAAGAGACATATTGATGGCCGAGACCCTTTGGGTTCGGTTTATGATCGTCTTACAAGCAAGTCTAAGCAATTGACCCCTCGATGGTGGTTTGGATGGGATCATGATGTTGTATGCAGGCTCTGGTCATTAAGTTATGAGACAGGCATAATAATACATGTTTGAAAGAGTTAATCAGCAAGGGATGGTTAGACCCATAACGCTTCAATAGCATAATAGTCTATCGGCTATTGGGTAGATAAGCTAGGTATGAGTTTCTGCTGGGTGGAGTACAAGACTATATTCTCAGGATAAGGTTTGCATGGACGATGGTGTAGCAAATCCGCCATGCCCCACACGGGTGCACGGCATGAAAATTCTATCACCTCACCCAAAGGTCGAAGGCCCATAAGCTGACAGTCTATGACGGGAAGGCCCATGAAATTAAGTAGTTAGTTGCTTGACTCATGAAGTACCATATTTTTACCCCCATCACATTACTTCTCAAGAGCACTGAGTAAGGCAGAAGAAATATTTATCATGCTACTACCATGTTAGAGCAACAACATAGTGAATATGATCCGGCAGAGAGGACCACTGCAAATTAATAGATTTATTCTATACGAGATGGCAAGAGAAACTAATCTGTACAGCTTACAGAGAACAAAAAGCCTCCGGTACTACACTTTTGTCAAGAGATGATAATGGTACCACATGTCAAGTTGTTGTGTCCTTACAGTGAGGCGTTATTCTCCCTCTCTTGCTACAATAAACTAGCAACTTCAAAATGTTATAGAATGTGGCAAGCATATGTGTTTTGCCTTCATCAGTTCAAAAGCCTAGGAGTGATAATCCAGTGGAACTTTCATCTGCCAATAATCATCAGTAATTGCCTTTCAAAGGCAGCAGCACCCAGGAGTACATATCTTGCACGAATCCGACTAAACCCACATACCAATAGGGGAAACATTGCAGGGCGTTTGATAGTCAAAGTCTCAGAGAGCTAGAGATGTTACAAGACATCTCTTTCCTCACATGTAATCACAAACTCCGTACGGTTTCACCCATCATGATCACTGAAAAGTGAAAAGTGAAAAGTGAAAATATTCCAGGTAAAAACAACACCATTGTGTATTTCGTGGAAGTTCGCACTCCCAGAGCAACCCTACCTGATCAAAACCTCTTTCAGAAGTTATTTTCACGTTTATCAAATCTTCTAATGTAAAAACATATACATATATATATATATATATATTGTCATTTATATGTACTTATATGCCACGTTCGAAAAATTGAACAAGAATGCATCAATGAACAGGAATCACACACATAAGTCATCAGAAATTCCCATGAACAAAGAAATGTTCGTACCAGTTAGATCTTCCATGTTTGCAGGTTTCACATCAACTATGTTAAAACTCTGACTGCTTATTTCGAGATTCCATAAATTAATCCGCAGGTCATCAGCAGATATGAAGGTCTCCCCATCACTGAACAATAAGAAGTATTGGTTAACAGAACTCACTAACATATAATGAAGATTTTTAACCTTGACTTTAAATTAGAATTATCAACGTATCAGAAATCAACTCATCTAAGACGTTCTAGACTAATAACAGAAGCTAGAAGTGTAGAAAATTAGCATTTGCAGGCCCCAAATAAAAGCTTCCAAGCAAGTTCATACAAGCTGTAGTCTAAACATTCAACAAAAACCATCTTCAAAGAGTGCTTTCATGTTGCACCAAATCAGGCTTATTTCTGCAGAAACACAGAAACAAGTACACTTTCTAGAGGCCCCAACCTAACCACAAAAACAAGACCAGAAACTCTCAAAAATTTCATTCCCCCGGCAACCTATCTGTATAAAGGGATTGCCTGGCAATGTGCTGAATAATGTAGCAAAATACATACCACAAACTGCACATCATGGACATCAGAAAAGTGTGACAAAGTACGAAGAGAGATTAATGCACCTATTGTTCGAAATAGAATTGATGTGATAGTCATGCGCATGAGCATATACTCTTCGACATCTCGCAACAAGGCTAGTGTCATGGCCGGACACCTGTTTACAAAAGTTGCACAACAACATTAAACTATAGTAAATCTACCGTGTAATTCAACAATGACAAGTTATTTTCTTAAAGATAAAAAGAAGTGTAAACTACAGAATTAGTAATCACATAGATGGATTTCTCAAACTAGCACAGATGCTCAATGTAACACCAAAATCATCAAATAAGGACAGAACCAATTTCTCTTCTCCACATAAATTATGGAAAGATATGAAGACTTAGTTTGAGTACAACTACCACAGGCAAACGCAGTGATGGTATTCCCCCAACAGGGAACACAAAGTCATTGTTCACATGATTATATGAACTCTCTGTACATCCACCATTTGGAAGTTTGATAGATGAAGAAGTGCTTGATCCAGTTGAGCTACCATTTCCTGCAGATAACGAGGGGTCTATGTTCATGTCACAGATCTTTTTCACCTTCTTTTCTTGGACCTGCATTTGGCCAAACAGAGAGTACAATCATTACAAGGTTCAGAATTCAGATACTCAAAAAAAGATTTGTTTGAGGTACTCAGACATGGCAATCAAATTAAGACCAGCATCAGCTTCTTATATGAAATGATATAAAAGTTTACCTTATTGATCTAACAGTCTTCTATTTATGGCTCATAATTAGCAAATAAATGGTTTCACACAAGGAAAGCATCCGCCACTTCACATTTTCACCATGATTGGAGATCAATTAGACACCAAACAAGCACTACAAGCAAATTTTACAATAGTGCCTTTGAGGCAATTATTCAAATAGCTAGAAAGTAGAGGAAAATTTTGTGAAAGAAACATATGCTTCTCATTTCCCTGAGGTACAGCACGAGGACAATTTCAATAAAGGTGACAAGCAATCACCATCCAAATACAAAGTTACAAACACAAATTCAGCCGGTGTTGTTAAGGCAGCCAGACCATTTGCTACTTCAGGGAAAGCAAAAAGTGTGATCCACCAATTTGATCTTCTCATAACTCATGAAGGGGAGAATTATTTCATCCGCCAAGTTTGAACCGAAGACCTTCTCTCACCCACTACATATTTTTTCACAATATCTGACGAAAATCTTGAGAACTTGCCCTAAACCAATATTAGGATATATACCGACTTCTGCTCCAAAGCAGTTGGTTTTGCTCCAAGACACCTTTTCCTTCTGTCCTCCACAATACTCAAGTCCTAGCCCTAAAAGGTGAACTTAACGTCATTAGCATAGAAAGCAAGCTGCAAGATACAGAGGTCAACATAAAAAAAATCCAAGGTAAGAGGTTTCATGAGATGTTTTCTCTCTTTTCATTATTTTGAATCTAAAAGCATTTATTTTCATCCAACCCAGTGTCGTTTGTACCGTATCATATCGTGTATGGTTTTGCTTCATGATACAGGTGTATCGTATCGTACAACAACAACCACAACTAAGCCTTTTCCCATACTAGATGGGGTCGGCTAAATGAATTCTTTGTTTCCACATAGCCAAGCTAGTAGTTAACTCAATATAAACTAGATTATTCTTTATAATTTCTTTCCAACACTTTTATGGTCATCATCTTCCTCTTTTAACATTTTCACAATCTAGTTTTTCATATCTTCTTACGGGAGCATCCTTTGGTTGTCTTTCTACATATCCAAATCATCTTAAACGATTTTCTCTCATTTTATCCTCTATTGGTGCTACTCCCAATTGGTTTCTAATAACCTCATTATGTATACGATCTTTCCTTGTGTGATTATTATGTATCATATCGTAAATTTTAAAAAAAAAATATTATTAAAAATGGAAAAACAAGAAAAATCAAAAACAATTCTAAATAATTCCTATAAATCAAAATTTGGATAAATATTAACATTAATTCAAAATATAAGCACTAAACAAGTAGCAAATATTCTTTAAAATTATAGCTTTCATAATTAAAAAAGAAGAATCACATTATTTTGGAAACTCCACTGTTAAAATTGTCACATTCATTGACTTCTAAAAATGCATTGAAAACCATTGTCCTCTTGTGGTTTTGATCTTATTATAGAAATTAAAAGAGAAAGGATTATATTCAGTATTTTATTTCCACTTTCATTGGTATAGAGTGAGATTAATGCTAATGTCATGCATATTGCTATTGACTCCTCGCTTTTACATCATGCTCACGTTATTTTAATGGGAATCAGCTAGGATGCCTTTCATTTATCTGCAACATCAGGAAGAAATAGTTACAATACTAAAAATATGAATAGTAATCGTTACATACTACATTATTTATTTATTTTAAAAAGTTTTTCATGTACTTTGCATGCAGAAGTATATATAATTTGACAATCGACACCGTATTTGCTAGCAAGTCCTTGGACATGGTGTTGGTCAATCATTATAAGACATTTTTTTAAACGGTGTATCGCATATATCTTATGATACTTGTGATAGACTGTATCTAATGATACAGTGTATCATATCGTATTGTGATTACGATACGATACGTTGTGTATCATACAATACAGGGCGATACGCATAACACTGATCCAACCAACCTACTTTTGTCTATTAAAGTTTATACTTAGGATCCAAGCCCTAGAAGATAATTTAAGGTTCAAATTACGTAAAGAAGCAATTCCTGTGTCCCCAGATTTTTAAACTTGACAACTTGTTTCCCTTCAAAATTCTATCATGTTGCTACAGTGTAAAAAAAACATACACCCCTAGATTTACAATTATTTTTTCTTCTAACACAATTGATCCTTTACTACATATCCTGGTTTGTGCAGTGCAGCAACTGAGATCATTTTTTCCAACTCGTGAAGCATATATCATCAGCATCGAAAAAAGGAGTTCTCAGTGTCCAAAGAAGAAAGACGGAGAAAGAATCCACCAAACGTTAGTGCTCTCAACATTAGCCATAGCCTGAGAAAATTCAACTACAGAAACTATTAGTCCTAACTTATCACTTATCAGTCAGAATGGTCCAAGCAGACTTTTTATTTTCTGCAGGTTCCCAAGACCAAAAACCGAGCTACCCAACATTCCAATGCAACAAATTGATTGCTTCTGTCTCCACTAATTAGGGAACATCATACATCTCTGACAGCAATCATTGAGTTTCCTACAAACTCAGATTGGGATTCTGCATAACAGCCATCCAAAGAAATGAGTTCTAATGTTGAACAATCAAGTAACAGAAAGAAAGTGCTAGCTTCAAGGCTTAACAGATTAAATCCTACTCAGATAAAAGAAAGAAGCTGCACACTCGACTGTAGTGCCAAAAAGAATCAAGATATATTTCAGAACATATAATTACTTATTTCATAGCTTCCAAAATTGATAAAATCTCCATACCTTCCACAACTTTATTGTTTTGTCATTTGTCGAGAGCAGAAACAATGCGCCATTAGCTGTCTGGCACCATTTGATCTTGTTGATCTTTTCCTCAATTTCCAAACTTTTTAGATAATCAAACTGAATATCAGAGAATATACAATCAAAAGTCATATTTGATCAAAGATTTCAGGAGACATGCAGAGGTTACAGAGACAAAGAATGACAGCAGTAGCAACAAACCTCAGGTTCATGGCTTTGGAACTCTGTCTTATAGCGAAATTCAGGATGTCTGCTAATAGGATAATCCAGTCTCTCCAACTCTCTTCGAGAATTATGCTACACATTACGAAAATAGCGGGAATTTAGTCTTAAACTAAGCCAAATTGCTACAAAATTAACCAAAGTAAACAACTTTGGACTTCACTAAAGGAATTCAAAATGAAGATTATCAACCCACGTCCTTTAGATCCGTCCTTTCAAATAGTACTACACGCCCCCCTCTGTCGCCAGTAGCAAGGTGATCACCAGTCTTATCAAATTCAATTGCTGAGATAATATCAACTGGAAAAGAAAAAGGAGCCAAAATCCAAATCATAATTGCAGTGGATATAATCATAAAACAAGTGTAGAATGTCCATTATCCAATTGAACGGGAAAAAATTATGTTTGAATGGAAAATGGTCGAAAAAATGAACATGAACATTATAAAATAAAAGGGTAAAAGTGAAGCACAACACAAAAGGTCACATGGATAAACCAGGACGCAAGTATATGCTTGTCTTATTATGAAAAGTTCAAGGATTACATATTTTAGAGGATATTACATGAGAATCAGCACAGAGTCCATGTGATATAGATATCTATCAAACATGCTAGAAAAAAAATGTGCATTATGTGTAACTAATCCAAAACATAAAGCGGATACTGTTACATTTTCCTAAATAAAGAACATCTCTTGCCGAAATTTAATATGTCCTTAAGGAAGTACAGATCTTGTGGAAAAACCATGTGACTGTACCATCTTACCTACTTGTGGTCTTAAATAATCACTGATTGACAGTGATCATCAAAATAAGTCTTCATGCTTTCCAAAGTTTTGCCACAGTACGCGCCCTATTATGTGATTGTTTACATGTCAGCGTCAAGATTTACTATGTTAGAAAAGCATGTATGCCAAGGGATTGAACCTACTTGGTGGCCAACAAGTTACCGATACAGATCAGCGAAGTGGAAAATAATGTTCCTCCAAGGTGACATGCAAATAATGCATCTGCATACTCAGCTGTTTGAGTTCACTCGGTAATGAGAGAAAAAACTTTCATGGATATTTCATTCTTGGGAACATTGATAAGATTGACAAAAAGAAATTGCAACTGGCAGTTTCACCAAACGTTAGAGCCAGCATTTTGGCTAAGATAAGAATTCTTCCTTTATTCATGAAGTGACAGACAGCCAGATCATACAAATCCAACTTCAGAGAGAGTACACTGGACACAAGAAATGCAAGACATGCCAAAGTTTCTCTAGTGAAGCACTGCTTTATTGCACTGTTGGCATCTCTGTAGCACTCAAGATTAGAAGCTATCTAATTCTGATGCACTATATGAAGGTCCACTCCACCCTTCAAAACAAATGCATAACCTAACAGTGATGACAAACAAAAAGGAAAATAACTGCCGTACAAGAAACTTGAAAAGGAAGGAGCTACGAATCGTAGCATGAACTGGACAAAATATTAAACAGACGGAAACGGTATTTCCAAAAAATATTAGGAAGAAAGGAATAATGCAGCGATTCCCCATCATTAGCTGCTCGTAACAAGCCTTACCCGCTCCATGGGAGCCTGGCCAAGTGGCTAAAGAAATCGATCAGCCGAATCAAACAAACTTGACAAGAATTCTATTCAATCGATCCATGCCAACACACTAAAGCACACGACGATCAAATTTTTTCCACTATGAAGTTTTCCGTATACACTCATCGCGAGTCCTATCTCTTCAATAAGAGGGATACAATCGAAAAAGACTGTAATACTAGAACATTTTACCACCTTAGCCACAATTATTAGCTCTACTAGAGCAATATAAAAATAAGAAGTGCACGCGTGCCAAAATGCATTGCAGATGATTCCTCTGTCCAACTCACAAGATACAGGAAAATGTGACCTTTAACCAACTATAAGCAAGAAGCGTATGAGAAAACTCGGTAGCTCGGGCATAACCCATAAAAGCCATTCAACCGCAACAAACCATAAATTTTTCAGCTTCCTAGTCACCAATAAACCGTGAAATCCTCAGTTAGATGCAACCTAAAAAATGACTGCTCCAAAATCACGATTAATCGATCAGAATTGCTCCCTGGAATCAAACAGGGATCATCACCTACTCCAAAAGCCCAAATTTTCCCAGAAACTATAAAAATCGGTCCGTACGTGTCCGATCCACTCTCCTACAGCTAAAACTAAGTAGACAACATCACATAAACCAGATCAAATAAGACAAAGCAAATTCAAAACCCCAGCTCAGCCGTAAGCAGAACGGAAACACCGAGAGTACGCAATTCTAGAGCCGGAGAGAACAGTACAAGCCAGGAAAGATAATGGAACAGCAAAGCAGAAACAGAAGCAGATCGGAGAAAAGAGAAACGCCTCACCTTCCTGGACCTCCTCCCCGGCCGTACGCTCGCCGAAGACCTGCGAGAATCTCCACTCCAGCGGCGCCGGGGGCGGCCCCGCGGGGCTCCCGTCCTCGTCGATGATCATTTTCCAGCGAAATCAAACCCCAGCTCCGTCTAAAGCCCGCATCCGGCGTCGAATATCCGCCGCCGAGCAACAGATCACGCAGCCGATCATCGGCCGCTCTCCGGCTGGAGTCGGCGTGAATGTGGCCGCTCGATCATCGGGAAGAAGATAAAAATCAGGCAGATTTGTTAAGAACGGGTAAGTCGGAATCGAGAGGATCGATCGGACGGACAGACAAACACGCCGATGGCGTGAAAGCAGAAAGCGCAATCCGATTACTTCCGCTTCCTTGAGAGTCCTTTTATTTTTACCTGGTCTTTCTGCTTCCTTCGGGAGACGAGAAAACGAGCTTTGGGAACGCCACCACTCTTCCCCCTCGCCCTAGCTGCTCTCTCATTAAAAAAAATGTAAACTATAAAAATATTCTCTCTCTCTCTCTCTCTTAATAAAAAATTAATGAAAACTAGAACAATATTTTTAAGGAAATAACAAGATAAGTAAATTCAAAAAATGTCTGTTAAAAAGTTTCCAAGAAGACCAAATGTTAATAAATCATTAAAGCAAGAAAATTTTGGAAATTGCCAAATAAAAGAAAAATACGAGGTCGTGCCCGGTATTTCATCTCGTAAGTGAATTTTAGACATTTCAGATTTTAATATTTTCATAAATTGTTGAAAGTAGCTTTTAGACGTGACGAAGGGACGGCAGGTTTGTCTCGGAACTCGGACCCAACCAATTGGAACCCGAATAATCAAGGACCACCCGATTCGACTCGGTTCAAACTCGGGATGCAAAACAATTGAATATACTTGACAGGGTATGGAGTTAGTATTTAATCATTTTGCAGTGTCATAGCAACGTGCATGGTGAAATGATACTGTTATACTGTACATGTGTACGTATGAAATCCGACACTACATGTAAACAAATATACATCTTGTAGTGAAATGATACTGTTATACTGTACATGTGTACGTATGAAATATGACACTACATGTAAACAAATATACATCTTGTATATACACTTTTCTCTCTCTCTCTCTCTCTATATATATATATATATTGGAAAGCCGATCTTCTTTATCTCTTACATGGTTACTCATACCTATTCGTTATGAATAACAGATTTAAAAACTCTTTTAAGGTGGGACAAATAACTCATTGAATAGTTTTGGGAGGGGCGAAGTGTGTATTATATCTCATGGATCTCATTATAGACTATACAATTTAAGTAAATTTTAAAATTTAGGTTAGGTGAATGCCTTTTGTTCATCACCATCTTGTTGATACAAGCATAATCTAAGAAGTTTTAAATGGTTTTGAGAAAATTTGAATGACAATATTATTATACTCCTACTTTCAAAAAATAATAATATTATATAAGTAAAGCATCGTGACGGTGAACAAGAGTCAATCACTACATAGAGAAAGAGAAATCCAATCATGCAGTTTGGTACTTGTGACCACTTTTTTCGATGATAGGAGTGTACTTAGATTGTAATTTAAATAAATTGATAATTTTTTTAAAAACTCTTTTTTTAAAGTAAATGATAGACACGAGTCATAAAGGTTATAGGATATAGTTTATATATATATATATATATATTAAAATTAAGCTGCAAAACAAAACGAGGAGCTGATTTTGTGCTCAGGAAGCTCACATCTTGGCTCGTACAAGCAGCACGATATTTACTTGTTTTGGGGAAATTTGCAAACTCGGGAGTCGAATGGTGCAGCCAAGAGTTGTATTGTGATCAAAGATTGCATGGATGATCGATTTTTGAGTTAAACAGTGTTGAGCTTCATCATTCTCATGAAAATTACACAAGAAATACAAGTATCAACTTGCAAGCTTGTGTTCGCCTGGTTTGATTTTCAGGTCGATCGGTACCAACTCGATGAGGTAAACATCACAATAATTATACACCATCAGCTCGCTAATTCCACTAAGTCTCAGCATGATCAATTTTCTTGACAATGGATATTAAAGTCTTGTCCTTTGCTCTTGATGTTGTTTCGTTCATTAATCCATATTCAAAATGCAGACCCAGAGAACCATTTAGACACTGCACAAGAGTTTTGGCTGAAATAAGACCCCTACAAGGTGTGAAAAAATAGTGTTTAGGGGTCGTCCGTCACTCTTAGGTTCGGGTCAAAAGATGGAACGTATTTGACACGAACTGTTAACTTTTTTGATTGTTATGCCTAACCCTAAGCCGACCTGGTGGGGTTCATGTAAATCTGACCCAACTTAAAAAAGGTTTTATACAATCAAGTAGACATGATCGGTTTTGGATAAACTTAAACCTAAACCGTCAGTTCCGATTTACCCGGGACCTGAAAAAGCAATCGCGGTCTCAAAACCAGTAAAATTATTAAATAAATTTAGAATATAAAGAAAAAACAAAATATTCAAACCACCGATTATGGTTTCGGGTCCACAAAGGTTGGAGCTGAAACCGAACCGGTGTTTTTTGGCTTCGAACCTGGTTCTGACTGTTTCAGTTTCAACAGGTTCTTGACTCGGTTCGGTTCTAGTTGAAACTACCCAGTCAGTTCAAAAGCAGCTATGATGTTGAATAAAAATGTGAATGAAATTTATGAAAATAAAAAAATGTTGAATACTTGAATTAGATGCCAATAAAATATTTTATATATAACTCATACGAGGTACTTTTTTTACTTGTTGAGACATAAATGTTTACATCTTTAAAAAAAAGATCTTTGAACTAACAAAAGAACAATGGTATTACACTCTTATCTCAACAAATAAAAAAGAGATATAGATGATGATGTATTTATATTTTGAGAATAATAGGGTCCACTTTCTAAAGAACAAGATAATAATACTCTTTTAAATTAATAAAATATTAAAAATTAAAAAGAGCCATACGTTATTTTTCCATCCACCTTTTAAGGAGCTCAACCATATGAGCTCGATGTTGCTGTTGCAAAGAAGCAAGTCTCTCTCTATCACTCTCCACATATATATATATATATATATATATATATATATATATATATATATATATATATATATATATATATATATATATATATATATATATATATATATATATATTATTTGGATTCAACAAGACCTGACCCTACATTTGCTTGGTTCTTTTGGTCGACACGGATCCGATCCGAGTATGTTGAACCCGTCACGGACCTGGAGTTCTCGGGTTAGCTTCGGGTCGCGTTGTCAGGCCTGACAGTGCCACGCCAGCAATTTCAGTTTCTAATCCGTGTCGCTTTAAAGCCTTTTTGTTGTCTTTTAGTAAGATTTGAAAGGAGAAATGCGTCATTCGATACGCAGCCGAGTAAATATTTATTTAGGGTTTACTGTAAAGATAGAAATCGAGAGGGGGGTTGAGATTAATTCGTGACTCGTCTTAGGGTTCTGTTTCGACCTTCTTAGTGCTCTCGTCGGTCGCTCTTCTTCGTCCGGCGTTTCAAGTTTCGGATTTGCGTCTAAGAGTTTCCTCTTTGTTCGTTCATCTGTTGAAGTGTTCAGGGTGACCTACGATGTCGGACGATCTGCAGTACGGGTCGAGGTCGGACAGCAAGCGGAAATTCGACGACTCGCTGGGCCCTCCCTCATCGGTGCACCCTCCCCGGCGATCCACCGGATTCTCGGCGCCGATTATGTCGCCATCGTCCGATTCTCCGGCGCCGGCTTCCTACAACAGCGTGCCACCGCCGCCGGACGAGATCCAGCTCGCGAAACAGAGGGCTCAGGAGATAGCTGCGCGTCTCTTTAGCAACGCGGAGGCGAAGCGGCCGCGCGTGGAGAACGGTGGCGAGAACGACGCCGGAGGTAAAGCTGTGGTTCTATTGTCTTTGCTTTTCGTTTTCTTCTTTTCATAAACGCGGAAGATGCTGGTTTTCATATTATTGTTTTGGAATCTTGGCAAGTAATCTAGTTTGGCGTGAGCATGGTTTGATATAAATTTTCTTTAATTTTGGAATGAAACAGTTTACCATATCGATTATGGAATCGAAAATGTAGATTTTCGGTTGTTTAGGCTAGTGAGGATCACGTTTTAAGTTGATTCGGTTTTAAGGTTGCAAGATTGGTTTTAATGTCCTTGTTTTCGCCTAAGTTTTTGGGATTTTGGTTGACGGGGATGCTGAAATCTTTCAATCTTTGCTTGCTCGTAACTTATAGTTGGATTTGTAGAGTTTAGGTTGTTTTAGGTAGCGAGGATCCGTAATGGAAAGTTTGTGCATTTTATCAGTTGTTGCTTGACTGTTTAATTTGATCAAGATAAATTTTTTCACGTCTTTATCTAGGACCATGCAGTTTTCCATTGGTTGCTTTCTGGTTTGAGGTAGGAGTTTTTGTTGTGCGGGCGATTGAGGGGCCTTTTGCGGTTCCTGACGTCGATCCATCGTTTTTTAGTTTTCTGGAGTTGTCTTCTACCTGTTTTGGTATTTGAAGTTCTGTTAGAGGCTTCATTTGCAGTTATTCTTTTCGAATGTCGAAACTTTCCTGAACCTAATCGAGAACATGTGACTTCAACATAAAGTTCTTTTAATGTTTAGCTATTTTTTAAGCACTTAAAGGGGACGGGTGTATTTTTCTTTCCAGTTTCATGTTCGGTTTTAGTCTTATTTGATTTTCATGCATATGTCATGAGACTTATGTGTTGTGCTAATTCTATTCCACTTTTCTGTAGCGATCAAATTTAATTTCCTATTTGCTTGTATAGATGGGATGTTGATTTTTCCATTTATCTGAATGTTGAGTTTGGTCAGTTTTCTTTCTTTTTCATTTACATGTACGATGACTGGTGCAAGAGAGATTTATCGATTTGCCTTTTAAATTTTACTTGCTGTTTAGTGAGCTTATGTCTTTTTTCTCTTATTCTTGCAGACCATGCTCAAAAACCATCAGGCTTGCCAATATCTGGTTCACAGATTGGATCGCTTGGCCTTGGCTCGCACACAGGCTCATACGGATACCAAAGTACCAGTAAAAAGATAGATGTACCAAATGGAAGGGTAATGCTAATTGAGTGGTGCATTTAGTTTTAGATTTAATTTTACGGTGCTACTAACCATTTATAGCCTTGGCAATCAGGTCGGAGTGATCATTGGTAAGAGTGGTGAGACAATCAAGTACCTTCAACTTCAATCGGGAGCAAAGATTCAAGTGACGAGGGACATGGATGCTGATCCTAATTCTCCAAATAGGCCTGTAGAACTCACGGGTACTCCAGAGCAGATTAACAAAGCGGAACAGCTGATAAATGATGTTCTGGCAGAGGTAAGTTCCTTAATCTACCCACATATATATATAGTATATGTATGTAACTAGTCTTTTGGTTACACACTGCACCTGATGCATGACCAAAACCACTTCAGGCAGAAGCAGGAGGTTCTGGTATGCTTGCCGAAAGAAGGTTCACTACTGTCACACCTGGAACCGAGCAATTCGTGATGAAAGTTCCCAACAACAAGGCAAGCTCACGTTTAACTTCATATCCTAATCCTCCCTAAGGGGCAGGAAGGATGTGTGCAATGACTCTGATTATGGCGGTTGTCTAAACTTTTGCTATCATGTTTTTCCTGACCTCTAATAATGGCAATGATATGTTTTGTCATAGGTTGGGTTGATCATTGGTAAGGGTGGTGAAACTATAAAAAATATGCAGAGCAAGTCTGGGGCACGCATTCAGGTTTGTATATGGGCATGTCTATGTGTGCAGTAGCTTTGTTTTGCTCATAATTTGTGATTCGTATTTTGCAGATTATTCCCCTACATCTTCCTCCTGGGGATACCTCTACTGAGAGAACAGTTCAGATGGATGGCACCAAAGAACAGCTTGAAATTGCAAAACAATTAGTCAATGAAGTTACTAGTGATGTATGTTGTGTATTTCTAGTTTCTTTGTCTTTCATTTATTTAGTGGTTATGTTGCAGTCTCAATTTTCTCCATTAAGACATGCTTGGACTTGAGGTATAGACATGGATTATGTTGTCACTATTGTATTCTAGTTTATCATTCATTACGGGCTGTCATTATATTGTAGGGCATCCTTCCTAACCTCCTCCCATGCATCTTAATAATTGGTTGACCACCAAAAAGCTTATGGTCATCATCCCGACTGACTCAAAAATCTTCTGTACGAAAATATTTGGAGTTATTCCTTGTCTCTCAGCTAACCTTTTGTTGATAGTACGGTTCTAGTGAGCAAAATAGATTTTTGGACCTCAAAGAACTGGCAAACGATGCTGGAATTGCGTTTTACTTGTAAAGTCATAGTCCACTTCCCAGGTTACCTCAACCTTGTTACCTTTTGACTATGCAAATATTGTTGAAACCAGTGTGGTAGTATTTGTTTACTAATGGTGGCATATGTTCATTATTAGTTTTGCTCCTTCTGGGTGGCCTTTAGAAGTAATTAATCTAACAGTGTTTTATGTTTTAATTTTACTTGAGACTTGTCGTTTTAAATATTCTCATTCAGCTTATATAAGGCTTTCAATGGTATTCTACCACTGGAAGCTGGAATTTGACTTATGTGTTTTTGCTCTGAAAGCCTGAAACTCTGCCCCATAGAAGATCTAAAATTGAAGCTATAACACGGTACATTTCAAGTTATAAACATTGATGTGTACCATTCACTGTGTTGGTACTTTTGATTGACTCCCAAATTGTTGTTTATGCAGCAGTGACAGTAAAGAGCTTAAGCGATAAAGCTTGATGTTCCTTCTAGTTTGGAACTTACATATTCTGTTCATCTGTTTTAAGTCTTAATTATTATTGATGCAAGAAAACTATAATTTTCTCTAGCATCTTTATTTATTAGATTTCACTGGTCACAGTGTTACTTATTTGCAACTTCTTCTTGCAACTCCTTGATCATTATATTGTTCACCTGGTATATTTGGGCGGAATTGTCATATATATATATATATAATTTCCATACATGAGTCTATTGTATTGTTAAACTTTTGTTCTTCCGTTCATTTCCTTGTCTTCCCTGAGCCCATGATATTATCCTCCCTTAAGCTTCCTATTGTTTGGTATATTATCTGCTTCTTGATATGCCTATATGTTTTCCATCTCAATCGCAAGTATCATTCTCAGGAAATTTTCAACAAAGAAAAGTATCAGGTGATTCTAAAGGTTCGTTTTTCTTTAAATATATGAAGAAAATCACTGAATGATAATTTTGTTGAAAATGATCGAGCAACACAAAGGCTGCAATGGAGGGTAAAATGGGTGTGTGTCTATCATGATTTTCAAGTCAGGCCTTACAGTGGTAAACCTGAGAACATTAGTGGAAACAGTTCTTTCTAAAGTCAAGTTAATGCAATGCATCTCCATTGTCATGTTTATGTACATGTACAGTGCCACATCAAAGAGAAGGAAGATGGTCCTCCTTCATTGCTTCAAACAAGCCTGACGTTTAGCAGCTGCCAGCTGCACACTCTTTGGAAAGATGCATCAACGTTAAAAAGTTCTGTTGCATCCCTTCCTACTTAATATAGAATAAAATGAAAATTGGCACTTGGTCTGTTTTTTGTTTTATTTTCATATTGATTCAATCTGATGTGACTGAAAAACATGAGCTAAACAAAATAATTCATTTTAGCAATATATCAGTGTACAACATTTTAAATGTGAATGCTACAGCTGAAAAAACATCCACATTTTCATTTCATGAGAAATTCGGTCTCCTGCTGATGGTTCCAAATTATGCGTGATATTTTCATATCAGAGCAAATTTTTTATGCAATCTTATTAGGGAGCTTTGACATATGCCAACAGCCATCACATGGATATGAGGGGGCTGGTGAAGGTTATTATACTGCAACTCAAAAGTCATACGTGTGGGATATATCATAAACACCTATATATGTATGGTTTTGCGGGAACTGCTGCTGACTAACATAATAATTGACAGATATTCAATTTGAAAGTAATATCATCACATAGGATCAACTCATACATGTGCCTTTGATGGTTGACTCCGGTAGGGCAATCTTTTCATAGTTGGAAGACGGGGGCTTGTTTCTAATTTTGTTTAACCACTTCATTCTTGATATGGTATGGTTTTTGTGCATCTTGCTTATCTTAGTTCTGTCACTTCTGTGTATAGTTTAACAGATACATTTTATTAGATTGTCATGCTGATCTTTGGTGGTCCTTATATCCTTGAGATATCTGAGAATATTGACTTTCTCTTTGTTATTTCTTCCTTAAATAAGCTGGGTGTATATATTTGCATATCAGCAAATGAAATAAACTATAACAGTATTGCACATTTACAAGACAATTCAAGATACATGCAGTTATATATGTATGTACTTATGTTTATAAATCTTTATCACTTCATACTCAGAAGGTGCTTTTTCCTGATTCTGATGTTGACAGAATTGTTTAGTTATACTGTTTTCTTTCTTGCTCTTGCTTCTCGTAATAGGACTATCTAGGTGGAGGACGTACTTCTGTTCCTCTTTCGTTTATGCATATTTTCCTTAAATATGTCACCATGTACCTATCCTTTTCTGCCATGTACTGTGTGTGAGCTATTATACTGTCTATAAATCTCAAGGAACATGATTGCGGTGTTTGCAGACATTTAAATAAAATTAACAGCATGTGCATCTGAATCTTTGTTATCGCTCTTCTTTTTTTCATTCCTATGCTGAATGATGCACGAAGAGTTGGAAGGAATAAATGATCTGTGGTGATGGTGTATCAATGTTCCCTACGATATTCTTTTCCAGAGTCCAATTACATGGAACATGCATGGTTGAACCTCTACATGCTTTATGTGCACTTAATTTTATATCTGTGCTCGAAACTTGGATCTTGAAGTTGATGTTTAAGTTGGTTTCAGTGGGTTTTGTATGGACTTGTCATTGGAGCCTTTGAAGTGAACATGAAAGTGTTACCTGCAAGTTTCTTGATATTGTTGTGGTTAATACCCAGTTCAATCTTTATGATACGAGCCTGATGTTTGAGGCGATAAAGGTGCATGCTTGGTGGCAGAATCTTTTCTTGGTTATCTATCTGCAGCTAGCTGCTCGGTGGGTTCTCGTGGCCATTGGTCAGTGCAGTTCATGAGCTTAGGACCATAATTATGCTTGGAAATTGATAATGATACAAGCTGGTTTGCACGGGACCATATGCATATATCAAGTATAATTTTAGCTTCATCGTCTACCCCAAGGTCCCCAACAGAATTTTCCTCTAACATCAGCTCTTCCCTAAACTTTTATTCTTTTAATATGCTACCATGGCTTCTGACTATACAACTCACATCTGTGGACCGAATCGTTGATAGCAACTTATAGAAGCCTTCTTGTAATATTAGAAATTGTTTGTATGAAACCTACATGGTTCAGGATTGAAACTACTACAATAAGGTATTTCGGTGGAACATGTCTTTTAGATTTGTTGTTTCTATTAGGATTATCTACTTGATTGTCACTGAATCACAGATAGATACTCTTGAACTTTGTGCATGTCTTACCTTAATCGTTGTTTGTTGTAATCCACTCTTTTTCTAAATATGCAAGCCAGTTTTCAAAGTTTCCACAACTTTTTGTACTAATTATTTTATTCTCGAATGTTGTTACTGAGACCAATGTGGCGGAAGGCATGTGCTGTTCTTTTCCACATGCTTTACTGGGTCAAATATTGCAACTTCTCAAAGAAGTTCGCTGTTTTTGGAGTGAGTGGTTGTGAATTTGAAGTATGCAAAATTAGAGATACTTTTGCGTAATTTATCCCTCAAAGTCCAAGCATATTTCCTTGAGCAATTGGGCAACATTAGTACCGATTGCTGTAGACATTCTGATATATAAGACCTAATCAACTCATAGCTTCATTTATAATCTTTGCTAGGATTGTTAATGCCCCATTGACACACATTATTTCAGTTTCCCCTTTTGGATATACCTGAGTTAAATGTGTTATATCCTTCACTTTCTTGGTTTAGAGGATGGGCTGCATTGATTTTTCTTCAGCTTGCTCATTATTCTTGAAACTTGCTCTCCTGTTTTACAGAGTGGATCGTACTTTATACATAGGAAGTCTTTAGTTTCTTATTGATCTCTTGTATATCCCGAAATAATCCAGAAATGTTGGCGTCTACTGGAATAGATCTTACTTTATATATAGGAAGTTTTTAGTTTCTTATTGATCTCTCTTGTATGTGATATACCCAAGTAATCCTAAAATTTTGGTATCTATTGGAGAAACTCTCTGCATATGAGGTTATATAATCCTTATTCTAATCAAGATGATCTCTCAGTCACTTGGTTCATTTGTCTAGACTTGATATAGTTTTTGATTGAGCATTAATTCTTGATAAATGTGGACGCCTTTGTAACTTTTATTGGACGATTATGTTTGGGGTGTAAACTCGAAGTAGTATATGGTGGCAATAGTTGTTATTGAATGGGATTGTAGCTCTTACTATTGAATATCGAAGCGGCTATCTGCAATTTGAAACAGAAGTTAGCGTGGGAAGCTTTTCTGTCAGTTAAAATTTGTTTCCAGGAAAGATGTTCCACCCTCAGATATTACAGGCGTGGTACCTGCACAACCGAAAAGGAGTCCTTGGGTCACTTATCTGCCAAAACATGGTACCCTTCGGACTTTAATTTTTAGAGGATCGGACAACTAAAACCAATGAGCTCAAATTAAGGTTTCGTCATGACCTTTTCTGAGTGCATAAATGATAAGGTTGCTCATGTAGAAAAACTCTCACTCTCCTTTGTTTTAGTACTGTCCTATGCTATTCTGCTATCAGCTAAAATGTCGTTTATAAATGTTCTCCTTTATTATGTTAGTGCTGCAGCCTGTTTTGCAGTTATGGGTCTGTCAGTGAAGTGCTTTGGGTTCTTTGTGCTTGGTTGTCCTCGAGATGGTTGTTGATTATGCTTAATAGAAATGGTCACTGTAGTTAACTCTGTTAATACTTAAAGATTTCATACTGAACTTCTTCAGCTTCACTTGCCTCCTTTGGTATTAATCCGGCCTGCAAAGTCTTCCATCTCTTAGGCTTATTGTTAATGCGGCATACTTTTATCAAATATTGCTTCTTATGCGCCATGTAAGTATTTCAGAGATTTCCTCTTAGAAACCGTTTTGGTGCGACTAGGCGTGGGTCGGAACCTGATTGATGACCATCTCTTAGTCACTATCGTATCTGATTGGTAAGGGTGCTTTTCAATTTTATTTAGATTGAAAATAGGGTATGTAAATGTTTGGTTCTATATGCAATTGCGTTTTGGTTTCTCTGATGTATTTCAACTTTTATGATTTGCTGGAACTGACAATTCTTAGTCGCTGCCTTTTCAAGCAAGTGTACCTTTAGCGGTATGGGTATGTGTGGTTCATATCATCTTTTCTCTTCTATGCAGAATCGCATTAGGATTCCAACTATGGGTGGATACGCTCAACAGGGTTATCAACCGCCGCGACCGCCAACCAGCTGGGGTCCCCCTGGACCTTCTTCTGTGCAACAGCCTGGTTACGGCTACATGCAACCTGGTGCCTATCCCGGGGCTCCTCCCCAGTATTATAATATGCCGCAACCTCCTTATGGAGGTTATCCCCCACAACAAACATCATCAGGATTCTCTTCTGGTTGGGACCAGAATTCTAGTGGGGCTCCTGCCTCACAAGGCTCTCAGGGCGGTGCCTATGATTATTACAACCAGCAGCAACAACAACCAACACCTGGTGGATCCAGTGCGGCTGCCGATGGAACTGCTTATCCTTATGGTCAAACACCACCTGGAAGTTACAACCAGCCTATACCTTATGGCGAATCTGGCTACTCCCAGCCACCTTCTGAACAGGCCCATAACTATGGTCATGATGCTTACAGTGGCTACCAGGTACCACCGCCTGCACAGCCGGCATATGGGCAGCAGACATCCAATCCGCAGCCCAGCTATGACCAGTATGGCTCTGCACCATCGTATGGAAGCAAAGATGGGTCTGCTTCTACTTATGCTTCACAGAATTCCACCCAAGGTCCCCCTTCTGAAACTCCTCCATCTGCAACACAACCACCTGCTATAGGAGCACCACCACAAGCATACAGTAGTCAGCCACCATCTTCTGCACCAACCTATCCTTCCCAAGCACCTACTCAGGCAGGTTATGGGATGCCACCTTCTTCTGAGCCTGGCTATGCAACCCAGCCTCCTGTTCAGCCAGGTTACGGGCCACCTTCCTATGGTCAGCAACCTGCTTCGCAGAAACCTCCTGGTCAGATGCCATATGGGCAAACACCAACCTCTAGTTATCATGCACCCACACAGCCAGGTTACCTGCCTAGCCAACCTACACCGGCACCAGGCGCTTATGCTCAGCCGTCTGATTCTAGTCATCATCGACCTGGAGCTACAAGCTATGCGTCATCTCAGAGTGGATATGGCCAACAGCCATATGGTGCACCTGCTTCACAAGCGGGCTACGGGCAGCAGCCATATGGTGACTCGTACAATTCATATTCCCAGCAACCTGTTTATTCGGGAGAGGGCAATGCAAGTGGAAATGCACATAGCGGCTATGATGCACCTCCGGGAGCACCACCGGCAGTGAAGGCATCGCCTCAAAGCCAAGCGTAAGTTCTTATAGCTAACATCTGGTTTGAACCGTTAATGTCACATCTTATGAATGAGGATTTCAGTTTATGGTTGTCTTCGACCAGAAGGTAGCTTCGTGAATCAGGTTGCATTTTGGTCGTGGCTGCTCGGTGGGGGCTACGTTGGATCGTAGAGACATTTTAGTATTATGCAGATCTTTTGGATATCGGACCGTTAAAAGTTGCCTGTAGTGTCCTGCTGACGGGACTTTGGTTCTGCTTATTGATCTTCCTTTCTAGTGTTTGTTTCTTTGGCGTTTGATGTATGGGAGTGTTTTCTTGAAACGATTCTTAATTCCTACCATTTATTTAAGCCAACCAGATTAACTGTGATGATCCAAAAGAGATTGAGAATTTCAAGGGGTTCTCCCTTAATGAAAAAAGAAGGGAAAAACTGTCAAAAAGCTCGGGCCGTGTGTCGGGGAGCCTCCTTAAAAAGAAGAGAAAACTCGTATTTGGTATATTGCACGGGTTTCTGTGGCTGTACCCCTTAATAAGAAGAGGGATAAGGTTGTGTACTTGCCATATTGCATGAGTGTGTATTCGTGCACGCATTTTCACACACATGAATTATCAGAAAACTTCAATCCCTGGCGGTCTCTGGAATCCTAGTTCATGAACAAATGTGGAAACGGCATTTGGTTCAAGTGTTCGGCTACTTGCCCCACTTAAGCAAGATCTCAAGCTTGAGTCTTGTGAATGGAGAATGCCAACGCAGGGGGTACTCTACACCCATAGTGGGCCAACCTTGCTTTATTATACAATGTTCCAATTACCTGTCTCATTGCATTTGTCTTCCTTTATTATACAATGCAAATGTGATCAGAACGAATACATTTTCCATGCGAAAAAGATGGCAGGCTTAAGGAATTTGCGCTTTTTTTGAGTTTAAGTTGCCTTTCTCATGAAAAATCCCAATTCAAAGGGAGTAGAAACTCTGCATTGGCGGGTCTACGTGCAACACTACTTTGAGATGCACTAGCAGTTTACTGGAATCCCATCAAACTTATGTCAACGCATTTGATGAATATAACTGCATCTGAGATCTTCATCGCGTTACCTTGAATAGCAATTCATACTTGGAGGTCAGTATGCTTCCACGTTCTTGCTTGTGCAAGTTCAAACTACCATAACTCTCTCTCTCTCTCTATATATATATATGTGTGTGTGTGTGTGTGTGTGTGTGTGTGTGTGTGTGTGTGTGTGTGTGTGTGTGTGTGTGTGTGTGTGTGTGCATGTGTGTGTGTGTATGTAAGATCAATTGTTCACTTTCAGATGAACTTTGCCTAGAGACAGCAGTCACTGAAACCAGTAAACAGGTGATAAATGTGCTTTCTTGTACATGTCAAACAGCAAATGTTTTAGTGAAAGTTGAACTAAGAAAGCAATCAGATCTCTTAACATGAGCTTGTTCGTTATATTAAATTTTCATATGCATGTGACGACTTTGCAATCAAAGGTGCACCGATCTAACTGGTTAGCTTCGCATGCTAAACTATGCAAGCAGTTCGAAAACCACTTGCTGACCCTCATGTAGCCATGGCGAACCAAACTAAGACGAGCTTCAGGTGAGGAGCTTGTCTCCTTTTACAGGCTATTTGGAAAGCGATTTAACTCGAGCAACAGAAACAACCCACTAAACTTCCAACATATTGGGCTTTTGTGATATAACTGATCACTAAAGAACTGAAACTGACATGAAGAAAACCTCTATAAATTGAGTAAGCTGCGCTAATAATGCAGATGAAATGTATGTTCACATCTCAGCAAGTGGTAAAGAACAAAGCGACCTATAAGCGGTTTACTCTCTGAGTTGATCTAGTGGTTTTCTTCATGCTTCTAATGTTTAGGCACATGCTGGGGCCTGGAAATCTTTCAAGGTGCTAAATACTATTGACGGAGGATCAATGGTAATCGGCGAATTTCCATTGACAACAATGGGTTGCAGAGGTGGGATGTCTCCATCTTCTGTGAGCTCCAATGCAGTCATTAAGAAGCATAATCTGGCTTGTGAGACTCCCATCTTTTGGAGTTAGCCTATACTCCTCTCTCTGTGAACCTTCTCTCAACTGTTCAATAGGAACGAAGTTCATATCTTCTCCCACAGTTATTTGGAAAGTTGTGGCGTTGCTCATATTGATTAAAAGTAACGATATGCCTCTCTGCAAGAAATTAGACATGAATTAGTTGCAGAAAATCGAGGGCTGTTCTGATTTCAAGTTTAAGCATGTTTGGTATTGTGGGAATGACTTACTGTGTTCTTGGAGCAGTGGGTATATGCCCTTAAGTATGGGGATCCATCAATCTTGGTTTCAAGAAGCTTCTTCCCCATTAATCTATGCCATAGAAGTGCACTGCAGGAAACCAGAAACCATTGCTACCGATTTAAGTTTTTGACTTTTTACCTTTAACAACTTTCTCGAGAACAATAGTGAAATAACTGATAATTCGGATGTTTATTGACATTCAATAAGGCCTCTTCATTTGATTCGGTGTATAAATCAATCGTAGAAAGAATAATAGGTGATTTGATTTATAACTTAGAGAAGCTGCCCTATTGAAGAGAGAGAATGAAGCTCGTCCCACATTGAAATTTGAGTGTAGGACCTTCAGCACCAGGACCTATACTAGATTTCCATGTGAAATAAGTATTGCCCATGATACAATCGAATAAGAATTAAACAAGTTCAATCAGCCATGCCTGTAGTAATCTGGGTTCGGCACAAAAGTGGTAGTGTTGAGCAGCACGTAATTTCCACCAATCAAGGCCTGTCTACAGTAAACCTTTGTGTTGTATGTGGATGACATGCCAAGTTGATCTAAGAACCTAAAACAGAAGCAATCAAAACTAAGTCAAACTACTTGCAAATGCAAGAGAGGGCAATAATGATGACTTTGAATTTAATATGACCAGCAGAAAAAGGTACAAACGGTAAAATATCCTTTGTCTTATCTTTCTTCTTATGACATTTACGGTTTCCTTTATCCTAATGAACTGTAAGTTGAATCATTTACGGTTTCCTTTGAACAACATGAAGCATCAATTGCCCTGAAAGGGTTGAGAGGCTTAGAGCAGTGGGAGAGTGCCTTGGCTGCGGATCAGTTAGTCAGATGTTCAACTCCAATGGCACTATCCCCTTGTACAAGCTGACCACACCAGTACATGCCCAATGGTTAAGGGTCTTATCCTCATGGTCAAGCCATAGTGGTTGTGACCAAGTCTCACTTCCTAGGTCTGAATAACAACAATAATAACAACTAAGCCTTTTCCCGTACTAAATGGATCTGGCTTGGTTTTCTGCATAACAAGAGAGAAAAAGGCACCAACTATATCAGATTCTTATGGCTCTGAACTGAAAAATATATTGAATTTTAAATGAAGCAAGTCTGACCAAAAACTATCTATGAATGTGTCGGAGACGAGATGACCACCACTATTGTACGCACCACCTGATTCCCCAACCCAAGCAGATGACCATGGACCAAACTCTTGAATGGTGAGTTGAAGGTCTTTGAAGGTTTGAGCTATCTCACTTAAAAAGAAAGGATCTAAAATCTTTTCCTTGAGATTAGGATCAACACCTGAAAACCATATACACAATCCTTAGAGATAACAAATTCAAGAATAGCAGTTCAGATATATAAGCAGTATTTCTTTTCATTTACGATCTCAAGAACCTGATCTCCAGAGAATAGTCCACCAATGTAAACTCTGAGGTTTCAGGGTCTATACTGGGCTATGTATGCTAAGCTTAATATAACCTAAAAGGAAAGGAAGAAGTATCACTCATCCTTGCCAGCTCCAAGGTTGTAAATATGGTGTCATTACATCAAGAACTCCCAGTCCTGTTCTCTCACGGAGTTCAGTATACCACTTCTGATAAAAAAAGCTTCAGGGGCTACCAGTAATGGAATTGATGAAGCATTTTTGTATATATCATTCACTATGGACTTGAGATTGATCAAATCTTCACCATATTGTTTCGCATCTACCCTTGCAGATACCCCATTTCCACTCAATTCATTTCCGGCTTGTCACATAAAATCAGATGAAGGAACAAACTGAAATTTGGGTTAAAGCTCAGAAATATACATTACCAAATTCACATGAATCAATATTGTATCCTTTGGAGGCTGCGTATCTTATAAAATCGTGGGCATTTGAGGAGTTCCAAGCACCCTTCCAAAGACCCCCAGGAGTTTTCTGCCTTCCAGTGAGTGCATTAAGGCCAAAAGTTACGACAGCACTGGAGCCAAAAATACTTGTTGGTCATGCATACAAACAATACCTACCACAGTCATAAGTATCAATAAGCAACAAAATTGAAGGCTCAAAGACACTGCAATATGTATTGTAACCTAACAACTAGAAAGAAATCCCAAGATTCTGCTAGGATGCCCTGTATTTATATATATATATATATATATATATATATATATATATATATATATATCAATCAATGTACTAGTAAACCAAATCTAAAATATCCTATCAAAGAGATCGGTTCGGATGTTTGATAGCTTTTTGAACTTAAAAAAGAAAAAGGTATATTTGTACTTTTGCTATTTGAAATTAAACTTCAACCATTTGATAAGGTGGTGTAGATTTGGTGCACTAGTTTAATGACATGTTGATGCAATACCGTGCTCTACACACCGTATATATAATACTAGCGTTTAGTATCTTTGAGTAGGTTTTCCTTCTCCAGAGAATATCTTAATTACCCTGTTTGATTGAATAAACCGTTGAGCTCGTCCCATCTTTTCATTGGCAGGCAGCCTTCGAGGAACCCAAAAAGTCCATCTTTGCTCTTCGTGAAGTTCTGGCAGTGACTACCATGTCTTCCAACCTTATACACAACTTGGTCTTGTAAAGAGCCTTCAACTCTGATCCTCAAAGGATTAAAAGCTGCAAAAGTAAAACAGAGGGCCATCATGCTCATGTCTACAGCTTGCCACTTAAATCAATTAATTAGTTGAAACTAAATTTAAAAGTACAAATTCAACACATCGGGATCACATTAAGATATGTTTGGTACAATGTTCCAGGGTAAATGGACCTCTATTTTTGGTGCTTCTTGTTCCAAGTTCCATTACATCAAATGCAAAAACCGTTGTTCCATCAGCCCAATTCGAGTAAAAACATCAGTACCACCAGGAGATTGGCCACAGGATGGACCCATCAGCTCCCACGAAAACCCAAGAGCCTCCTTCTCTCTCATGTTGCAACTCTACCTCACACGAAAACCTAATTGTCAATGCTATTCACAAATCAAACACAGAATTGTGGTCCCATGGTTGCAAGCCCATGCAAGTCTAAGCCTACAATTCTGGTACCAGGGGCCTGGCACCATCAAACACACCCTTATCGCCTTCACTTAGGATGGATCCCTGTGAGCCTCTTGAATCGCATTCAGGTCATGAGTAATGCCCAGTAAGTCCTTATACATGTTACAAATGCATCGATATTAGCCATTAACGTGTGCATTTGGAGGTTTAGTAATGCCACCGTGCAAGTTCCGGTGACCAGCGTTAGCTCAGGGGGCCAGGTTCATTTCTCTATAGCACCAGGATCGAGAGCTCTCATGGAAAGGTCGCGACTCAAAAAGATGCTTCAAGTTGAAGGTCTCGAGTTCGATACCCATTGCGTGCATATCTGGTAGGGAAGTACTAACAGTAGCTTCCCTATAGAAAAGAAGAAAGGAAAGATCATTGTTCTTCGAAGAGAAGCCAAGAGACAAGAATAATGTTAACGAAATTCAGAACAGATGATAGTCCCCATGGACACTGATTGTGGCACACTTGGTAGGAGGCCACCAATCCAAAGTCGCACAGATGAAGTTGTCATATGTCTCTGCAATGCTAGTCACAGCTTTCACCGGTGATTTTAATGGAATTTTCATCCTATACAATATAAAATTCACAAGCCCATGCTAACTATACCTAGGTATATCCTGTTTAGAGGTGGACTGGTGGTTTGAACTAGAAACGAATGGAGCTGAAACCTTCTGATCCGTAACCAAAACCTGGTGGCTCTCCGATTCAGTTAGGTTCCTCCTCATGTAGAACCTGAACTGGCTGTTCAAACGGCAGGTTAGGTCCGGTTTTACAGTTCTATTTTTTCATACGCGCCTGGTTTTACTGAGTCTTTTGGTTCGACCAGAAGTTATGAATCGTAACCCAAACCGGCCCAGATCTGGCTTGGTCCATGGTTCCTCTAAACTGCCTCCCTGATTTGGCCACTATTAGTAGGTAAAATTATTTCTTTAGACATGGCTGACTCGAAACAAGACCCCAACCGAGACCAGACCAAGCCAAGAATTGGCCGAAACCTGAAACAGGTTTGACTATTCTTTTTTGAAAAACTAATTTTTTTATATGTTTTCTTATTCTGAATGGTTTGAGGCTCAAATCCGGCATTCCAAACCATAACAAAAACCAGCCAAGTCCCAGTCCCAGTCCCGGTCCCGGTCCCTAGTTCCCGGAGAGACGGAATCGGCCATGTCTACTTATATCACATGAATGTGCCACTTCACATAAATGTTTATGTCACACTAGCAACCATACAAACACCCCTTAATAAGCTTGGTACCTGCCCATTGGTGTGCGCTAGAGGTAGTGGCCATATCCACTCTAAGGATTGGGGATGGAAACGGGGCAGGTACCTGTCCCAAACCCGAACTTCGGTGGTGCGGTATAGGTTTGGGTTCTCCTTTTCCCACAGGTAATGGGTGAGTATGGACCATGAACGTAGTATATATATATATATATATATATATATATATATATATAGAGAGAGAGAGAGAGAGAGAGAGAGAGAGAGAGAGAGAGAGAGAGAGAGAGAGAGAGAACCTTCTCCCCATATCCGAATGCAAAACCCATCTAGCTGGCTATTCTCCACCCTATTCGGGTTGGGTTGGGTTGGGTCGGGTTGGATCAATATTGTCATTACTACTCAGTACTTACCTTTACCTCCATGTCATCAACCAAAACCAACACAAAAGCAAGATCGTGTCTATCAGTATCTCTTTATACTGATTATCAGTTCTGCATAAATCTTTTGATAGGTTCATCGTTCAATTTCTCAGGACTTCTCCATCTTTTTTACGTTATTGGTGCTAAAGAAACGTTTTCTTTAATGACCTTATTATTATTATTGCTTTTTGGTTAATGGGGAGTCCGAAGCCAAAAACACACACATGCATGCACACCTCGCGATCAAACTCATGACTTCCAAATTGGGAATCAAAGAACCCTACCACATAATGCTAGGTGTGCTCTTTAATAGCCTTATTGAAGATACGGCTTTTATACCAACGGCTTGGTTGGTTCAAGTGGTTCAATACTTGTTCTCCTTAAGCAAGGTCTTGAATTTGGGTTTCGCAAATGGAGAAAACCAAAGCTGAGAGAGCTTTAGCCCGTAGCAGGCTGATCGGCTCGGGCCGAGTTAGAGGGTGTCCTTGGGCTTCTCTGGTGGTTAGATGAAAAATATATATAGCTTTTATTGCATGATCACATATCCATCTCGCGTACTGCTTGATAAAGTACATTTTGCTGCATTATTTTCATTTTAGGGTTTTTACCTCTTTATAATCCATCCCTTTTCTCGCCTTTTTTTTTGTTACAAGAAGAGGCCAAAGACTAACACACACCACACATGCAGCCTCTGAGAGTCGAACTCCCCACCAGCAGCGACAGCACTAGAGTGCCCTGTCGTTGAGCTATAACGCGATGGGTGCTTCCTTGATTTTAGTTTTGATAGTGAACTTTGTAACATGAAGAAATCAAATCAAAATCAGCAACAAGGTCAAATATTATTTGGATCCGGTTCTGACATCAAATCCATTATCCAAAATTTCGGTCCATCATCATTCTAAGTTTTTAACTTATCGAGCTTAAACGGAAACCCGACCCGCTTGGCATTGAGGATGGCCCGCTGCTTCGCTATTTGGAGCTCACTACACTTTCTCTAAGATCCCCCCGTCCCTCTCTCTCTCTGGGCGTCGGCATAAAGGAAGCGAGGGCGGCGATCCCAGGTCATCAACGAGCGATTTCCACAAGTAGATGTCCTTCTCTGTTGATCAGTACTGTAATTTTCTCTTTCTCGATTTCTTGATTCCCCATTCGTGGGTTTTGTATTTCCCCATTCTTCTGGAGTTCCACGTTTCGGGTTCCTAGTATTTCTTTAAGGTTTCACCAATTCCCTCTCCTTTATTTGATTTTGGTTTCTGACTCCTCTTTCGCACTTTTTCTTTAGGTTTATTTTTGTGGACGGTAGATCAGGGTTTTCGAAATTCCTTCTTTTTCCGTTCCGAATGTTTTGGGGGTTTCCGAATTTGGGTGATTATGCGTTGAGATGAATCGGACGAGATTACTTGGTTCACAATCTTGACAGAAGTCGCGTTACTGGAGGAAGTTAGGATTTGGATCGACTTCCTTGGAAGTATGCTTATTGCTTACTTTTGGTTTAGCTATTTGAAGAAGGAAATGTCTACTCATGGTTAGGTATTGATGTAGCAGACATCACCGAGTGAGTTCTGTCAGTGACTCAGTAAAATGCAGCGTTTTAAACACTGACTTTGGTTGGAGAATATGATCTACTGCAATGTGGCCAACTGGAGAGAATATTAATCACGTTTGTCCTTGAGTTAGTGAAATTAGGCTCCATTGTGAAGCGTAAGGAATTGAATGTTGATTATTGAGTACCACAACACAAAGGAGGCAGGTTAGTGGATGAAGACATAAATAGTTGAAGGAAACCATATTCTACATTTTGTGATTTAGTTGAATGTAGGTTTGGCTGATGATAGATGCATCGGGTGGTCGCCGATTCCATCCCAATATCTATGGAAGAAAGAAGCTGTTATGAGATTCGATTCAACACTTCTACATACAGAATAAAGCTAATTTGCTTGAGACTTGCAGCTTTCATTCCCGTTGCTCGCCTCTGGCAGCTGGATTTAGCAGGTAGGTTCCTAAGGCAGCTAGCAGCTGCTGTTTCTATTTGATAACTGTAGGAGAGGAACCTCAGCTGGTTGAGTGACAAGGCACTGGCACCACATTGAAAGATTATAGGACCGAACTGGATGTTGCCACGGGAAATGAGATCAAGTTGGTAGGAGTATATCCATCCGTATTTCCATTAATTTCTATTAATGAGAATCCATATAGCTGACCTTAATCATTACGGGGAAATGGTTGGTTCCGGTTTCTATTTTTTGGATGTAGCCATTGAGCATATTTCATGGAAAGGGAATGAGAACTTCTGTGCGTCATATTACTACCATATTTGTTCTGGCGGAAAGATATTTATCGAACTGTAATTGTTTAGATATCCATGACTGGGTTTGTGTATAGTTCTGATGGAATGATATGCTTGGTTCTAATGTAGGAAGTTCAATGGCATCAAAACTGAATCAGTTGAGGTCAAAGGCTGTGGCAGCCTCAGAATTTGTATCAAAGCATGGATGTTCTTATTATAAACATGTTATGGAGCAGAACAAGAAGTATGTGGTGGAGCCACCAACAGTGGATAAATGCAATGAATTGTCAAAGCAACTGTTCTACACTCGACTTGCAAGGTTTGCCTTTTTATTTGAATTTGAATTGTTTTAGCTGCAAAGTCCTTGGGGTCAGCGTTATAGTATTGATTTTCTTTACTGTCTTCTTGCAGAGACATGGTTTCATTTTCAAACCATTAACTTGCGTTGTTATATGCATGACAGAATCACAAAAATGAAGTCATGGCATTCTGTATCTGGAACCTGAATAATTGAACCCTTTTCCATTTTCATCTGCTTAATATTCTCTTAAGGATATAACTAGATCGAGCAATGATGAGTAAGAATCCAGTAAGATTGCCAGTTAGTGTTGGAGAATGTGTAGTTTTGGTTCTGTGTGGCAATGTACTGCACTTTGATCTTTACCAGTGGTTGAGGATGACAGTGTGATATTAGATTGGCTTGAGAATGTCAAGTTATGGAACTGTGATGAATATATGTTGGTGGAGCACCGTCTTATTCACATAGAAGGGATGGTTCCTCCCAAACATAGCGGAGATATAATTGACAGATGCTGTTTCCAGCACGTACCTATTAACATTTATTAAACAAGCGTGTTTTCATGCTTCACTTTGAATTGATTATTCTGTACGATTTTGTCATCTGGATCTAAGACATGAAAGGTCTGTGATGGTCGGGGAGAAATTGGAAAATGTGTGCTATAGATGCTCAATGAAGGTAGGAATTTTAATGTGTTAAGTAGACTACTACGGGCCAATGTTAGAGAGTTAAGACATGCAACTGGGTATTTCTGGGTTGCCTTGGTGAAAAAATATATAATGTCCTTAAAGTGGACAGACATCAATTGACAAAATTCAGTGTGTTTCAAGGGATGCGGCTCAACTAAATTCACTCAATTGATTGGTATTCTTCATTTGAGCTTATTCCAAATATGTCCTCCATTTAGCTTGCTTCTTTATTTTGCAAGCAAGTGTGAAGTCTCCTCCGCACCTCCTGAAGGCTTTAAGATTTACATGGGAGTCTCTCCAATGCAGGAGTTTTGGCTTCAGTCCTGAGTTAGCTGTATCCACGATTAGTGTGGAGAGTGGTTGGTTTTGGTTTCGGTTGGTCTTCAGTCAATTAGATCTGCACGTTATTTTGTTACCTCAGGATGGAATTTATGACATCAACAACTTGTGCATTTACTTACCATAAAAAACATCATTTAGAACTTAGAACACATTTAACGTCTAGTGATATTATATTTAGTTCAACTAGGTTGGGAGGTTTTCGCTTGGAGCATTCAAATGGAAAAATGGAAAAAAGTCATGGTGTACCACTGGAGCAATCGTATCATAGTTCATGCTCAACTCAATACACTAGTAGTGAAATTCTCCAAGTATTGTGCCATTATTTGGAGGGGTCCCAATCTTCTCTTTTGGTGTTGCCATCAGTACATGTCATTTTGGTGGCATGACCTGTGTCCATCACGTGGGAAATGAGAATCAGTCTTTTTCTTTTGCAACAATGGGGAGGCTGAAGCCAGATGCATTCCACCTTCAGCTTGTGAGTTGACCCCCAACCAGGTGAGCTATTGCTATTTGTGTTGGGAATGGTAGTCTTGACATGATGGGGAATGATACTATAAACCAATCTTTTCTGGCATCCTATCTTTTATTACTTTTTTAACGTCTTATATATGGCTCTTTTCACCATACCATTGCTTATGCATGTCATCTATTGAAGGCATTGGTGTGTATGTGTGTGTATGTCTGCACGCACGTGCTGATCTCTGTGTTTGCGCATTTATACGTGTGTTCGACTATGAAAAGCATAATGAAGCATGTTTTCATTTGCAGCCTTCCAGGCCGTTACGAGTCTTTCTGGAAAGAATCGGATGCCATTAAACAGTTGTGGAAGAACAAGCATGAGCTGAAGGTTGAGGACATGGGCATTGCTGCCTTGTTTGGATTGGAGTGCTACTGCTGGTTTTGTGCTGGCGAAATAATTGGAAGAGGGTTCACATTCACCGGCTATTATGTTTGATTCTGCTGTTGATCCTCCTTTAAGTTAAGTGTGAGTTTACTTTAGTCACAAATGTTTCTCTTTCGATTTTGTTTTTTGGTCACGAAATGAAAAGGGAAGAGAAGTTGTGCTATAGAGACACCGTCCATGCATCAATAATTTTTCTCTTATTTTTGCTACATTTTCTTGGCGAAATGTTTTATGTTGCCATCCTCATGTTCAAGTAAATCAGAGTTTCTGATATTGCATTCGTTAACGACCCTTAAGGAATCTCTCTCTCTCTCTCGATCAGGTAGGTTCTATATATTTGTTGTGTTGCTTAGGTTCATAACAGCATGGGGTCATGTTGAAGCATTTAAACTTTTACATCCTAGAAGGAACTTCTTGGCGTCAAACATCTTTAATCATTCAAGTAATAACTTTCTTTTTCCAAGGACGATGCTTCCGCACGAGATTGTGAAGGTAAAAGTTTATCTTTCATTAGTCTTCACTGTAAAACCTATAACGTCATTGTGAACCAAGCATGGGTACAAAAGTAGAGCGTGCTTAGGGTGTTATTATGGTTTTGAATGCAACTCTCTGAGGGTGTTCGAAGACCATCGTTGGGGATCATTTGGAGTTGCCACCAAACCGGTCCCTTGATATGTAGCTGAAAACACCATATAAATAAAATTTTGTGTGATTTTCTATTTGTGAACAACAGAAACAACAATATAAGCTGAAAACACCATTTCCGTATATCCGCATTCCCTTCTAAAGCCTAAATAGCATTGAAAATGTTTTTGGGTGTTGTGTAAAAGGAGTCATTCCATGCATTTGGTTAATGGCTGAAGATGTTTGCTTGGTTAAAGGGGTTGAGTTCTTGAGGATGATTCAATGTGAGATGCCGGAATAGATGAGCTCCTTGTGGTTGTGCTTCGGCTCATCCGGAGCCTGCTGGTATTCCGTTCAGCAAATCTGTTACACACTTACAGGGACAGTAACACTTCGCTTCCACGAACAAAGTTTCACTATCAGTGGAACGTGTATGTTAAACAATCTATCTAGCTGGCCGTCTAAACCTTTGAGGACCTGATTTGGTTTTCCCTCTGTAGATGAAGATAAGATGTGTAATCTGCGGCTAAGGGGATCATCTTTGATATTGGGGGCATTTAAAGTGCCGGGGTTTGATGGATTCCCGGAGCGTCAGTCATCTCTCTTGGTGCAGCTGCAAGAAGAGGGTTGAAGATTCACAGAAAACCCTAGCCCGAGAAATCCCACGGGATGGTAAATCGGGTAATGGAGGCAAGTGTAGCTTTGCGCTACAAGCCTATGCTGTTGCATTCGCTGCGGTGGTCATGTTCGGAGGAAAGAGTCGACTGCAAACAATCTATTTGGTTTTAGGGTACAAACAATCTATAATATTGCTGAGAAATCGAATATCTCGAGGAAGTGTTATGCTACTAAGGTGGATGTGGTTAATCAAATTGGCTATACTTTTCACGAGTTAATGTGGTCTTAAGTGAATTCATGTTTTATAAAACTTTAGCTGCTGAGGCAGAGTAGCTCTTCTTTTGAGAGAGGGAGAGAGGCATCACAGGAATACTACAGAAGCATCTCAGTCCGGCGATAGTCATGCTGTTGTAGTTGATGGCACCTGAAACCGACGGGTTTTCATTCTACCACGATCAAATTGCATTTCTTCGGCATTGACAGGTAGAAGGGGGGATGTGAATCATTCTTGAAAGATTGAAAGTTAGACATGGTCATGGTTAGCGGATAAGAAATGGAGTCGTCTTCCACAAAGTTAAGAGTTAGTTGCTGAGGCAGACTAGGTCTCCTCTGTGTGTGTTGTAGAGAGAGAGAGAGACCTGGTAATCCCAATAAGTTAATGGAGCCAGAGAAAAGTGACATGGTAACTTTATGGTTTTGACGCTGCCACCAATCTATGCGCCTAGCAAGGACAAAAGTGGATCTGCGAAGGCCATTTGTTTGGTGGTCTGAATCCTAGATGGCCCCAAGCATATCCTTCGTTTCTTGTGGGGTTTCCTGGTTCTAGCAAGTGGGCACGGGTTCATTTCATATGAGAAAGAAGCTATAACTTTGGATTTTTGAAATCCTCGATCAATATGATTTGGTTGAAAATCTGGTAGCAAATAGCAAAGAACAAATAAAGTTGAGCACCACGAAGCCAAAACCTTCTCGTGGCCTAGGGGCAAACAAGCAATATGAAAAGTCGTAACACCTTCCGGTGAAGCGGTTGTTGGAGGCAAGATGGTGTTGATGACGGAGTTAAAGGAAGCCAGAAAGATTTCTACAATAGTAGAAATAGGTCAAAGAGAGGAAGTCGATGAGAGAAGTGCAAGAAGGAATTGAACCAAGAAACTCGATCTTTATAAGCCACCAAATGGTATCGAAAATGGTGGTAAATCTCGAAAATCATGCATCAAGATTTGTTAGAAGATTCTCAACATAAATAATTAATGATGTATGACATGCTTTCTCGATAAGTCTCAGACACAAGATCTAGGGGGTAACATGGTATTGTCGAAAATCAAGGCAATGTGGGTGCATCTGAGGTGTCCAATTTCAACATTTTCTTCTTTTTACTCTAGAGATCGGAATTTCATCTCTTGAGAGTTATTGTTGCTTTCTTAATAGCCAAAGAATACATTATTATTCTCTTAAGAACCTCACCTGAGATTTACAAAACAAGAAACAAGAAAAACAGAAAAAAGAAAAAGATGATTGATCTGTACAATTTTTAGAATTTTCTAGTTTTTGTTAGGCTGGTTCTTAATAATATCTTCACATTTTTATAGATTTGACTTCTTTATTCATTCATTTTTCATTTTAGTTGATGATTCACCGTTTTGGGTCAAAGGAGTAAGGCATGATAAATCCACCTCTTGATGGTCGACCATCAAACCGAGGATTATTGTGTTCAATACTGCTACGACAAAATTGGATTTCATCGCAATTGGTATGAGAGCGTCAAAATTAGCCCAGTTCAAGATATGAGTCAAGGTATACAAGCCATTCTTGCGCTCAACTGGGAAGTTAGGTAATAACACAAAGTCAAGGTAACAAATGTGGTGATTGTTGAGGTGCTGTGGAAGGCAGAAATATACAATAGTTCCAAACTGTCAGTAAAGGTTGAGGTTCAAACAGTCTGAAATCAAGAAAAACATTAAACATTTTGAAAATTTTAAAAAAATAACACAAGGAACCGGCGTTTTAGAACCACCAGCTCCGTTTTTGAGATGGTTCCAATTGCATAGAAGGTGGAACTGGAACTAAAGCGGGTGGTCCCTGTCTCTAGGTTCCGTTCTGGGTCCAGTTTTTCAATGGGTTCGGTTCCAGATGGTTCCTGGCCCAGTTTGGTTCCGGTTGGAGCAGTTGGGCCGATTTGAGACTGGCCATGACTAAAAACATATATACCTGGACAGTTCCTCCTATTGAAATGATCTTTCTATTGCAAGCCGATGCTATAGCAGGGCAGGATAACTGTATTTTTTGCATATATTTCTGTATTCCTCTGTATACAGAGGTTTCACCTGTTGAATAAAAGAAAAAGAAGAAAAAATGAGTTTTGTGTGAAATGTGTTTCAGGTTCATTTGTATTCGATACGAACATGAAATGACACGAGGTGAACGTGGCAGGTAACCCACAATTGTTTACAATAAAACACTCGATATACAACACTGAGATGGGCATGACTCCAAATTCCGTGTTCGTGTCCTTCCAAAAAAATACGAAGAAGGCTTTATAAGAAATACTATCAACATTGACTTTGACCAGTACCGAGAATGGCCTGGCCAGGTCAGGTCCTTTTGGGGGTGTTTGATTCTTGAGACTACAGAACTGGAACTGGAGTTCCGGTTTCGCTTGTAATCAAACGCAAGCCTCGGTCCCACGGTAAAAGGCGGGGTCATACAACCCCCACTTTAAACCCATTATGAGGCTGACAAGCGGACCACCTCATGGGTGTACTGCTTTCCAGTTCCGCGAATCAAACACACCCTTCGAAACCAAATAAGGAGCTTGATGGGCCTATCACAAGCACAAGGATACTTAAACCTTCAAACCTGGTTCCTACGGATTGCCCCATTCAGAAATTCAATTTTGATTTTTCATGTGTTAAATCGTTTTTTCTTGTATAAATAATTAGTTGCCATATGAGCTTTTTCTCGTCTTAGTTAAAACACATGAAAAGCACAAACTATATTTGAAACATTACCCGCAAAAAGTAATATACTTTAACTAAAAACATTTATGGAAATATCAATTCAAATTTCCATTGGCGGCTTTCCAATCTCTCTCTCTCTTTCCACACACACACACACACACACACACATATATATTCTTAAAATGGTGAGGCCGAATCCTAGTGTGCACCCCGGTTATTGAACTCGTAACCTGCAACTTGTGAGTTTAGTCCCCAAGCCAGGTGAGCTATCTCTGTGAGTGTCCCACACTGTGGGGCACTATGAGCTAATGCTCCTAAGAAAGGGGGCTTGAATCACAAGATGAAGGTCGTGAGTTCAATACCTTTCGGGTATGCATACATCGCTCCAGCCTGCACAGTGCAACCAAATGAAGCAAAAGAAAAATGCAGGTGGTTACATGCAATTAGTGAAAGGTTATGCTTCATTCTGTTAATATCTGATAGCTTTCACTCTAACAGAGCACGCAACATAGACTAAATACAAGTCGGTTGGTTCTTATAGAATGACCAACTTAGTTGGTTGAATCGACATTTACATAATAGTTCAAATGCAATTACATATTATAAAGTTTTATTGCCTTAACAAATAAATACAATTCATAAATGAATACACTTTTTTTGTACTGGCTTGCATATTTATGCAAAACCTTATTATGAAAGCCTTGTGCTAGCTGCATCAATTTGCAGTACCGGCAAGGTAAAAGTAATAAATTGAATTTTTCTTCCACATTGGTGTATATGAAAACCATCCTATCTTAACCATCAACAGCGTTCCTCCACTGAATGCATGGACGAATCTACAAGGATGGATTTTCCATCTTGTAATTTTCCACAAATTCTTGTATTCTCTTCAATGCAACCTTGAGTGTCTGGTGGCTCATGTTTGCAAAGCACACCCTGAACCAACCTGGCTGGTCGGAGAGGCACGACGAACCCGGCGAAACATTTAACTTTGCACCATGCACCAAAGCATTCCATAATTCCAACTCTCCCTGTACAGATTGAGTCTTCAGCAATGGGCTGAAGTTTACCCAACAAAAGAGCCCAGCATTTCCTTTCAAACACTCAATCCCAGCTTTGTTAACTCCTTCCACGAAGATTTGATACCTCTGTCTCAGTCTCTTTCTGTTGGTCTCTACATAATTCTTTTTGAACTTTGGATCAGAGAGCATCTTTGCGAGCAAGCTCTGCGTTTGCGATGAAACCAAGCTAAAGCTTGACATTCTCCTGCATGTTTCAACAACTCTGTCATGGTAGGAATATATGACCCCTACCCTAAATCCAGGGAGGCCTAAGTCTTTAGATAGGCTGTAAACAATATGCACTCTTTCACTATCTTGGTAGTTTCTGGGTCTCAAGATCTCTGCCATGCTAGTGAACTCTGATGAATCGAACACAGAGCCCGAGTAGATCTCATCAGAGATGATGTGAATGTTTTTATCAACAGCAAAGTCAAGAATATCCTCAAGAACAGACTTTTGGATCGTGATCCCAAGTGGATTTGATGGATTTGTAATGAGAATTCCCTTCACAGTGGTGTTCAACTTTTCTGCTTCAGCGTATGCGTTTTCTAAGGCCTCCCTTGTGATCGCGAAGTTGTTTGAGCTATCACAGTGGACTGGAACTATCTTTACTCCAGTTCTCCATCTGAGGTCTCTATTAAACCTGCATAAAGTGTAAATAAATAATTTAGTTAATCGACAGAAGATATTCTCATCCAACCAACGTGCTTACTCATGTTTCTATTTTAAAAAGGCCAACATGCATTAAATTTGCAAATGTTTCAATCATTACATTTGTCTTTTTGTTCCTTTTTATGTGGTTGAGGTGTTTATTTATTCATCACTTGTGTGGCTTACCCTGGATAGTATGGAGTTGGTACCAGCAAAGCTTCTCCTGCGTCAGCTATGCTGAAAGTCAACAGCTCATTTGCTGCAGTAGCCCCAGCTGTCAGAACAATCCTCTCCGGATCGAATTTCACCCTTCCACCTCTGATTTCCTCCATGAAACCAGCCATTGCCTATTGAATTCATGAAAATAATGAGATTCCCATTAGAAAAAATAATAGTGATCTAGAAATTATCCACAGTAAAATGTATTATCACATAGAAGCATCTTAAACCTAAGCAAGAAGGGTTTTTGCAGTCACTAGATCACCTTTCTGAAAACTTCTAGTCCATGGTAATCTTGAAACAACGCATTCTCCCTGAAATTCGACATGTAACTTCCCAAATTCGAGGCCTTAGAGTGATCAGACAACCATTTCTCCAAGAGATCAAAGGACACCTGAACATGAAATACATTGTAAGAAAATTATAAATCTGTGGCTTAGAATCTGAGCACCACATTTCTTTTCCATTACCCACTTATGTCACGCAGGATCCACACCAACAAAATTCGTTTGTTTTTTACTTAATATCAATGCAAATATGGTAAGATGAAAGTATCATACGTTAGGAACTTACTTGATTCTCAGCTAATCCCATCTGAATGACACCAGATGGATTCTTCACTGCATCATAAGGGTCCTTATCATAGGCTTTCCACCCTTCGAAGTAGGGGGAGTTCTCTCCATGGGCATCCGACGTCGAGATTCTTGATAAAGCGACACGGGTTTTGCAATTGTTGGTCTTGCCTTTCATTTCGATGTTGCAAGATCCGTCGGCCATGATCTTCTGGACCATTTTCAGTTCCCGACGCTCCTCGAAAAACGTTTTTTCCTCAGGACAGTAGAGAGAGAGAGGAGAGAGAGAGAGAGAGAGAGAGAGAGAGAGAGAGAGAGAGAGAGAGAGAGAGAGAGAGATTGAGGTTGCAGTGTGGAGAGTTTGTGGGGGAGAGCCACATTTATAGAGTCGAGTGAGTGGTCCATAGGGTTTTCAGCGTTTTCTTCAAAGCTTCCTACTTGATATTTTGGAGGTATTTTTTTTGTTGAGAGCTATGAACTCATGCAGTCACTGTCCAAGCCAGTTGTCTTCTCATGCTTGGACAAGAACTTCACTGCAGTGATAAGTGAATTCTGCGAGCATGCACGATGAATTCTTTGCCTCTTCGATGGGCCCACTGAGATTTAAAGACGTGAGATTCTCTCACCCCTTTGACTTGCAAGAGTTCGTTTACCCGTCTGATGATTTTCTTTCTGCCCATCAAATTTTTCTACTAAATTGATCATACGAACGGCATCGTGCAGTAGGATTATTAACAAGACAACACACACGTGTGCGCGTGTTTGCACATATGTGCGCGGACGTGTGATCATGTGAATGATTGATATGAATGAACCATGGGATTGATTGCAATGACATATTTTCTCTCTCTCTCTATAACCTGTAAAGAGTATACATGTAGCTTTTATTTTTTTATGAAATGATTGAAATGTGTAAGGACATGGTAAGTATATATGATTTTTCCTATACTTGAGAGACTTTTATACAGTACCAACTTCAAAAATTATGTTAGCGCAGTCGAGTAGCCTCCACAACTCTTAAGGGTGGCAAAATATGTATATATGAGAGGAACTCAATATAGTCTTGTGCTGATTTTTTGAACTTTGTGTGGGCTGAAAAATATACACCTACACTTGAGCGTATGGATGTGTTTCGTACGAGGTTCTAAGAGAGCTTAATCGTGATTTTTGGTACTCACCATTTTAAGTTTTGTTGTACATCAAACATAAAACTTATTGATATGTAAACCTGTGATCGTATATGTCGAATTTGAGCAAAAAATTTGGTACCGGGGAAAGGTAGACTACAAGAACTGGACTCACCAAAGTGTTAGTACAACTTGCAAACCAAATATGAACTGTAGTTTCTTGAAACCCTGGTTACAAGCCTACGTGGGTTTAGGCTTATGATTCTAATACCAAGGTCCTACAACCATCAATCAAACACACCCTTAAGGGATCTCACCCTAGATCAATTAATGCAGATCCACCACTGTTTTAATTGAAAGCATTCGGCATTCTGGTAAGGCACTTTGATGCCCTTGATGAGAGGGGGGAGGGGGAAGTTCAACTCTCAGGGGTGCATGCGTGTGTGTGTGTTAGGATTCAACCTCCCTTATAACCAAAAAGGAAAAGGAAAGCATTGAGGCATTAGATCAATATGACAAGCCTTGTTACTTTTCGATATAATCTAAAAAACATTCAAAAGTTGTTATCATGCACCTAATCTTTGTAAAATTGGATTTGGGGACATGTTTGTTCAATGCGGTACCAGAGCGAACTCTCTGTCCAACCAGTGTCAGTGAATTCAAACGCATGCCACGTTGTGGGATTAGCTAAAGAGAGATCAAGCAAAAGAATCTTAAAATATATTTTATACTGTCCGTGTGCATCAAGGAAGGAGCCTATGTATCGCTGTTCTTGTTTGAACTTTGTAGCAAATAGCCTTTTAGGACAGTGTGATCACTTAAATATTTAATTGTTGGAACAAAAGTTTGCGTCGTCCGGACCTCCCATGGAAGCTTTCTCTCAATAGAATGTGTCGTTTGAATGAGGAACAAAAGTTCGTAAAATAAAGATTTGGGAGGCTTGTGACAACTAGCTTGGCCTCGCTCGAAGAGGCAGAGATTTTGGACTGAATAATATCCGGTTAGGTTCTTAACTACGTTCATAAGCATAAGCAATGCTAAACTCGACTGGAAAGCACCTTTGAAGTTGATGGTCAAGAGTTCGATACCAAGGAGCGCACATCCAGCAACAAAAACAAAAGCAAGATCAATTGTCCAAGTTATTTTTTCTAAAAAAATTCTTTCTTGCATGAAATTCATTTTTCATTAAAAAGAACATGTCTTACATATTTTTTAAAGGACTTTCTTCTTAAAATCTTATTTTATTACTGGAATTTACTCTTTTTGTTCGCTTTTTATTGTTTAGTTTGCCAAATTTATCATTTAAAACCCTTTGTATAAGAAGACAATGACAGCTTCTGTCAGGCTACCAACTACGGTTAATGCAAAACAAAGGAACAAACCCTATGCACAAGAGAGCAATGCAGGGTTCACGCTAATGTTTTAAATATTTTGCGAATATCATGAAATTTTTTGTTTTGTTGGAGAATTTATTTACTTGATTTATCACCATTTATTCCACTGCAGAACACATCTTCGATCAAATGGAATCAAATAAACTGGCATATTTCTGATTTAATTTTTAATGTGAGTATTTTAATTTGGTGTACAGGGAATGAATCTAAACATAAGATCATGCAAAACGACTCAAAGAAGGCCCCTTTCTATCAATCAGAGAAGGAACCAATATTTTGTCGTGTGCGACGTATTGGTGCTATGCAATTTGAGCAATAGCAAGCGTGACGTGTGTATGTGAGTCCCCTAAGAACAAAAAGGGAGCAGCAGCACTTGTGTCTCCAAAAGATGGAGCAAAGGAACAATGTTTTTCAAGGTTTTCTACCTGTGAAGATTTCATATCATTAATTAGGAAGGCACCCTCTCTCTGTGTGTGTGTGTGTGTGTGTTTGCGTGTTTGGGTGTGTGCCTGTGTTGATGATCACAGTCTTTAATCATGGTCATGCTCTTTTTAATATGGTTGTAATCATTTCCTTGGTGGCATGGACAACGACTTTGGTAGCTGGCTCATGTTAAGAGTCCTTAGGGCGTGCCATTTGGACCCAACTAATCCATTAAACTTATTTATTATGTCATAAAGAGACACACACATACACAATATAATATATATATATATATATATATGTTGCACTCATCTCTCCTTGAGAATTTTGGACATCCGATCAAATTTTATCCAAAATTCACAATCTGCTTCCAAACTATTCACACATGCGCACACACATATAAGTAGTGGTCTTTGCTCAATTAAGTACAGTTCTTAATCTCTTGTTTCACATGATTCTATAGATTCAACTACTTGTCACCGCTATCAATCACCTCCCACTACTCATTCACATCTAAAAAGTTCTCTTTGAGTCAGAACTCTTACTGCCACTATCAAAACTATTTAAAAAAACAACAAAAATGACCTATATATTTAAGTTTTTAAGCAATTTTGATAGTAATGATAGTGGTTTTTACCTGTGAAGGGCAATTTTAGACAGTAAAAAAGTAGCATAAAACGATGAAAGGTGGTAACCAGTGATTGAATAGGTAAAACCATACAAAACTAAAAATTGAGCACATACCACTATCTCCCTCCCTCTTTCTCTCTCTCTCTCTCTCTCTCTCTCTCTATATATATATATATATATATATGAGAGTTTTTATAAAAGACCAAATCATATTTTCCTTGTGGGTTTATCTAACTTGCGTTACCTCATTTGGAGGAACCCAACTTAGTTTTAACTGTCTTTAATTCGTGCAGACGATCACTCTCATGATTAAGTTTGTCACGTCATCCCATTATTATATCATCATCACGGGTCATATCAAATATTTGCAACATCCAATGGATAGCCCTGGTAACGTTTCTTCAGATGGACGGCATACGGAGTCGACAGTGGCGGAACCCACATATCTCCCTTTTAGGCTCTCTCTTTCTTATTATCTAGAAATAATTTAGTGGGTAATGTTTATATTAAAGAAATATATGTTGTCAATAAATAAATATTTATGCTAGCTAGTATTGTCCCTTAAATCCAGGTGTACTTGGCTGTACTCCTTGGATGCACAAGGGAAGCTAAGAGGAAGCTGCAAGACTAACGTGTGATGGAAATGCAATCTACGTTTCCTCAATGGAATCCATAACCATTTCCCTCATAAAATATCATTATCTTCCTTGGTTAGCTCCAAAAATCCCTTTTAAAATAATGTTATATATATATATAAATATAAAATTGTTCCTCATTAGATAATCATATATTATGCAGAGAGAATTAATACGGCTCCATGCCAACATGTTCCCCACTGCTTATATTTCATCGATTTCTTATGCTTAAAATAAAAGAACAGAAGCAAAAATTGAATACATGCTTTTAATTTGTTTGTGAACTTAAGAACATGTGGGGATGGACTTCATCTAATTGGTCGCTTGGTACAAAAAGATGAACTAATTGATTCTTCACATAAGAAGAGGTGAAGTAGTTTGGTGATGTTTAAAGCTTAGCTTGCATGTTTTGGAGTTTATGGTGATCTTGATTTATTTTTCATTTGTTTTGTACATACTAATCACACACACACACACACACACACACACACATATATACATATATATATATATATATATATATATATATATATATATATATATATATATATATATATTATTTCCCCGTTTCTCAAGTTTTGAAAATTTGCCTTTTCCATGTCCCCTTTCCATGCAACATAACTTGGGAAGGGTTATAGAATAAACCAAAATTAATATGTAATTGTTTGCTATTTATGTTGGTTAAACGCAAATCTTTTGGTTTTTTCCTAATGAGGAACCAGTATGAGTTAACTTAGTTACGTGCTAGCCCGAACTAGCTTCTCTTAACCATCCAACTCGATCAGTTTCATTGAGTAATTGATATGAACTCTTACTAATGTCTGGAGGTGGATTTGCCTAATCCATCACTTGGATTAATTGTTGTTTCTACCAAACACAACTTTTAGAGAACTAAACCGTGCTATGGTCAGATGCGAACCAAACCGAACTGCCGGTTGCAGTTTGGTTCAGTTATGCACGACGGTTCTATTAATTTAAAGATTTTGCTAAATACACTGTATTATGACATGAGATTATTTGGATCTACACTCCCTATTTTATATGCATATGAGGTTATAAAACTCATATATATAAACTTATAAACTTGTCAACATTTAAATCCATATAAGTATATGAACTATATATATACACACATTTTATATGTATATAAGGTTATAAAGCTCATATACATAAACTTATAAAAATTATATATAAGTTGTATAACCTTATATACATATAAAAATGTGAATATATAATGGTTCGGTTCTGGTGGTTCCATGAACACCCTATCTACTGGTTACTGTTGTTCCTGCACCTGACTGTTTGTGGTGAATATGCAAACAAGAATTCCAGCCAACAATTACGGATTAAAGATCTTGGGCTAAATAATTTTAACCAGATGAAAGCATGTCTCATCACAAGTTGAGGCCTAAATTAAGCTAAACAGTAAAATGGATTGTATATTAACTTGAAATAAAATATCATCTATTATGCCTATTAAAAATAACTTTTTTAATGTCATAATACGCAAGCTCCTTAGCTATATCCAGCTTCTAAAAGGATGGATGGTATGTCTGGAGTCCCTGCAATGGAAGCAACCGAGTAAGCAAGAACTTAATCAAAATATTTATTCTAATTCATGATTAATTAAGTAGTCAACCAATCGTGACGAGAGCGAGATCTTGCTCGATTTAAATAACACAATTTGCCAACTTAAACTAAAAATAATGTAATTCAGCTTAGTCAATCTATATAAGAATTTTTCAGATATTTTTGAAATTTAGAGGCTATACTGTAGCGACGTGTACGTATATGTAGCTTCTTTTCATTTGCTATAACCTGCTGTCAGATCCAGTGCACTTTAGTATCTTACCAATACAAAGCTGGCCTTCAAATCTTTAATGTATTAATATTAAAAAATCTATAAGAGATATAATTTATACATTCGCATATACTTAGTGTGCATGAGCACGCGCACAACATACTATTTAATTAATGTGTTGATTAGTAACAACGTATAACTTAAGCAACACTTACACATGGTGGGTTCCAGTTTTGGTTTTCCTAGAACCAGGAACCAGAACAGAATCAGGATGGGGCTTGTTCCGGTTTTGGTTTGGAACCGCCGATTTCGTTTCCTGTTTGAGCCTTAAACCGCCCGGAACTGAGAAAAAACATTAAATATTTTAAATTTTAATGGGAGGTGAAATTAGAACAAATCCAGCGACCACCGGATTAATCGGGTCCTTTGGGGTTCCGGATATCGATGTGTTCTATATCCAAGGCCTACATCTGGTACAATATGTCCACATAATACCAGCTTGGCCACATAAAAGGTGACAGCTTTATTTAGAGATGAATTGTTCAATTTAGTATCACCTATGTTTTCCAAACAACAAAAACAACTAAGCCTTTTCTCATACTAAATGGGGTCGGCTACATGAATTCTTTGTTTCCACATAGCCCTATCATGTTTTCCAAACACTTATTTAATTTATGATTTCTAAAACTAAAAAGTATCCACGGCTTAATCAAGAATTGTCTCTGATATTCTCATTTGCCTATATGAAAAGGAAGTTTAAAATTAATTGGGGAGACACACACACACACACACACACACATATATATATATATATATATTTATATATATGAGTACATACATATATACATGCGTACATACATACAAACATGGCCAGTTCCAAACTGGTCCCGGGGTTCTAACCAGAACCCAACTGAGACAAGAATCGAAACCACTGGAACTGGACCCAAAATCGGATCCGGAACAGGGAAGGACCCGGTTCAGTTTCAGCTTCTATGTAACTGGAACCACAACTGGTGGTTTGGAACTGTTGGTTCTATAAATTTTTAAATATTTTTTTGTCAAATTTCAAAAATTTTAATGTTTTTTCTGTGCTAGACGTTTGAGGACCTAAACCGGCTGCTCCAAACTGGCCTGATCCCGGTTCGGTTCCGGTTACTGGTTCCAGGCAAACCAGAACCGGCCATGTCTACACACATGCCTACATATGTTTATATATATATTGTAAATGATCAAATAAGGTCATATTGAACAGGGGAAACATTTGATCAATATATACAATCGTTCAGGTATGATGAAGCCTGAAATACCATTTTAACTTCATGATTCTTTCGGTAATGGCTCACATCAACATGGAAAAGTAACTTCCAAGTAAGATTTAATCAACTACGGTCTCATGGAAGTCCTTCAAGGAAAATCTATAAACTAAATTAGTTATACATGTGCATATACATACATGTAACTATGAATATATAGAATCTAATACATATTCTTGGGTTGTAGCCAGGTCCATTGGGTTGATCCGAACCTGATCAGGTCAGGGTTTTGAAAATTTACCCAAGAAAACAAACGAGTCAGTCGGGGTCAATTTGCTTTCTACCCAAACTGCAAGTGACCCGAACTGTCGATCCAGCCCTAAATCCTCTGGAGTGGAAAAAAAATGATCATTAGATTTGTATCATCTAGAGCAATATGCATACTATGACAAGGTAGACTTGGTCTATATGTGCAGATGATTGAGGCCACGACTGGTAAATGAGCTGAATGAACCCATTAATGGAGCACAAGGCAAGTAAGAAAAGATGGATATGACTTGCTCATCGAAGTAAATCTTAAACTTGTAATTTATAGATCTATACAAAATGAAATTTGATAAGAATTAAGTATAAAGAATAGGTATTCAGGTTCTACTGTAAATTTGAAAATTTTGACCATTTTGAACTCAAAAACTATAGCTGCATTACCATGGTTGCTGAACATATCAACAGATTTAACAAGCATATTGGAGACCAGTGGCAGATCTGGAAAATAGTGTTGAAGGGGGCGACATACATATTTCATTGTGTTAGAGAGATGAAGCATGAATCTCAAACATATATTCACTGTAGGTTTTACTGTAAATTTTCAAAATTTCAGATGCGGCCGCCATCCCCCACCCCTCTGTGTAGATCTGCCATTGTTGGAGACCAAAACAAAGTTCTTTTTTTTTTTGTTACAAGAGGCGGCCAAGCCTAACACACACATATAACCAGGCATGCACCCCTTGGGAATCAAACTCCCCACCAGCAGTAACGCACAAGAGCGCACTGCCGTTGAACTAACTCTCTCGGTACAAGACCATAACAAAGTTGATGGACAACTTGGGACCTGGATACGAGGCATTGTCATCTAGAAACTGCCCAGTATACTTGACAATGAAGCTGTTGATTTGTCCATGTGAGATCATGAAGAGTTCTCGGGTGGGCGAGACTTCATTACACCTTCATCTTCCTTTCTCGATCAGAGAGATTTTTATAATGCTGGTGTAGCACCAGCCATGCATTTCGGTGAGTTGGAGTGTGTCACGGGATGATGATCGCATACACATAACTCCTACACGTGATCCATATCATGCATGAATTTAGATAAGGAGGCGTTATATTTGGTGTGGATTTGATTTAGTTTAGAGTCATTTAGATCATAGGTGAAGTATTAAATTTTGATTTGGGTTGAGATTGTTTATGTCACACCCGCTCGGGTCGCGACCACGACTCGGCCCGAGCCGATGCCACGTGGCCGCTTCTCGCGCGGGCGTGATGGTGAGCAATAACCAAATACAATATTAATTTATTTCAAACTCAAGAAATATCTAATTGAAATAAATATTCATATCGAAGTTCTAAACAATACGTCCAAAATGGTGCGGGGCCCACCTAACAATAACTCCAAATAAAAGACTTTCTAAATCATTCAACACTTACCATACCATCTAAAATAAAAATGCAGCTCTATCAAACTCCTACTCTGTTCCGTGTGCCTTCGAAGTGCTAGCTTCAAGATGAGCTATAAAACAATAGGGTGAGCTCCTATACATAGCTCAGTAGGGAGGTTAAACATCTTTAAATAGAAATCATACTAAAAGCATACATAGTTTCACAATCATTTCATAGTAAAACATAGTTACCTTCAAATCATGATCTCAAATTCATACGCACACACTCACACACGCGCACACATCATTAGTTTCGATAATTACAGCCCATACTGTGTCTGCCCCAAAGGCCACGGGAGTCGTCCGACCCTCCCTAATGTGACCTCGGTAACCCCGTCTACAACGGTAACCATGCCGACTCTCACAACAGAGTGCCCGGGAACATACCCTGTATTCGTCTCAAGCCGGATCGCCCGAGGGACCTACAAGTCTCTAGAGACCCCACACAAACCACACAAATATGACTCGTATATTCATACATCATTACATTTCTAAAATCAATTACAGTTCATCACATTTACAAATCATATCTAGATCCACGAATATCCAAAACCAAATCCATACAACATTTAAACAACATTTAAATACCATGTTCATACAACACATGCATATCAAAACATGCTCTTTATCAAAGAGTGTCATAAACATGTTCTATTTGAAAAGCATATCAAATAACCCATAATTGCGAATAACATTTCACAAACATCAATAAGACATTTATCATTCATGCATATTTAAATCTATTTAAAACAATAAAATCACTTCTAGCATGGTTCTGTAAAAGAATGCATAACACCCTACCTGAAGGAGCGCTAAGATTTAGTATCCAAGCTGCTGGGTAACTCTTATCACCACCAAATCCTTAAATTTTAATCTCTAAACAATTACAAATAATTAAAATATTAAAATTTATTTAACTATAAATCTAACGAAACAAACTGTATCCGAATCGGATCCAAAATCTTAATCTAGATCCGTTTAAGTTATTCGAGATTCAAATCGATACCCAGATCCATATCTAATCCAAATGAGTGACACGATAGGTAGCTTGTGTCACTGTGTCAACAGAGAACCTTTAACTACTAACACGGGTCTTGTTTCTAACTTAGAAACCCATTTCAAGACACGACCCAAACTTGACCCGTTTTCGACACAAAACCCGACAGAGAACTGGTTCTTAACACGAGACACAAGAACATGACACAAATCAGTGTAGGTTCATGACATTTCAGACATGACACTAAAGGACACGGACACGAGGGACACGCCCAAAAGGGCCGATTCCCATGGTTCCCGACATTGATTTCACCGGTTTTCGGCGACGATTAAGATCGACAAAGGTAGCCTCCCTTTTCCTCTGCCTCCCCTCTTTTGACCAAGTCCAAGAACAACCATCGGCGGTGGCATTTTGCGGGAAAACGAAAGTGAAAAGAAAAAGTTTTAGAAAATGAAAAATCTGGCGAATCAAAATCGTTTCCCGGCCAAATCGACACCATTGACTTACATACCCTACCAAAACACTTAGTTCTACCTCAAACCTTCGATCTAAGCCCAAAACGATGATTTTCAACAAGCTTTTCATCAAAAATCTGAAAAATAAGTTAACTCACTGGATTCCGACCGATTCCTCCCGTTTTCCGGCTGGTTCGAGGCTGCCCCAACTCCCTGGAGAATGCACTATGAAGGGTTCTTCGTATCCAAGGCTTGGGCGTTACTACACAGCCTGTGCAGTAACGCTTGACGTTACAGTTTGGGATCCACATTATGCATGTGGCTCTTAGTTTATATAAAGATGTTGGTTTCTATTATAGAGATGAATGTGTCTTAATTTGTATTTGAGAATTTTATTGTTTATAATTTTGAAGGTTATAAAAATATTTGAAAAAATGATAAAGAATAACCTTATCACAGTCATGCCATAAGAAAATAGACATAAGTGGACAACATTAGTGGTGATAAGGATCCACCAATTCTCTCTCTCTCTCTCTCTTTCTCTCTCTCTCTCTCTCTCTCTCTCTCTCTCTATATATATATATATATATATATATATATATATATATATATATATATTAGGGTCCTTAGATCAAAAGGTGCTTTTCTACTATATAATAGAAAATCCAAAAAAAGCTTTCATATTTTTTTATCAATTTCTACGCACTCCCATTTTTTATAAATACAAAAATTACCTTTCATATAAATACTTGTTCTTTCTGATTTCATCCTAACATTTCTCTCTCCTCTCTCACCCAATCTCCCAATTTCAACAACTTTTATCTCCCACCCAATTTCAGCAAAAGCATATATTTGGCCGGATCTTTTTACTATGGTGATGGAGGTTTCACTTAACATTATTGTCTTCTTTCATTTCAATGCATATTCTTACAAATTTCATTGAAAAAGATTAGAACAAAGAAGGGAAATAAAAACAAAAAAAAAAAAACTAAAAATGAAATCAATAAGAAGAAGAGACGTAGCTCAATAATACGAAAACAACAACAACCGTAAGAATCAAGAACAAAAGAAAAGAATAAAAGAATTAAAAAATATTGAAAAATTAGAAATAAAAAACTAGAACATCCCAACAGAAGAGACACGCGTCTCTTTCATCGCAATGCCCTAGTTTTTATTTTTAATTTTGGTTTAAAAATCAATCAAAACAACTAAAAAATAAAAAACCAAATCTAAATCAACAACATAAATCGATTAATCCCCATTGAATCGACCTTTTTATCTTCTTTTTCATTGTTATACTCTTTCTTTCTTTTTTTCCTATCTTTTGGTTTTTTATTTTTTAACGGATTTGGATTCATTCTTTTATTTAAAATAGTTGTTGATCGAGTAATAGATGATTGAAAGAAATGAGGGTTGGAAGCCAATTCACCCATAAGGAGTGAAGGTTCAATTGTATGATTGAAAGGTATTTTCATAATTATTGAAAATGACTAATTGTATTTTAAGAAAAGCGGTAAAAAGAGACTGTATAGCAAAAAAGATTGTGGGCGCATCAAGTTTGACTCTCATCTCGGTATGAAGGTTCTCGGAAAAGGCTGCGAACGAGGGGTTTGCCGAGTACAGTAGGAGAAAATTGATACCTCAACCAACGCAAATTGTCTCTGTCAACTTTATTTTGCCCACACGCTCTCGTCACTCCTCAATTTCAACGTTATTAAGTACAACACGGTTTTACGGGGACGTGACCTGGGATTTTCTGATTACAAGGTTTTCGGGTCGCCTCATCTTTTCTAATCCATATCTTATGATCCAAATCCATTTCCAAGTATCTCAGCCTTTTTTACATGCAAAAACACAATGTTGGATTGGAAGCTAAGATGCGGCTTGCACCAATTCGGACCCATTGATTGCCTTGCATCTTCATAACCAGGGTGAAAGGACCCATTCGGGATTGGACTGAGGGTTCGAAAGATCTCTATCAAACAAAATGAGGAACCAAAACCCTCGTTTTTGGATCCACATAACACCCTGCTAAAGCAAGTCGGAAGTGGAATATTGGGTATGGTGAATTTCGAAAGGGCTATATACAATTGGGCTTCTAATAGGGATATAGATACAAATAACTCGTTTTGGTTCTTGGTTTCAATCGCTTTGGACCAAACGAGCTATATGAGCAAGGAGTCTGGTGATAAAGTTCGATCGAGCCCAAGTTCAAGCTAAGGTTTCTTAAATGAGGTTCGTCGATCTCGCCAACACTTAATGATCAACAACAGCTCTATCACACCCTTAATTCAAAGAAATCTCAAAGAAAGAAAATGTCTTCCATTAAAGCAAGAAAAGTCAAAGAGAACTGGAGGAGGAGATGAGTGGATAGAAGTGGTCAAGCCCAAGCACAAGGACTTCATACGCTTAATCACAACGTTCTTTTATTGGAGGAGTATCTGATATTTTGACTACGCGTTGACCTACATTGCCTGAAAATGCCATGCATGCCACCATCTTCGATAATGACATAGGATGGAAACCCTAATAATAATAATAATGGATCATCTCAAATTATGTTTAGTGATTTTTTTTTTATTGTTTTTCTCTTCCTTTTGCCCCTTAGTTAGACATGGCTGGTTCTAGTTTTGCTGGAACCAGGAATTGGAACTAAACCAGGACCAGGCCATTTGAGTCCTAAACAAATGGAATCGGCTAAAATCATTAAAAAAAATTGGAATTTTTATTTAAAAAAAAAACATATGGAACCACCAGTTCCGGTTCTGACCCAATTTAGGTTCAATACAAGGTAGAACTGGAATCAAACTGGATCCAGTTCTAGTTCAGGTTTCACTGGTTCTGTTTCCAGTTCTTGGCCCAGTTCGGTTTCAGTTAAAAGAGCTGGGCCTGTTCCAAAATGTCTATATTTACCTTTAATTTTTTACCAGGTTCTAGTATTATAGCACATGTTTCAGATCCACATACAGATACAACCCTACCTCATCATATCTGCTTTACCTGTGGGACTTGAATTAGGGTTTGCTTTTTGTAGATTCAGTTTCAAATCTACATCTAACAATATCTGCCCCATGCCCAGTCGATCCATTTTCATTGTGGTTAGCATGTTTCATATGGCTGACTTTCTCCATCTTTTCAAGCAGTTGGCAGTATCAAACCCAAGGTCTCCTTCTTAACCAAGTATATGTTTCGATGCTCGACAGGGTTGACTAGTGGGTGCAACTCAATCTTGATGCTTGCTTTGTGAAGCATGCTTAACTTAGAACTCTGAGAGCAGTAGCGGACCCAAATTTTTTTAGAGTAAGGTACAAAACTTGTATTTCGGATGAGGTGCACTTGTATTTCAAGTCCACAAAGGACTAAACACTTATATTTCTCTTATATATAATGGCGGACCCAAGAATTATTGAGACTTCGTGAAGAACATGCCTCACCTCACCCTAAAGTGGTCTATCACTATCTGTAAGAATGAAGTTTTTTAATGGTGGAAACCAAGCAACCCACCAAAATATGAGGAAGTTTTAAACTAGCTGCTGACTGCATCACCTCACCCTCTTTCTGTATGGGCCTGGAATTTGGCAATGTAACAGCAAGCCTCACCATGGACAGGTCTAAAGGATCGCTATATTCAACTTCTCACCACCAATTCATTCATTTTTCATCATGACACATCTTAAATGCCTTTTAAGTGCTAAGAATCCTTGGAGGTCTTATTATAAGGTGAAAAGCCTATCTAAACTATTCCATGAAGATTTTCTCACTCTGCACCTTCTCGAACCAAAACATTGACTCCTTTTCTTTGCCGAGGAGTTGTACCCGAAACCAGGGGCCTTCTCAATTATATTGTCAATAATATGACTTAGCTATTTAATAATTTGCACTAAGAGCGCTAGTTCAACGGCAGGACACTCTGGTGTTATTGATGGAGAGTTTGACTCTCAAAGGGTGCATGTGTTAGGCTTCAGCTTCCTCTTATCAGAAAACAGACTTCATCTAGTGTTCATATTTGTATATTTGTGAGTTATTTTAACTCCACCTATGGTAAGGGTTCAACTTTGCATTACCAGTCTCAAGGCCAAAGAGAAAAAATATAATATGATCGACATAAAATGTCATCAGACCATGGGAAAGAATGTCATCATTGGGACAGTAGCGAAGCTTGTTTTACTAGAATTCTAAAGTTAAGGGTGCTTCGGCAAGAGCATTATTAGGACGAGTACCCTCCTAAAAGGTTCTTGCCACCTTTGCGATACTTCATCAAAACTACCCATCGTTACAAATGGTTTTCCTTTCAGATAAAAAATCAAAAATGAAAATAAAAATATCTGAAAATTTGATGGCGAGAGAAACTTTTAAAGGTAAAACAAGGAACTGTTTTGTGGGTTTCACCAAATGACAAGGAGAGAGAGAGAGAGAGAGAGAGAGAGAGAGAGAGAGAGAGTTTCACCATCATCATTGGTCTGGTTGCAGCCCAAGTTCCATGGCTTTTTAGAGGATTCTAAATTAAACACGCTAATCAGCTATTCGAGCAAGCGCTCTGTCGGCCTTGGTGGTGGTGGGGAGTTCGACTCTCGATGGGTGCATGTGCTGTGATTGTGTTAGACTTCGGCCACCTTTTGTAAAAGAAAGAAAACAGCCATTCACAAAGATCACCTTCAGATATTACATTTGACTACCCAACTCTGAAGGTAGTAGGGCTGGTAAATGAGATAAAATGATCGAAGGGAGAGCTGTTTGTGAACTTGTTCATCAACTGATCTCGTTCATGTTCGACTGTAGCTCCTACGGATCGAGCTAAAAATCAACAAAATACAAGACAAGTTAGACAAGCTAAACATGAATGAGTTGTTAAAGTCAAAAATGTATCTTTTCACTCTAATTTTGAGTACTTTTTTTGTATGATCAATGTCGAACAATTACAAAGAAAATTACATCTCCATAATCAGAAACAGTGGTAGGTTATACATCCAGCTCGCTGAAAAACTCCCTCTGGCATACTGAGCAATTGCATCTGCTGCAATATTTCTTCCTCTGGGTATCACTTGCCACTCAAAGGGATCCAGAGAGGATGCCAAACCATAGATATCTTGGAGAGTTTCTGTCTTCAATAGCTAGAATCTCTTCAAAAACGTTCGCTGGGACAAATTTGTCTTTCTGCGACTAATAATGGAATAGCGGTTCAAACCGCCGGAACATATCATAAAACAATTTCGAGAGTCCAACGGTCAGAAATAGAAAAACAATTGCCAAAATCTACATACTTTGCCAATGACCGTGTTTCCGGCGGTCTTTTTCTAATGGTTTTTAACCTATTCCCAACGATTTGAACTGTCATGAAAAGCTTTTCCTAAGATTTTGACCACCAGAAATAGTGGATTTAAGAACCTCCGGAAAAGCCCAGATTTGTAGAAGTGATTTCTAGCAACAGAATCTTCTTTTTAAGCCCCAGTTCTATCGCCACACGACACAGGCTTCAGCAGCCTCAAGCTTGCCTCTGTGGCATTCATGGTTCTCTGGTGCCTTACCAGTCCCTTGCTGTGATACCAATGAAGAAGTTATGCTCAAAGGTTTCCACAATTTGGAAGAAACTGCTCTTGGTATCATACTACTAAAGCTACTGAAGTCAACACTCCAAGGCTAGGACCCAGTTTTGTTGGGTATTAAATTTAATTTATTAATCGACCCTAGAGGTTTGACTAGGCGCTACTATGGAAATTTTCATAAAACTAACCTATGATTTTGTTCAAACTTTACAAATTGGAACCTCAGTTTCAAAATGTTTTAGAAAGGACCTGAGGTTCTCTTTATTCATAAGTTTGAAACTTAAAGTTTCTATTATTGACATAAGGTTTTTATAACCGTAGGAAAAACTAATGTCGTTAGCTACAAGTCTTGATGTTATTAAAAATTGAAACTTCATGCTTTTAATTCATTAACGATGAAAACCTTACATGTCCCTTGTAAAATGTTTAAAAATTAAGGTTGTAAAGTGTAGAGAGAGAGAGAAAAAAGAGCAAGATTTAATATCCTTTAGCATTGATCTCTCCACACGCAGTCACAATCTCTTGAGTCTCATGGGGAGATGGTCTTGAAAGATCCATGCATGCTTAGGGGATATAAAGAAACAATGGAAAATTTGGGGCTCTCAACAACTGTGAAAGACATAAATAATAAGAATGTATCAGTTCACGCCATGAGAAACTTCTCATAGTGCAGTTTTGAGCCACATAATACTAGGAAGAGGGTAGTGGCTTATATTGCTAGTTATATGTCATGGGCAAGATTTTTTTTTTGCAGCAAATACATTAGATCGATTAGTCAAATGGTGTCTTCAGTACGGTCAATCTTGACAAAAGAAGTCTGTGAACCCTGAATCTCATCAAGTTTTCTATTCAGGATGCCAGGCTATTATGTATGTGTTGTGCTTCCGGATGAGGTCATTCATGGAGGCTCCTATTCTCAAATCTCAGCTTTTTAAGATGCACCTTGATGTTATTTTGCATAGCACCTTAGAACCATTAAAGGTATGTTTGCCTTCTATAGCAGAGGAGTTTCTGAAACAGGCTATCAGAATGCATTTGGTCAGCTCAAGGGATACTATTACTGAAGGTTTTCTAGACTCGATTAACTCAAGGGCCTTCGGTGGCATTAATAAACTGGACATGTTCTTCCCTTTTCGACCCATACTGAAAAAATCAGACAGATACAGATGGTGACAATGATGATTATGGGTAAATGAAAGCTTGGTCAAAGCTGCGTAGACTTTGACATTAACGAATTTGATTACTCATTGAACATAATGTCAATCACGCCGACGGTTGGTGTGGATTTGCGTTGATAAGAGCACGATGAAGGCTGTGATGCTGTGTTGCTCTGACTCGGTGATGTTGTATTGCTCTTCCTCCTTAACAGCCTTAATGATTTAGTCTGCAAAGGGTAGTTTGGTGGAAATGTCTATCGACAATTCATCTTGTTTCCTGGTGGAGGAAACAATGAAAAGGAAAGTTCAGCAATGACAGACCACTTACCGAATTCAGCCACAAGTCTGAGTTCAGCAATGACAGCAGCAAGTGGGCAGCAACAAAGGAAATACAACCCTGGCCGAATTCAGCAAGCCTTCCAAATCCTGGCCGGCTTTAGACAAGCAAGGGACACTTACCATATCTTGCTAGTCCCCCGTCTTCCATGCTTACATTCTAAAGAAAGAGCAGGTGCATTGAAGTTCTGGAAGTTGGGAAAGTATTCTGCGTGGTTCGATTATGTGGCCTCGGAGGATATATCTAATACATGTGGCAATGTCCTTAACCTTCTTTCAGATACAAATGGCTGCACAATAATAGAGATTTCCCTACCAGAGTTGAATGAGATGTGAACTGCTCATGTCGTTTCCATTGGTTCAGAATTGAGCAAGACTCTGCCTTATTTTGAACAACATAGTGTTTTGATTTCGTACCAGATATGCATGTACCGAGTTCCAATTTGTAGTTTTGTTTCCCCGTTGCTGCTTAGTTTGAGGTTTTTCTTAATTACAGCATGGCAAACAGGCTTCACAGCACCGAGGGGTCTTCTAGCTCTCTTTCTCAGAACAGTCAACATGAAACTAATGATGACCAAATGATTGCTGCTGTTCTTTCAGAAGAATATGCAAAGTTAGATGGTGCAGTAGCTAGGCGACTTTCACATTTGCAATCTGTTCCTGTAAGACACGTTCAAATGCCTTCTCTTTGCATATAGGTGCCATTTCAAATGTTTTGGAATTGCTTACCCTATTTTACTTTTTTACTTTGGGCATCTTTCTTATGCATTTGTCTTGCTGAATGCAAGTATGTCCAATTTTGACAATTTCAACATTAAACTGTTACTTAGTATGGACTTCAATGAAATTTTAAATTTTATTGCACGTTGAACAATTTTCTTTATAAAATGGTTTTCCATAGAATTTGCAAATTATAGAGAGCCTTGTAAATAAAAAACACTCTAAAAAGACCAGAATAAAAGGTTTCTTATAAATCAGGCAATGATTGGTTCATGAACAATTTGGCCATCTAAGATGTTCCCACTAGTCTTTCCAACTTTGTTCCATCTCTCTCTCTCTCTCTCTCTCTCTCTCTCTCTATATATATATATATATATATATATATATATATTTATTTATTTATATTCAGGAACAATATCAAGAACTTTTGCCATCTCTCTTTGTAAGCTTTTGGCTATTTCTTGGTGAAAGCGTTATACAAAAAGATTTTTATAAAGAGAAGAAGAAGAAAAAGGATATAAATAAGAAACTTGCTCTGCTTCTTTCTTTCATTTTGGATGAAGGTGAAAGCGCTATTAATGATGAATGTAATGATTTTGTAAGGAAGATCGTTTGCTTATAGAGGATTTAGGATAAGTGTAAGTGTTCGTATATCGAAGAACAAAGGCGAAGTTTTATTTCGACCATTAAATGTACGTCTTTGTGCCTTTACAAAGCAACCAGTTTCCATCTATGCTTTTGTTTATTATTGTATAAGACTTCATATTTTTCATTTTGAGAAATCATTATTGTGTGTTGCAACAATTTTGTTCTGCTCTATGGAGTATCCTTTACCTTTTTTTTATGAATAAAGTTTCATTCTTTTGCTGAAAGAAAACTCCTTGGTAAACAAAATAATTTCCTCCACATCCTAGAAAAATCCTAGAGAAAATATAGCATGTTGACCATTTTTGGAAGGGTTCTCAGCCTTTGGCTACTTGCACACTTTGCACTCAAGTGCCTAGACTTAAATGGATATGAGTTTGGCAAAACAAATATGACCTCAAAACCGTGTTTTTGTGAAAAATTTAACTTCCAAATCAACAATCTTGATTAAGCACTACACACACACACACACATATACATATATATATATATATATATATATATATATATATATATATATATATATATATATATATATATAGAGAGAGAGAGAGAGAGAGAGAGAGTAGTGTATGCACATATTTCATTCATGCTCAAATCCATACTATATCTCAATTATTTGATGTTTGAGATAAAGTGATAAATCAAAACCATTTTATGAATGTAAAGTCTGAAAATACAATACCATCTTTTACTTTTTTAATTTAAAACTCTATAGTTAATGATGTTGATAGATCGAAGATATTTAAGTATGATACTCACAATATGCGATGTGAGCAAATTAATCTATATATAATATATATATATATATATATATATATATATATATATATATATATATATATATATATATATATATATATATATATATATATATATCAGCTGGTTTAGTGCGGGTCGAGATTGGGCCCAACCGAAAACGTTGATATTCCTCGTTCGGAGAGAGAGTCCCGTGTGGGAAACCGAACAAGCGTAATTCCCATGGAGAAAAGGGTGCATTTATTGTCAATTCTCTGCGCGTTTCTCGTGGGTGTCTCTCTGTGTCGTTTGGAAGTTGCGAAGCTACGCGCAAAATTATTACGCAGTCGCTTCCGCACGAAGTTAGTTTTCTCTTCTACCGTGAATGTATAGATGGAAAGGACGAAGATGTTCGACTTCGTTACGTCTACCCCTCTCCTCCTATAATTCACTTTCTGGTTTGACCTCACACAACATATCCCACAAAGAGACGACCTCTCTCTCTCTCTCTTCAATCGATAATTACCCAATTCTTCTTTTTAGATCTTAGCTCCCTATTCTCCGCTTTTTCTTTGATTGGTGATCGGATAATTCAGAGATGATGGCTAGCCGAAAGTTGTTCAAGAAGAGTTTTGATGCCGGAAAATGGTAAGATTCCAATGTTGGATGTTTCTGTTTGGCCTTTTCTTACTCTTTTGATGGAAACGTTGTCGAATTGTGGTGCGCTTTTGGTTAGATGTGATTTTTTACTGAAATTTCTTAGTAGTTTTACGATGTGGTTGTAGTTTAATTATGCGAAACAGTTTTTTGCCTCCCGTGATTTCTTAGAACATGATAATTAGCTCCATTTTAATAGGGGTTGTGTTCTGAATTGTGATTTCTTTTTTCGTTTCGAGTAGCAAGACGTCTCTGAAGCTTGCCACGTCGAGAATAAGGTTGTTGCGGAACAAGCGGCAGGAACAATTGAAGGTGTATAAGAGAAACTTGGCGCAGCTCCTTCAGTCGGGAGATGTACAGACTGCTAGGACTAGGGTATTCTTCTTCTTTCTCCATTTCTTTGGGTATCTATCAATTATTCAATCTACGGATTAGATTTTGTCTTTTGTCATGGCTTTTTCGCTTCATAATTATGCCAAATAATGGGAAAAAGCAATGATTTGACAATTCTTGTTCTTGCTGTTTAGGAATCCTGAAATCGTTAAGATCTTTTGGCTCCAACTTTTTTCCGCTAACGGCTGATTTGATATGATTGTATGTAGCCATGGATCGGTGGATCCAATATCTTCACACTTAGATGATCATATTCTTCATGGAACTTGAACCTGGTTGATTCATTTGCTGGAATTACGAATGTTAGGTCGGAATATTACGTTATCCTCATATGCATCAAATAATCAGGGTTAACTGCGGCTGACATTCAAATAAGGTAGCCCTTGCGAGGAAATTACTTATTTTTGTCCCGGCTGTACTTCTGTGTTATTTGACGAGTTATATGTCTGCTGCAAGAGGAATTCAAGACCCCTTTCTTTTTCACCAGCTGACCTGCTTTCAGCTGGCTCACTGTAGGTGTATCATCTTTTGAACTGAAATAAAAAAAATTTGTTACAATGGGGAGACAAAGTCAGTTCCACACCCTGGGTATTGAACCCATGACCTTCAACTTGTGAATCAATTCCCTGGTAAGCTTTCGCTTATTGTGCATTACCTATAATACTTTGTCCCAATGGTATTTGGTGAGACAGTCACCTTTCAAGAAGTTGGGTCAACTTGGAGAGGTAGGTATGTCTTAAATTTTTTGACACGTAACCATATTTTTAATACCAAAAAAAGAAAAAGGAAAACATTTTTCGGTTGTTCTTCGTACCAATATTGTAATTAGCATATCGGTACCCGTATTGTATAGGCACCTAGTAGATGAATCTTGTATCTAGTATATGACCTTTCAAGTGCACACTTCAAATCTATTTTTTTAATTACCTCCCTAGAAATCATAGCTGATCTAATACCTAGTTGAGCTCTAGAAGTAGTACGCTAAGAAAACAATGAATGTATTTTAGTGCCTCTACCACTCCTCGCAACCGTCGAGGGGACAAAGACTCTTATAGTGGAATAAGAACCAATACCGCTGCTACTGCCACAAGAACCTACGCTCTTTTCTTTATCTCGTCTTCTGCAAAGCATCCTAAGATATATTCCAACTACCTGTTTCTTCTCTCTCTTTGTCGTAATCTCTTTCTTTCCTTTGTGAGCGCAAGAACTTGTTGAATTTTATACTTCACACTTTAAGGCACCAGATAACAAGCACTTTCATCCTTTTTAGTTCCCGCAAGATATTGTTTCATGTGAAAATACTTTCATGCTTCACCTCATTACAAAATATAGACTTGACAAGCCTGTTGCCTTCATATACCCGGGGTACAATACTTCTACGTTGGATCGCTTCGTTCTGACGCTATCAAGCATAGGAAAGATAAATCACAATAAGGGCAAGGCTTTACAATTATACGACTTTTCTCAAAATCTATGAAAGCCCCAACTTTTTCAAATAAATGTGTGATTTCTCCACAAAATTGAGTAAATGAAAGGTATAAAAACAGTTTAGGAGCAAGGTTGGGGATAAGGAAGGGTTTGAGAGGAAGCAAAACAGTATAAAAACCCGAGTTTCTCGGGTTTTATATCATGCAAGTCAACATCGACTCATATGATACGGGTTGTAATATACAATACGACCCAACAAATCATAGAGCACGATATGGTATCATGTTGACTTATGATATACGATAAACTCATATGTACTATACAGTACGAGTTTTACAACATTGCTTCATTTAGTTTCATCAACTATGCATTGTTTAGCTGTGCAATTTTTTCAATGCTTTATTCATATCCAATTTGACTATTAAATAAAAATTATTCATCTGCAGTTTACTAAGAAGTCTAACTTTGTTCTTGTCAGATGCTGATTTTGCACTAGCCCATCTTCAATTTTTAAAATCTTTTTCATCAAAAGTTTTTTCTGAAACTCTACCTGACATTTCTCATTTGGCTCTCTAGTTCTTGATGTCCATGGTTTAGCAGCATTGTGCTTGTGAATTAGTTGATACATTTGGCAAATGTGCTCTGTGCAGCAAATCTGGGAAGAAAACGCCACATGCAGAGCTAGAACCCTACATTTAGGATCCAAAGCAATTCCAGTTAGGTTTAGCTGTTACTATTGAATTTGATTTTAACATGTGTATCCTTTCAATTCTAGTCTAAGAGAATATAAATGATCTGATAAACAAATTGGTAGTTCAAATGAGTGTAAATTCCTTGTCTCAACCAAGACAAGATTTGATCCAGTGGTAATCGTACTCTAGAGAAAATGTATTTCACTGTCGCGGAATCTTCTTTTGACATCAACTGAAGCGTTGGGTTTCATTTATAGTGCTATTATGGTTTAATGATTTGTTAATAATCTTGAGTCCCTGGCACTGTAATAAGAGTAACTGGTGGATGCAGAAGTAGTCACTAAACCACTCCTAATTCATCAATGTTCAACTTAAACAAACGACTGAATCACTGTTGTTTTTATATGAAAGAAGCTACACTTCGGATCAGTTATAGCCTACCCGTGGTCGTTGCCAAAGACATCCAGGCATAACATTTGATGAACAGATCTTACAACAAGAATTTTATCATAAGGCATCATTGTTTGGAGCTGAATATACCTTCCATATCTTGCGAGGGAGGGTGGATCTTGCATTTTCAGGTAGATCAAACTGGAGATATTGGATAAGTATGATGTGCAAACACTAGAAGATATTTTCTTCATTGGCCTCTTTTCAGTGTCCGTTCTGATTGTGGCTTGTAGAAGAATTCTTTGCTGCTTTTCTGGGTGATGAATCAGTTTTCTTATTTTTCTCTTTGGTTCTCTCTGAAAATCCATTGCTATACTGTGTAAGTTCCTTGAACATCATACTTTTTGCCTACATGCTCTAATCACTTACTAATTCATAATTATGCCCTTTTACATGTCTTTCAGGTTGAACATGTCTTCAGGGAGGATAACACAGTGGCAGCATATGACTTGATTGAATCATATTGTGAACAAATCGTGGCCCGTTTGCCAATTATTGAGTCACAAAAGTATGGTCACTTTTTCTAGCTTATACAAATTGATACTTCTTTCACAGACAGAAACGAAATACAGTTGGTTATTGGTAAATTCGCTTTGGACCCTACAAGATAAATTGTTACCTCTACTGGCTTTAAGGATTTTCTTTTAAAGATTTGATGAGAAAACATTTTCTGTAGTCTGTGTTGAAGGGGAGCTGGGGGCAATAGTATGATGGTCTTTTCTTCTTCTTTCTTCTGTATATTGTCCAGTCTATCTTTGGTTCGTGGGTAGGATAGCCCTGTCATACACTGGATTAGGTGATCAGTCTAAAGCAACAAGTAAATCTGGTAGAGCTCCTTGGTCACCCATATTGCTAGAAAAAGGTTTTAATCCATAGAAGGATGAAGAATACAAATGAGGAAGGTGGATAGTTTGTGTGGCAACGCAGTCTGGAGGGGTCCATGGCAGAAAACAAATTGACATGCTCATCATCAAAAAGGAAATTGAATTTCCTCTCATCCTCTGAGACTTCAATAGCATTTATATGTCTACAACATTATGAACACATAAGGTGAAAACGCAGAGCCATCTAGACAGAGAAGCATAAGTAGATTTGAAATATGTGTTGCATGGATAAATGTGCAGGTTCAGATTGAGTTGTAGGTTTCAAGGGTCTGATGCATAACTTCCTCGGTTTTATGGTACATCATCCATGCATAGGTTCATATGATTGGGATTAATATTCATAATACAAAAAATATATACATTGGAGCTAACTTTTCGTGCTTAATGTCGAACATGGTAAAAACATAGGCTTAGACGAGAATACCTGGTTTGTCTGGTGAGTCTGATAAATCAAGAAGAAACTTAAAATTAGAAAATGTCAATTTAGAGTTGGATCTGAACTTCAGCAGGATTTGCGAGGCCTGAACCTGGTATTGATAATGGTAAGCTGTGAGAAAATGCTAGACTGCATCTTAGGGTGAAAATGAGAAATGACTCAATGGGAAGTTAATTTCCTTTCTTGTTGGAGAACTCCTTTAAGCTTTTACAGTGTATAGCTAAACATTATTTTGGCTTTGCTGTAAAATTTACTTAGCACTGAAAATTCGAAATGTATTGGTGTCAGAGATCTGCTATTAACATCTTTTTTGTGCTATTCTCCATTTTTTAAGTTCGGCTCTCATAATTATAGTGTCAGTAGCTAGTCAACATTCAAGTATTGGACCGCTAAAAGGCCTACTTAGAAGCTAGACAGGTTAGTCCAGTGAGTTGTGGCAAAATAAATCAGAAAGTCACAGTAAATTATTCACAAATTTAAAAAAAAAAAGCATTGTAATTTTGATTGAATTGTAGTGTGTGGATGTTGCTACAGCAGATTGTCAATCCATTTGGAAAGAACATGATCAAAATACCATTGTGTTCTGCTCAAGTTTTCCTTTTCCCAATTGAGCTGGAAGACTTTGCTATCCACCCAGTGGCACAAAAATGCGTGGTCACACCCTTGTCACCAGAGAGCTTGCAGCTTTGGACGCATAGGTGCTCATAAGCACCAAGAATTTTCCTAGTGGACTAGGTGGCTTGTTTAGGATTTTTAGATGACAGGGGTCCAATAACCCCTCACGGTTTATACATTCATGTTATTGCCAAAACCCGTCTAGTGGACTATGTGGTATGCCTTACTAGTGTCTCTTCTGGACTAATTTTTTCATGTGACTGTGGATCTAACCATTCATTTGTGGATCGAACAATTCCATCTCTGCTCAAGTTTTCTGATGAACAATTAAATTGTAGCCTTTGTAGGACATCAAACTCATGAAACTTGAATTTAATGAGATTATTATACTTAGAATTGGTCAAGTTTCAAGTTAACAGATTCTTCTTTCTCCAGAACATGCCCCCTTGACCTGGAAGAGGCAATCTCTAGCATAGTGTTTGCTGCTTCAAGATGTGCTGATTTAGTAGAACTTGCGGACATCCGCAGACATTTTGCTGGAAAATATGGCAAAGACTTCATTTCTGCTTCTGTGGAACTCCGAGCAGGATGTCATGTGAATTGCATTGTAAGTTCTCGTAGAAGAGCACGTCATTATTGGTGCCAAACATAAGGATTTTGTAATAACCAATGGAGAAATGGAAAATACTAGACGCAAGCACGTGCTGAAAGAGTGAAATCTGATAGCCTTATAGTACTGAATCATCGTGACCATACTCATTGTGTGATCATATTATGGTCATCCAGGTTGTTGAGAAGTTATCTGCTAAAATACCAGGTGCTGCAACAAAGCTAAAGATTTTGGCTGCAATAGCAAAAGAACATAATGTCAACTGGGACCCTGGTGCAGTTGAAGAGCAAGTTTTGGAAATTTCTGAGGAAAAACTTGTAAGATATGATGGCCATCTCTCACACTAAAGTTTTATTTGGTCAGTTCAATTTATGCATTTGATGTGCAGGCTGGTCCAACTGGATTTATGAGAGCCACCGATTTGTCACCTGAACTTCCTACTGTTCCCAAACACACTCCTGGGTCAAAAGTTATGGATGATGACACAAGCAGGAACCCGCAGGCAAGCAGAAAGACACACGATTCACACTTTCCAATGAATGTTCCCACAGTTGATGATCTGAAAGACGATGCTTCTTCAGAAGTTGGCTCCAGGACACCAGGTGTGATGAGCGCACCTAATCCTGGCACTTCCAAACCTAATTCTTCCATAGGAACCGAGTCAAGAACTGCAGGTGTAACTTTCTTCTTTTTTCTTTTAACTCAGGAATTCATTTATGCTTTATAACGATCATATTTAAAGTTCATAGTGAGTCTTGCATGACTGGGTTTTAGTTGGTCCCCAACTAGGTTCTACGTTGCGTGTGAATATCTACATGCATACAGATACTGAAGTTCCCAATTTTAAAATGCAATTCTGTCTTTAAGTGGTGGTATTGGGTGCTATTTACTAGTGCCTTTGTAATACAAATGTGGAAATAGCTTATATTTTCGCATTTTGACTGCTTCTATCAATTATATTGTGTCAGGTCCAGTTATCGATTCACAGGGTAAGGAGGAGAGTGTTCCATTAGAGAGAAGTTCCTGGAATATGCATTTCAAGGATGCAACCTCAGCAGCACAAGCAGCTGCTGTATCTGCTGAGAGGGCAAGTATTGCCGCTCGGGCTGCTGCTGAACTTTCTAGCCTTGAGAGGATGTCAAGGCAGAACTCTGCAGAATCGTGTGAATCACCTCATGGTAACAGAGCTAATGCCTCTGTAGAATTACCTTTCTCAAAGACGTATGAATCTTTCCCGGAGGGACCAGTTAAGAATGAGCGCCTTCCTAAAAGTTTTCATGCCACAGAAGCCACCTCTCATAGGCAGGGGGAAGTCAGTTATGAACACAATCCACAGCCCACAGAAAGAAGAGAATATGATGATGGACGTCACTTATCAAGACCTGACAGATCTCGTTCTTCTTGGTCAGCTGTTGCTTTTGATGATGATGTACCAGCAGTTGCTAGCACACAAAAAACAGATGCACATTCTCCAAGCCATGCTCATGAGCGAAGGACCTCAAAAATTAAGTCGCACAATGATGAAAGTGAAAAACCTAACCATGGAGAACGGAGTTCGACCAAAGGATCGGAGGTGTCTTATTCAAATGATTCTGAAACCCGGAGAGGTGTAAGAATGGAAAAGACAGGACGTGCAAGTGAAAGGGAGGATCTTGATGGAGAAGGAAGTGTCGATGTAAGATCGAGACAATCTTATTTAAGTGAAAGCAGTTTCAGTGTTTCATGGACTCAGAATCCCCTGAACAGTGTATCTGGCACTACAAATATTCGTTCTTCCATTTCTCCACATGGTGTTGGACGTGGGAATTCAGAAAGAGAAACTTTAGAACCTACATCAGCTGATGAATGTCCAAAATTTGATACTGATGAAGAGAGTGACAGTTGTTTGGTGGAGGCTGAAGCTGTTGAATCTAAATCTGATAGTTATGTTCTGAATGCAGGGGAAGCATCTAGCTCTAATCCTTGGAAGTCCAAGCAATCTGGCAATGAAACAATGAAGATTGTTGCTAGTAGAGTATCATCTTCATCTTCAAAAAGGAGCACAAGCGTCGATATTCCAGATACCAGTTTTGATTCTTTTCCTGCTTTTGATGACACAGATGTCAGCAGTGAGGAAGAAACCAACAATGTCATACCTAATGAAGGGAACCGTCGTAGAGTTCCATCAGTTGCACAGAATATTTCTTCTACCAGAGTCGGTGCACCCTCTTCTGGGCGAGTTCTGCTTGAGTCTATTGAATCTCCCCATCGTTCAAGAAATGGAGAGGGAAGGATAGACAAAATGAAGTTATCTACATTGGATGGTCCAGAGTATGAATCAGATCCAGATGATTCGTTTGTCCTTAATAGTAAACAGAAAAACAGTTCTCATGGTGGAAAAGGTTTCGTGCAGACATCCGAGCGAACAGCTAAGGGCCAGCGACTGGTGAGTTCATCGCAGGCATTTCCTGAGCAGATTGATTACTTGGACCAAGTCAGCATTGTCACTGAAACTGGAGGTCCAAAATCCTCGGTTGATTCAGGTTCTGAGGGTTTGAGCAGTCTCAACTTTGAATTTAGTAAGTTTGGTGGTCTGAGAAACAAGGTTTACAGTCGTCCTCCTTATGTAAGACATCCATCGAGCAAGCATTCAGGTGACGTTGATACTCAAGATGATGCTAAACCTTTTGGTACAGATGAAACTTCAAGCAGTTTGAAAGAGCATCAGAAGGCATCCAAGTGGACGAAAACTGGTTGTTTAAGGCCTTCTGATGATAATATTGACTTACTTAGTAATGAATCTAACGATTCTTATGGCAATGTCCTCCAAAGGAAAAAAGAGCAGGATGCTGGGCCTTCTTACAGGTCTACACTTTCAGGTGATCAATGGCAGTGGAACATCAGTGGAAGTGACCATGAGGTGTCAGATTCTTCTGGGTCTGACATTCGAAGGAAAGGCAGATTTGGAGAGCTGGATTCTGCTTCACAAGCTTGGGAAAAAGGTAAGGGTGATATCTCAGGGAGCACGAAGCCATCTGAATTCAAAGCCTATAGAGGCCAAAAGACATCTAAACAGGAGACTGCTTATGAGGTGCAAACAGATTCAGATGGTGATGAACCCGTTGAACATACTACTCTTAATCTGGGAGAGAACAGTAGATGCATTAGACGCAGTGGTTCTTCCGAAGAGAATCCTGTTTCACAGGCTTGTGGGAAATCTAAGTCTGCAGCCCTGGATGAAATCTCAGATGTCCGCCAAAGGAGAAAAGAGCAGGACGCTAACAATTCGTACAGGTCTAAACTTCAGTGGCAGTCGAACATCAGTGGAAGTGACCATGAGGTTTCAGCTTCTTTTGGCTCTAATGTTCGAAAGAAAAGCAGACTTCCCGAAGAGGATTCTTTTTCACAAGCACGGGAAAGAGGTAAGCCCGAAGCCCAGGGTGATGTCTCAGGGAGCACCAGGACATCTCAATTCAAAGCTTATGGAGGCCAAAAGACATCTAAACAGGAGACTGTTTATGAGATGCGAACAGAACAAAAGAGAAGCGCATTTTCCAACTATGATTCAGATAGTGATGAACCCATTGATGTGCTTACTGCTCTTAATCTGGGAGAAAACAGTAGACGCTGTAGACGAGGTGGTTTTTCCCCAGAAAATCCTGTTTCACAAGCTTGTGAGAAACCTAAGTCTGTAACCCTGGATGAAGGCACATCATATAACTATTTTGAACCAGGCCGGAACCCATCTAGGCCGGATCCTGTTTCTGAGCTGCAAACAGACCCGAAGAGAGGCACATCCGACAACTATTCTGATCCAAGTAGTGATGAACCCTCTGATGATAGGACGACCGTAAATCCCAAAGTGAACAGCAGACTTCGTGGTTCTGTGAGGACACAAAGTCGTGCTACTCCTTTTTCACATTCCAATGCCCACAGCAATCTACGAAATGGTCCACTCAATTCAGCTTCTTCATTGGATTCTGTTACTGAGGAAACCCTGCCTACCAAATCAATTCCGGTTACTACACCTCGAGTGGATGCTGTGTCCGGCAGGATCAAGGATATCAAGCAATCCGGCTCAGAAATTATTGAAGAGGACGTGAAGCCATCTCAGTCAAAGAGAACAGTTGAGCCACAAAAGGCGGAAACCAGAACATCAAGAACACCTTACGATCCTGTTGTCTCAAACAGGGATGAACCTACTGATATCCGTAAAGAGGTGTGGCCAAATATGGTTGGTGAACACGATAAGTCTGGTACTTCAGACGGCACTGCTGCTCAGCATGTTCTTGGAGCGCAGGCAACAGAGAGAGACGGTTCAAGATTTAGTGGCAATTTGAAGGTGCTAGATGCTGAATACTCAAATGGTGGTTTGCGATCTCGGCGAGCTGAACCACGCACAAAATCAGAAGAACAAGCCAAGACTGTGCCCCAGGATGTAATTGCAGATGATAGCAGAACTGAGGATAAAACTGCTGGTACAAAGAAAACATCCGCATCTGTTGAGACTGCATCTCCACGTGCTCCCCATGTTCATCCAAAGTTGCCCGACTATGATTCTATATTCGCACAGTTTGGTCGGCGCCAAAGGTAGATGGTGGTTTTGCCAAGTGCTTTACTGAGAACTGAACGTGAGTATGTTGAGCTAGTTCTATATGTTGCTTAATTGTCTCCATTGCAATGTGATTTGCTTTTCTACATTTTTATGTGCATGATTGTGCAGCGATCATCTGGTTTGTAGCGCTCTCCTATCCTTTTCGATTGATGATTCAGATTGCGATCTGTGGGATGGTTAAAGGTGATTCTGCATCTGTATCAGACTGTTGAGTGATGATTCTAGTGAGGCAGTAGAACCGTCGCATACCTCTTGCCATGGTGGGTGTGTATAAGATATCTCATCTTCTTAAATAGACAGACATTCTTTGTTTAAAGATTTCTCCTACTCGAACTTAAATTTCTTGTTTAAATGTCTTGTACATCTAAAGAAAGGATTCTTATCGAAGAGTCAAAAAATAGCATATGTTGGATTGATGAATTGAGTCATGAAAGGCTTTCATATGTAGAGATGAATCTTCTATTTATGGAGGAGGGATCATTTCATACTGTTTCTCTTATTTACTTTTGGGGATTCGTCTACATCTGTTTATGGGTTAAGTTTTTCGAGTTACTTGGAAATAACCAAATTCAACTCCAACTTTGAACCTTTTGTCCTTTACTCTTTTTCAGAGCGAGGCCTCTAAGGTGTTGGACCTAACCATAAACAAAACTCTGACATGTAACATCAGTCAGTTCGAACCTCCACTTAATTCCATCCAAGTTTCATCCTGGATGGCCGGCCGAAGTCAGATGCATGCCATGGGTATTGAACTCGTGACCTTGAACTTGTTAGTCGACCCCTGAACCAGATGAGCTATAGCTCATTCTTTTGATCTTTCTTGGTAGTACTTGCTCCTATCTATGAAAAGCTGATATTTGTTGTGGAATAGTAAATGCATTAATTGAAATAAATAGTTATGAAAATCAATTGCACGGTGGTGCGAAGTAATGGAGTTTGCATGTTTGTGGTATTGATCTTTTCTGTTAAGAGGACTGTGAACAAGCCAAGCGAACTGGAAAGAGGTGTTTCATGGCCTGTTCATCAACTGAAGATCTTACTCATGATCAGATCATTAGTTCGCTTGAACCAAGCCAAATTGAGCGGAACACGAGTTAAGATAGAAGAGCTTAACATGAGCTACTGATTAAAAGTCATATATAGAACTCTTCAAGTATTTGATTGGAAATTTTAATGAAATTAAGTTAAGCTTTTTCTTTTTTGTGTAAATTTTTATTGAAGTTCAAAGATTTGATCAATTGTAGCTCATCAAAGAGATTCAAGAAGCCTAGGGATTGGCTTTTAATGTTTTTAAAGGAACTTCAATTGACTGATTTTGTATCTGACTTTATTCACGTGGCTCAATATTTATCTGATCAAATATAAAAACAGAAGCGTGCGAGTTTATGCCACAAATATTCAACATAAGTGGCAGAGAGAGCAATAGCTCCGCTTGCGTTGGGGTCGCTCACAAGTTGAAGGTGAGGAGTTCGATAACCAGGGTGTGCATATGAACGGCTGCCCTTTATGTGTGTGCGCGCATGTGTCTATGTGTGTGTGTGTGTGCAACATAAGATTGTTCATGAGGTACACTAATGTGATCAAAACCAGATCAACCATCAAACCTGACAGCTCTCGTGCCTTGGCCGGGATCAGGTGCCGACAGGCTGACTGAGTTCTGGATCAACTAAATCATATCTGCGTCACTGACTTCAAACCTTTTGTGGCATCTTTCCGATACAATTCTAGTTTCAGCTAAGTTCAAATTCAACTTTTACAGGAAAATGTTTGTGTATTAACAAAAAGTTTGGTATTAAGTCTAACGTATTGTTCCCTTAGTTTAAAAAATAGGTAGAGAAGAATGTCACTCTGAGAAATCTTATGAAATCAAATACAAGTTTTCGAGTGCAATATGTTTCATCTGGAGAAATTTAAGTTTATATTCGACTACACATCGGATTCTGGGTCTGAGGTTGGGAGGATGTCCTGGTCATTGGCATGATCTTGCCTGCTCCTCACAGTCACAAGGGGTTAAAGTCGAGCCAAACCAGAAATTAGACTCGATCAATTCAATGCACAGGCTCTTAAGCACCAGATTGTGCCTAGTGAATTAGGATGTTTTAGATACCAAGGATGAAATCAATTATCATTGTTTACATATTCATGTTATAATTGGCAAACCTCTAAATGGGTTTTTAATTGATATCATGTGAATCACCTCTTGTTACAAACGTAATGGCCAGCTTTTCTTTTCGGGTTACAGTGGGAGGATGAAGCCTAACACACACATGCACGCACATTGCACTCCGGGGAGCCGAACTCGCCACCTATGAGTGGGCATCAGAGCCCTACGGGTGAGCTGGGTGTAGCCACCTAAATTTTCATGCCACAGAAGCCACTCTCAGAGGCAGGGGGAAGTTCAGCATAAGCTTGACAATCGACAGAAGATCACAGGAAGGAGACCATATGATGGTGGATGGTGCAAGTTAAGGCCTGGATGATCATCCTATTCGACCAGCTACTGATTATCGCCTCGATAAGCTCTTGCTGCACCAACTAGCTAACCAAACATGAGCCGTATTTTTAGACTTTGGCAATTGTTAACTAGCTAATCAGACGCTAGACTCGTATGATATACATCTTTCATTGAAGAATTATTAACTATAATGATAATTGAGCCTTTCTTCATACTAGACGGGGTCGGTGACATGGATTCTTTATTTTCATAAGGTTCGATCATATGTATATGTTAAAAAATAACACATGTTGCAAAAATACAAAGCCGTTAAAACCCTCATTTCTAGAAATAAATCTTGTGTTTTCATGAACCATTCTTTGATTTACTTGCCTATATCCAACGGAGGGTCTCGGTCCTAAGATTTGGGGGTCGTCTCTTCTTTACAGGTTCAGTTTTTCAGTTGAAGTTGGGAAGGAAATGCAGGTCCTATCATATCGCTCCCTGTACGTACGTTTGTCTCTCTCTCTCTCTCTCTCTCTCTCTCTCTCTTGCGGTAAAACAGTTATCAAATACTGTGTTTCTTTGATTTACTTGCCTATATCCAACGGAGGGTCTCGGTCCTAAGATTTGGGGGTCGTCTCTTCTTTACAGGTTCAGTTTTTCAGTTGGGACCTGTCCTATCGCTCCCTGTACGTACGTTTGTCTCTTTCTCTCTCTCTCTCTCTCTCTCTCTCTCTCTCTCTCTTGCGGTAAAACACTTATCAAATACTGTGTTTTTTTGTCTGTCATCGATTCCCTCTCATGTATCAATGTCCAAAACTCCATATGGGAACCTTATCATCCTTAGGGTTTCAGTAACAGCATGACTGAAACTCTGAACCACTTGAATTTTTATTCACAAGTTGCTCGAAGATCATCTTCTTTGTGGTCTTCGTAATCTGTCAAATCTGGGCCTGGGTCTGAGACACGGCACGATTGTAGAACTGGGATACTGCAATTTCTAAAATCATCAGTGCAGGGACACGACACAACGATTTGAAAATACATGTTAATATATTTTATGTAGTTAACAATATCTCATAAAACTCGAAGAAAATATTCAGTTTAAGTGTCTTGTGTCCCTCCCACTTTACTCCAAACCATCTTCAATTTTGACTTAAAAAAAACTTAAAATAGACAGTGAAGAGTCGGACACGAGAGAAGTACAAGTGTCGAGTGTCAGTGTGAATATAGACATGGTTATTCATGACGCAATGTGCATTTAATGTACATCATACATTCTTCATGGAGATAACATTACTTCTGTTGACAGAAGGTCAAAGATTGATCTTTTCCTCGCAGTACTTGTGCATATCTAGCAAAATATGATATTCGCTGTGGGATAATAATTGTAGTAATTGTAATAAAAAATATTTATGAAAATCAATAGCACTACGATACGAATTAATGAGACATGTTTCTGTATGCCCTTTCTGCTCAGCATTGACCATGAATAGATAGATCATAATTATCTAACTATTTTAGAAAAAACAAAATTTTAAAAAAAGGAAGAAAAGAAAAAGATGACCATGCAAGGAGCTTGAGCTCTCTAGCTAGCGGCTCAATTCACAAAACCTTGAAGTTGAAGGTCCCGAGTTGATAGGATCGAACCCTGGTTCGATCCAATTGGATCGGTTTTGAACCACGGTTCAACTTATTTAATGGTTTTGCTAAATGCAATGTAATTGTACCATCAGGTTATTTAGATATAAGGTCCACAATTTATATGAATAATATCTATAAACTTGTCAAGAATTATATCCACATAAGCATATAAACTATATATATTCATATTTTATATGTATATAAGGTTATAAAACTCCTATATATAAACTTATAAAGATTTATATCTACATGTATATAAACTTTATATATATATATATAATGGTCGATTCCAACACTGAAACCTTGAACTAAATCGCCGGGTCTTTTTCGTGCCAGAACCGAATCAAACCAAGTTATGGCGTTTCCATGAACGCACTTAGTAATGACCATCTCTGAACGGTCAAGAGAAATTAGTTCTTCTAAACAATTAATGAACGGTCAGCACTATTCATTGCTAGCTTACTAGGAGAGATCACAAAACGACCAATTAATGAGAGATGCAAGGAGCTTAATAAATTGCTTTTAATCATTTTTAAGTAAACTGAATTGACTGTGAAGATTTTGTATCTGAGTTTATGTTCATGTGGGCCGATCAAATATGAACCGTAAGTGTGCACATCAAGCAATAGCTAGCTCACCTAGCTAGGGGATCAACTCACAAGTTGAAGGTCATGAGTTCAATAACCGAGGCATGCATCTAGCTTCAACATCTCGATTGTACCAAAAAAACAACTTAGTTTCAACTTCATCATATAATTAATCTGTAATAATATCCATTTGCACGTGATTAGCCGATGCCATACTAAGGTGGGTGCTTGTTTCTGAACAACCAGCCTCTTGCTTGTTTAAGTTAAAACAAGTTTTGTTTACTGCAATTTCTTTTACAAAATGAAACTCTTGACCCAATATACATGTAGCCAGCAGCTGAGTCATAGGTAGCCTTGTGAGACCACAACATAAACTCTAAACATAGATCCAGGTCGGTGTCGCGATCTTAAGGGTTGCTAATCAAGCAAGTGATTTAAGTCTTCGGATTTTAATCTCAAAGTAAGAAGACCTCATTTCATTGTTTCGGACATACGGGGTTGGTCATTGTGTACAACAACAACTAAGCCTTTTTCCATACTAAATGGGGTCGTACATAGGTTCTTTGTTTCTATGCAGGCCTATAATAATTTGTAGAATTTATGGTAAATAAGTCTGACAAAGTTTTACGAAAGCCTAACACAACCCTCTTCCTTGATCCGGGCTTGGATCCGGTTATGCAAAGGTGATCCCTTACATAGGCAGAGGGGTTGGTGACTCTATAAGAAGAAAATCAGCAAGTCCTAAGTTGGATTGCATCTTCTGATAAACCCATCCAGATTTCTAGAATAACATTTTCTTGAGAGGTTAGAATGTGATGAATCGTGTCTGACCCGAATCCACAGACTAACTACCCGATTTTTTTACTAGAGAAGCTCCTTTTTTCAATAATTAGCAACTAAGGGTACTTTCGGGATCAGAAGGTGAGGTCTATGATCGTCCTTTGTCTGGGTGACTTGGGGCAGAACGGACTCAGGCTTTCCGCGATTTCGTATGGAATTCTGTCATCGGTCCACGAATGGCGGGGCCACACGTGAATGATGGAACTGCCCGTCCTTGTTCTGACGGCAACGCCGACGTAAAGATTCGCACTCCCCAACGAACGGCCAAAACTTAGCAGTTGGGAATCCAACGGCTCCCACTCCATCCCGTCAGGAATTGCTTCGTTTGCACGCAAAGATCGAACCGTATCGGGCTCACGCCCTTCTAAAATCCGTAATGACATAAACAGTCCCCTTCGGTATTAAATTGCTAAAAGACACCCTTACGGCCTTCCCTTATTGAGTTTGAAGTTCTTAGTGCAAATTGTTCTCATTATTTAAAAGAATTTACCGCACCCACCAGAGGTGGTTGTTGGTTCAAGTGGCGGAGCACTTTGTTTCCCTTAAGCAAGGTCCGAGTTCGAGAGTCTTGTGAATGAGAAAAGCAGATTTAGGAAAGTTTTGGCCCTCCCCCTTCCATAGTGGGCCGACACCGCTTGATATTAGAGACGATTTCGGTCTCCATAGTTTAACAAAAAAAAAAAACTCGCCCTCAAAAGGTTGAAGTATATAGAAAAATAGAAGTACACTTCACCCAATGTGCCCTAACAAAGTTTTTGGATCCCACTGTATGCAAAATAATTTGTTAATTCTAATTATGTGACTGTGATCTTTATTTTGTGTAAGAACCTTGGATCTTCTATTCGGGGAATCAAATCAAAGGAGTATTGTATGAACCTAAGGAGACCCAGCTCATCTCCTTGAAAAGAAAATTTTATTTGCTAAATGTTACTGTTTTCCCTAATTTTGGAGTCATCGACCATGCAAACTTTAACAAATTAGAGTTTGTATCCCTAATTATGGTGAAAGTATTTGTGTGTGTATATATATATATATGAAAACATGATCCAACCCATTTCTCATATTTTCATTCATTACTTTTCCGTAACATAAGTACAATTTGAAAATTTTAAAGTTTTTTAGAAATATATGACCGATAATATTATTATATTTATATCTTCAAAAATTAATAATTAGGCATGAATGATCAATAAATAAGGTGTTTACTTTTCTATGTAAAGACTCAACTTTATATCAAGGACAAATCCTTATTAGTGACATATATAATTATTTTATCCTTTGCTTTTAGGAGACAAAAGTTTTGAGAAAATATAAAGAAAAATATGTTTTCCCTAGTTTTCTTCTCAATTTTTCGAGAAGAAACAACTATACAAGATATTATATAATTATAGAAGAGGCAAAAGGGGGTTGATCACCAATCTGGTTTAAGGAAATAAAGGGTGTATATTGATAAATATGAATGATTTGAGTTCGATTCCTAGAGGGTGCACCGCTTTACCCCTCTTATAAACCTAAAAAATTATAAGTTAAATATTTGGGCAGAAAGAAATAAAAAATATAAAAACCGTGAAAGCACCACTTTTTTTGTTAGAAAAGGAGGTTGACATACACGAAGTCGAACACCCTACCAGCATCAACAACAATAACGGTAGAGCAGGTTGCCATTTATCCCTAAGTGTGCACTAATTTGCTATCAAGATTGATACGCGCACACCCTTTTTATTATAAACATACTTTTTTTGTCATTTCCTCCAAAATACCCTTTGTCAGTTTTTATAATTATAAAAATATCCTTTAACCAAAAAATGAGATGTTCTCTTTTCTCCTACGTGAGCCTCCTTCTAGCCCTTAATGTTCTTCGGTCTATTCTTTATTGTGACTCACTTCAACTACCTATTACTCGATCTACAACCATTTTCAACAAAAGAATACATCAAAATCCATTCAAAAAAAGATGAATTGAAGTAAGAAAAAAAAGATAAACGAAGAAAAAAGATAAAAATGGTTGATTCAAAGGTAGATTCATTGATTTATCGATTTATAATATTGATTTGGTTTTGGTTTTTATATTTTTTAGTTGTTTTGATTGATTGTTAATTGGTATCTTAATCAAAATTGAAATTCAAGAACTAAGACATCACAATGGAAGAGACATGGTTTGGGTGTGTCTCTCCCAATAAGAGAGATGAGGGATGCCCTAATTTTTTATTTTTCAATTAGTGAGGAAAGAGTTTATATAGAGGGTAATTTTAGTATTTATGAAAATTGAAATGTGCAAGAACATGGATTGAGTTATTAAGTGAAACCTTTGTTAATGAAGTGAAGAGATCCGACTAGATGGGCCTTTACTATAATTGAGTGGGAGAGGAGAGATTGAGCGAGGGAAGAGAGAAAAATATTGGGAAGAAACTAGAGAGGAAAGAGTATTAATATAGAGGGTAATTTTAGTATTTATGAAAATTGGATTGTGCCGATAGTAAAAAAGGATGTGCATTATTAGTAAGTCCTTTTTTATAGCATTTTTGTGAAATAAAATATAAAAAACAGCCCCACCTTTTCTCCCATTTTTCATTCATGCATCCCTGAAACTGCGACACTAAATTGGTAAGATGGAACTGCGATGTGTATTGGCCTCATGTGTTCTTCATGATAGTGTTGTCAAAACTGAAATGCATTGCACAACTATAGAACCCATTGATCCTTCTCAATCTTTCACATACATAAACATCATCATTCGCAATGGTGGCATCAGTAGAAATCAGCTTTTGAGTCAGCCGAATTCCTGATTTTATGATGCTTGAAATGTAAAGCTTTTTGGTTTTAGTAGGTAAATAACCTCTTCAATAGTTAGATTCTGATAACATATAGAGCGTGATGACAACCAAAGAGTAAATGTAGCGGAAATTAACTTGTGAGAAGGCTTGGTTTTACCTTTTGGTTTTGGTTATTCTTGGACCTTATATTATTTGCCATACATAAATAAGAAGATTCAATTCCTATGAAATAGAGAATTCAGATTTCAACATATAGTTAAATTTCGAGAATTAATGTCAGCATTTACTATATGAAAGCTTATTGTATCTTGTGCCATTATTCAGAAATTTGCTGTGTTTGAGTACTTTGTGTATGGGAAATTAGAACTTGTGTACCATACATCATTAATGTTATTAACGTTTTTCTGCATCAAATCTAGATTATATTATCAAATAGATTAGACGGTTAAGATTTAGTTTTAAAAAATAAAAAATTACAAATGTAATTCTTTCTTTTCAAATTCTAAAAGGATGATATAGTGCCCTAAATTCATTTTAACCATTTAATTTAAAAAATGAATGATTGAGATTTGAATTTGAAAAGCAAAAAGTTATTTTATGAATTAATTATACTTATGAAAAATATAACTGTATTCTTTGCTTTTAAGATTCAAATTTTAACCACCCACCTTTTAATTTGGATGATTGAGATTTGTTAGGATTTACTAGAATATACAAAGCTTTTGTATTTATATATCTATCTACATATAAAGAGATATGGTGATTGGATCCCGCCTATCACTACATTGCTTTTGGGGAGTATTAGTGAAATAACATTGCTCTTCTTATATTTGTAAAATTCTTAAAAAAATAATTTACACTTGTATCACTGAAAAACAATGGATGGGTGTGAATATGGAGGTGGGCAAATATATATTTATAGAGATCAAAATTAATATATACGTTTATCAATTTATATTCAAGTACACTTAAAAATCTCTACTATTCTCGATCAATTATAGAGATTTGGTACTTTTAATACTTCAGATTTAATGCATCGAGTTTAAATTCAAAATCCACAATTGATCATGTCATCAAAATATAGGAGCATAATTTCCTTCTTAAGTGGATGCTTTAGAGATGGTTAAGCACCCTAATGCGCGGTCCACTTATGCATGATATACACATGATTCTCTCGCGATTTAAGGATCCAGGGGGGGCTAGGAAAAACCTAAGGACAAGAAGGGGTTTCGGGATATTAGGAGAACTTTGAACTTTGATTTGAAATTTGAAAGAACAGAATAAGGTTGTTTGTCAACTTAAGCATCTGCCCATAGTAATTTTGCGATAGTAAATCACCATCAATGTGAATAATTGCGTTTTGAAGTTCGGAGGAAGATAGCGAGAAATCCACGTGAAATCACAGCGAGGTATTTAAGGGAATTAGGGGGTAACATTTGCTTGAGCTCTCTCTCTGAAATTCTTTGAGTGGTTGTCTCCTCCATGGAATCCCCATATCGGAGTTTCTATAGCAGATTTTAATTGGTAATTTTCACTTTTCAGACTGAAGCCTTTCGTTTGATCGTTGGCTTCTGTTTTATGTCGAGAGATATTAGCCGACATTGTTTCTGATATTTCTTCTCCTGAAAAATGAACTGGTGGCCCTCTCGCATAGTTTTTAGTTAGAGAATAGATAGCGATCCATCGACGCAGTGCTCACCTGCAAAACTTTGGGCTGTTTCTCTTTGTATTCTCATTCTCTCAGTCGAATAAACTCAATTCTGATACTAGAAGGTCATCTTTCTCTCTCTTCGCAGTATTGATAACGAGAACCTCAAAATCTTGCTGTCTCATTTACCAGATTCCGATCACTCTGTTGCACCCAATTGAAATCATCGATACCCCGGTCTTTGCCTGTTTCGAGTTCAGATCAACAGACAATAAAAAGGGTACGTCTTCATTTCAGTAAAAGTCCAATATTTGACGTGAATCGAAACATCCCAAAAATCTGAAGATCCCGGAATAACCAGAAATCAAGATGCAGGACGCAGGTCTGATCCCGGAGGGGCGAAGCACCGCGAAACCACAGTTCCCGGAGCAAGAACAGCACTTAAAATGCCCGCGGTGCGATTCGACTAATACCAAATTCTGTTACTACAACAACTACAATCTCTCCCAGCCCCGCCACTACTGCAAGAACTGCCGACGTTATTGGACCAAAGGAGGCGCCCTGCGCAACATTCCGGTGGGCGGCGGCAGCCGGAAAAACTCGAAGAAGCCTTCGTCTTCGACCGCAAAGGCGAAGAACGCCCCGAATTCCGGCTCTTCGCCTCCCTCATCGTCCTCATCATCCCTTCTCAAGCCAGAAACCGAGTTTCCCGGAATTTACAGCTCGCCGCTGTCAGCGACCGACCAAGATCACCGATTGCTGGATATTACCGGAACGTTTAGCTCGCTGCTGGCATCCAACGGGCAGCTCGGAGCGCTGTGTGAGCCTGTGGGTAGGATGCAGGGGGCTGCGAAGGCGGCACCGCCGAACGGGTGGGGATTGCCGGAATATTCGGAGGGGACGGTTGTGATGAACCCTACGGGGTTGGAGTTGATCGCCGGTGGCAATGGAGATGGTATTTTGGGGGAGCCCGGTGGGTGGGTAGGTGGTAATTGGCCGGACTTGGCCATGTACACGCCGGGCTCTAACTTTCGGTGAAGCTCTCTCTCTCTCTCTCTAGCTTTCCGCCTGATAGTTTTCTTCTTCATGGTTGGAAGTTTTCTGGGTTCTAGTTTTGATGATGATGCTTTAGGGATTTAGAGATCTCGATGAAGGTTTTGGTGTGTTGGTGCCCATTAAACGGATGTCTTTTTTTGTTTAATTTTAATGAACAAGTATATAATACCTATATAAATGCCTTACATGCAGTATCAGTATGTTAATAAGGAACTACTACTTCTCTCTCTCCGGCAACTCCAGAGAAGTTTTCCTGTTTGTGATTGTTTTCCCGACAGTCTATTGACGTAATACATTCTCATGTTGGCAGAAAATGGGGAAACCCGTTTAGGACTGCTGCATTTAGGTTTGATGACCCATTCTTCTTCTTCTTCTTCTTCTTTTCTCTCTCTCTCTCCCTCTCTATATATATAGTTCACAACATGCTGACCCTTCTACTTTGGTATCGTAAACATCATGGCAGTTGTCTGCAAAATCTAATGTTAGTCCATGAACCTCAAAATGTTATCTAAATTACTAATACGAGCGATGGATTTTCTTCACTGGTTGCATTTTGAATTATATTATAATCACAAAGGACGTTTGAGTTGGATTGAGACCGACGACCTAAGTGGATCTCTCTCTCTCTCTCTCTCTCTCTCTCTCTCTCTCTATATATATATATATATATATATATATATATATATATATCAAATGAGATCAAGAATGAGCACCACTAGGGTTATCACGAACAGCTAGCTACCTTTCCCATATGGAATTCCTTGCGGTATTGGAATTTTGTGATCATGACATGATGGCTAATCTATCTACTTTGTGGTGCATATCACAATGCAACCCACGCGTCCGTTGGGATAGCTTTATTGTATTCTTTATATTCGGCGAAGAAGGACCCACATCCTATTTTCTCTGTTAAAAAAAAAAGTTAATGAAGCATCCAAATATTCTTTTTCAAGTACTTCATTAGCTACATGACATACATACATATGCCTTGTGGATCATCTTGTCATATTTCACATTCGAAGCCAGACGCATGCCCCGCAATCGAAGTCGTGACCTTTAACTGGTGACTTGACCCCTCAGCCATGTAGACTGCAAGGGAGGCCGAAGTCTATTAGCTTAACACACACGATAAGCTCAAACCTTATTATATGGAGGAGGTCCGACCCACGTTCCTTATAAGGGGCCGCTTGAACATTTTCCATTCAACTCTTAGGAGTGCATGCATGATGAGTATGTGTGGTAGGCTTGGGCTTTATTTTGTAATAAAAAAAATGATACAACAAGCCGTTTAAAGTCTTAAAATAACTTTTCAATCACCATCTTCAATCAATTAGTCCCATGGTCGAGACATAACAATAACATGTGGAAAAAGTGAAAATGGCACCACTTACTCTCCATCTTAGTTCGGTTCCATTTGAGAAAATAACCATGCATTAAGGGTGTGCTTTATACAAGGTTCCACAGAAATTGGATTTTGATTTTTGGTGTCAGCAATTTTCAAGTTTTGTTGTATATCAAATGCGAAATCCATCGTTCAATTGCAAGATTAGTTCCATAGGCTTAATTTGACTTGAAAACTTTGGCACTAAAGGGAGGTAGGGTCACAAAAACTGATCCAAGGGGCTCTCATGAAAATGGAAGTGCACCCTTCTTTCTTGTATTGTTATCCTGTGTCACACCAAAACTCAATTAATACAATTCGTGAATCAAACATATTCAAAACCATGATCACAAGCGGTCTATGTCTGCAATTTTAATACCAAGGGCCTGGCACCATTATTCAAACACACCCTAAAGGTGGGATTATGGATAAAAAAGCTAAATATAGTCTAGAACCAATCCTTCCTAATTGGTTTCATCAACCAATCGTTCCTAATTCACATCTTTATGAACTTATTTGCTCAATCTTTCGATCTCTTTCTAGAAAGTTGACGATAAATAATGATTTTATAAAGGAAATAATTGATTTTGTTAGATTTGGATCGTGAATACAAAATGTTGGACCAAACATCTCGAATAGAAACTGGGGCCACAAACCTCAAGGTCGCTAGAAATCTCGAGTCCCTTTTGCAAAGCTCACTTCTTTCACTATGACATCATACATATGCACATACATACATGTAAACATGCATACACAGTATATATACATACATACATACAAACAAACAAACACCCACACATATATGTGGGTGTGGGAGTGCATGCATGTGTGTGTCAAATCCTTTTAAAATGGCTGGTGTCTGCTAGTATTTGTGCATGGTGGCATGAGCGTGGGCCTTTGGATCACTATAAGGTCAGTCTAGCCAACATGTTAGATCTGAGATGATCTAAGGCCAGGACCTTTGCTAGTAGGCACTAGTGCTAGCAGGCACTATAGCAGAAAGTGTGTATGTACGGTGGGAACTAGTGCTAGCAGGGACTATAGCAGAAAGTATGTATGCATGTCCAATCTAGAGTGCGTGCGTAGTTTCTCTTCATGTATCCTACCCACTACAGCAGAAAGTGTGTATGTAAATCCATGGGGAACTAGTTAAATTAAGCTAAGTATAATTGGCATATCAACGAAGTGGGATCCTATCAACTTATTTAGAATGGATTATTTAATGGTAGTGGTAGGACAAGCGAGGTGTACATTCGATTGCATGTGGTGGTTGAAAGGCCCTCGGATGGTATTTGGTTTGATGTGGGTGGTTGACACAAAGCAATAATGCCCCTTCATGAGTAGAGCCTGTTTGCAAGTAGGGACTGGCGGAATGAGTGGCGGATCTGCCGTAAGGGCCCTGCTAGGCAGTGGCGGATCTACGTTGAGCCGACCCACCTCGAATTTCGAAAATCAACTTAAAGTCTATAGCCCATGGTGGGATTGATCGATAAGCTATAAGACATAGTTCACACCACACTAAACCATTTGAGTGGCTATCCGCCCACCCTAAAAGAGTTTTTAGATCCGCCACTGCTGCTAGGGGTGGTAAATCAGGTGGACCTGAACCCGCTCCGGATGTATTGAAATCCAACCTGACCCATGCTTGCTAGGTCAGGTTCGTGACGGGTTGTGGGGTTGGGTCCAACAATTGCAACCTCTAGGCCCTGTCTACACCAAAAGTATGATAGATTGGCACATGAATTTGGCATGCTCAAACCATACCAGACCGCTACTCAACTGCTCACCCCTCTCTCTCACAGATGCAACCAATGTGAGATGTGCTATAAAAACATGAACACGAAGTTTGTAGAACACCCAAGACGTGTTATAGCACTAAGCTAAACTTTGTAAAAAATTAGAGAAAATAAACCCTATATATTAAATAAATAGTTTAATACACAAACACACATATACATATATAAGAAAACCTAATTGGATGTTAAACTAATTATTAAATTAAGCACTATGTATTAAATAAATAATTTCTTATTGAATTACAAAGAAATAGTTTACAAACTAGCCCTTTCCACGGTCTTGTGATTCTCTCCTCAAAGTTCTGTAAGAAACAGTGCTAGTATATTAGCCCTTCGATATATCCTTAAAATGAATGAATGGCTAATTCACTGAAAAAGAGGCTACTACCCACAACCCCTAACCTTAAGTATATTGTTGGAGATTTGCCTGTTTCCCGGGTTCTTTTTCCGTATATATATATATATATATATATATATATATATATATATATATATATATATATATATATATATATATATATATATATATATATATATATATATATATATATATATATATATATCTAATTTAACAATATAGCTCTACAACCAGCTTCTCGTTCTCCTTGTTGCCGACTAACAATTAAAATAGAGAAAAAGATAATGTAAATTAGTAATTAAGAACAAGAGTTAACCTAACTGATCATGTTATTTGAGTTGTTTCAGTGTTTGTACTGATGTAATCTTGAATACAAAGTAGGGTTTGCCATTGATTTCCTTCTCTTTAATCATTTGAGGTTGAAAACATATAGGACCATTAGTAAAAGTACATTATAATTGAAAAAATAACATAATAAGTTATCTAATTACATCGGTACCTTGCTCATTATTGTTTTGATGAGCTGAGTTTAACTCATCTGATAAGCTATTACAAACAAGTTGTACATATCTAATTCCAAGACTCAGTCCGTATGCTTACATGCAGCTGGTGTTACATACTCTCAACTGTCTTGTTTGAGTCAAATCGGAGTGTTCAACTTAAAGTATTAATATAAGGTCTGAATCTACACATGTACTTTTGCAACAAACAATAAATCAAAATGAACAAGTAAAATAAGTAATAAGAAGTAAAATATAACATGGAAAAAAATAAATCAAATAACAAATCAAACAAAGACCAATTATATTTAGTTGCATACCTCAACATTATTTAGGCTGAGCATTAGCCATTGGATCTATCTTAAATTGAAAGGATAAAGATATCTAGCATGAGCTATGAACAAGCAGATCCCACTTACCTTAACTCAAAACCGCCACAGAATGACGAGAGTGAACACTATCACCACAAGTCCCAAGTTAGTACTTCTTTTTTTAGTCATATAAACAGTTGATATGTTATATATATTATAGAGAGAGGGAGGGAAGGATGGAAGTTTTAGCTGCATAATGGGTAAGGCGCATAATCTTGCACCATCACTTCGACTATATGATCTTTGAGATTGAAGGTGGAGATTTAAATAAAATCTACATGTACTTTCATTTAATGTATCCATGGTGCAAAACCATGCATCAAAATGCCAAAATGTATTATGGTCCAAAATACTTACCATATTGTGTTTGCTTGTTTGAGATCTTTAGATATTTGACTGAGATATAGAACCCTTGAACGATCAACTAAGGGAGTGAAGGATGATCTATGGGACACCTTAGTTGTATAAGTGGATGAATCCGGCATTAAGTACCCAGGGACCATTGACGAGCATCGAACAACTGGGTTGAGCAAGTTCGGTTCTCTATACCTCTATTACAATTTACTCCAAAAGTAGTTTATTTAAGAGCTTGTATAACGTCATACTAGGCACTGGGTTGAGCAAGTTCGGTTTTAATATGTACTAGATCTATTGTAAAGAGCTTCAACAGTATAAAATTGTCTTTTAGAAGGGATGAAATCTTTCTAACATTAATACAATAGAGTTTATCAGCCAAAATTATCCATGCTCGGGCAAAAGCAGTTATCATGAAGTTCAACTATTTCCAGCATTAATGCAGTAGGATCAATCTTCTATGAAGATATTGAATTGTCTTATTATCGTTATGTAGATTGATACAAAAGAAATATATGACAATCTATGTGTATGTATGTAGATTCATCATGATTGGAGGAAAGCTTCTAACTTGCAAGTGAAAGCCTATAATCTTTTAAAGGTGCATCTGAAATTTCCAATTACCAAGTAGTGGAGAAATTTTCCATTCAAATAACTGCCCATACACGGCATAACCACAATAGACCACACAAAATCATGCTATTAGCATTACAAGAAAATTGCTGAGAAGACACAACTAAGTGCTCCCAATACTTGGTGTCCCTGGTCATTCAAAAGAAACTTAAAAGTTCATAATGGAACCATACATTGTTACGTTGATCGCCAATCTTTGCTTCGTTTTTTCTTTCTTTTAGTTAATAATTGAATTTTGTGATCTAAATGCTAACATGACACAGGGCTCTGTGGAAACAAATAATCCATGTAACCGACCCCGTCTAATATGGAAAAAGGCTAGTTGTTGTTGTTGTTTGTAAGAAACTGAGGAAAACAACAAAAATGGATAATCTCCTTTGAACTTCAGGTGCTGATATTTCTTGTTTCTCTTGCGAGACTGGCCAAGGTTTTTCTTTTCATTTCTCTTTTTTTAAATTATGGAAGCAGAGCATAGCTCATCCAGCAGGGCGCCCTCGATCCCACATCACAGGTTGTGGGTTCAATTCCCTGAGCATGCATGCGTATGTGTGTTAGGCTTCGGCTTCTCATTGTAACAAAAGGAGAGGTGCTTAATTCGACACTGATTTGCTTGGGAAAGTGGAAGCAATTAGACAATGATGTTCATGATGCTATCTCGGAAACCTTCAAATTTCCAATGAAAGTTGATTAAACCAAACAATGACAAGGGATGGTTTCCCATCTTTACCTAATCAACTAACGAAGAGCACCCACAAAGCTGACAAGCATGGTAACGATTGCATCCTGCAAACAGCAGGATTCATTTTTGCTCTCAAGCCTTTGTGGAACTCTTATCTTTACATAAAAGCGCAAGATGATACCTTTCCCCAAACGTCTAGTGGGATCAGCAACATGAATATCTGGTTGCCATTTTGATCGATCTTTGTGGTAGCCACATTTAAATCTAAAAGAGCAAGATGATATCTTATTGTTCCTTTGAGTTTCATGAAGCAAACCATCATGTGACACTCATCTAGTCTACCTATGCTTTTCCACAAATGTTTTTCTTATCTCTTTTCTTGTACAATTTAGGTGTCTCGTGCTTCCGAGAAGGTGATTGAATTGATGAGATTTTATATGATACTCATGAAATAGATGATTGTCAATGCCACTGATTTTTAAATTCTACTCACATAATTTGCTTATTGATCCCCTAAAAGCATGTTTGCGAGAAGCACAACTCCGTATTTCTTTTAGAGAATCTTCTAATTGTTCTGAGCATACGGATTACAGCAATCAGCCACAGAAAGACTGAAGCTTTCGATTCAGCATCATGTTCAATCCGAATCCTTCATTTTGTTTAAATCACAAAGACTACAAAACATCAAACAACCAAAGTTTACATATCGTACAAAGTATTTTTCAATCAAGAAGGAAACGAATACATGGAAATGTCATATGAATATTGACTAGTCAACTTTTCAATGTTATTTACCTCTTCTCTTCAACTCATGGTCTTTATATTGCATTTAGAGCTGTGCTTTTACCCGCTGATCTATACGTGCCTTTGTCGAATGAAAAAATCATTGATGATGTGAGAAAGCGTGCTAACTGCCAAATATATGAGAAGTTCCTCGCTAGAAACTTCCACTTATTAAGGAACATCTGTCTTTATATTTTCATCTACTTCTTTGCCTCCTCTGTATATCCTGGGTTATGATCAGTGTTCATTATTCGCCTCTAAAATGCATTAGTTAGTTTGTTTTTTTCTTTAGAAATTAGATTATAGGTTCCATAATGTGTTATGACGTCTTATTTACTTTCAACTTATTAGTCTCTTTATTGGGAAACTTGCCTCAATAAGAAAAGAGCAAATTGCATGGGTTCAAATTTGTTATTTAACCCTCTGAGATTGAACATACTTCTCCGTTCTTCTGTCCTAGAGATTCTTAAGCAAATACATGTGTGGAAATGCATAAATTGATGGTAAAGTTTAGTCGGCGCATGTCTGTATTGGCATGTGGTTCAAGCAGTTTGATTTTTTATGGTATATATCCTTTTTCTCAAGAATGATCTCCATACTGCTCTTGCTTTTCAGGTTTTAACATCCTTTCTATCTCCCAAGGATTAGAAGTCATCTGGTCTTCTGTTGTCAAAATTTAACAATCTGGCGTGGATCCTCTCAGACGAGTTCAGAAGACACCAAGTTTCTTTCTTGCTAGATAATATACCAAACAGTCTGCGTGCGTTCTACTCGATATTTTATGACAAACCCAATTGTTTCTTTTGTGCTGTCACAAGTATTCCTGTGGTCTAATGTTGAAAACATTTCTATTTTTTGAGATTGAAATTCACTCGATGCATTCTATGGAGTGAAAGCATGTAAGCAGTGGATCAATTATAACATTTCCAACATTAGTAACTGGATTGAGCATGTGGTTCTTCGTTTGGGAAATGGGGTATTATCCAACATTAATAACTGGATTAAGAATGTCAGAGAGAGGCATGAAAATGGGATGAGAAACAGTTGTATGAGGAAGAAAATACTTCGTACAATTTGCACAATTTAAAAGCCATAGAAAACTAGTTTTAATATGTTAGTATAAAGAGAGATAAACTCCGCCCATGTAAGGATTACCCTTGCATTTTCGGTCCCAAGCCCGGATAAAGGAGGAGGGTTGTGTTAGGCTTCCGACAGCCAGCATAAAACTTCGTCGGATTTTTATAACATGGATTACAAAAATTATGAGCATTGCTTTGGGGTGTCCCCACCTAGCGACGTGTTGTAGAGCCCGAATGCAGTAAGAAGTAAGCAAGGGCCACTACATTTTTGCCCGAATGTAGTGAATCAATTGCAGAGGGTTCCCACATCATGGACGGGTGTGGGTAGAGAAGTTAGTCCCGCTACATTGCCGCCCGAATGTAGTGAAAAATTTTCAGAAAGAGTCTCTACATTTTGTTTATGGACGGATGCGGGGGGTAAGGAAGCTAGTCATAGATAATAAGATTCGTATTGGTTCTTGGAATATCAGAATATTATCCGGTAAGCTAATGGAGGTGGTAGATACTATGATTCGGAGAAAGATTCATATTCTATGTTTACAAGAGACAAAATGGATTGGAGAAAAAGCAAAAGAGATAGAGGATACATGTTTTAAATTATGGTACTCAGGTAAAGAAAAGACTCGAAACGGAGTTGATATTATCATAAATAAAGATTTAAAGGAGAGTGTAGTAGACATACATTGATATGGTAACCGAATCATAACGTTGAAATTAGTGTTAGGACAAGAGGTTTTGAATATAGTTTGTGCTTATGCACCCCAAGTAGGACTAGAAGATAGTATAAAGACAGTTTTTTGGGAAGAGTTAGATAAGGTGTTTCAAAAGATTCCACAAAAGGAGATGATTTGTGTAGGAGGAGATTTAAATGGACATGTCAGTAAAGAGGCATTAGGATATCAAGGGATTCATGGAAACTTTGGTTTTGGGGATATAAATGAGGAAGGCAGGGAGATTTTAAATTTTGCTATGGCATTTGATCTCTTTATAGTCAATACAATCTTCAAAAAATGAGATGAACATTTAATTACTTATAAGAGTGACTTATCACAAACATAAATTGATTACTTTATTTGTAGAAAAAAAGATAGAGTGTGTTGTAAAGATTGTAAGGTAATTCTAGGAGAAAGCTTAATCACCCAACATCGACTTTTAGTTATGGATTTACAAATAAAAAAGTGGACAAAGAAGAAAAGAGTGCATCGAGCTATTCGGACTAAATGGTGGAACCTCAAAAGCGAGAAAGAAGATATATTGAAACAGAAAGTCTTACAAGGAGATGTTTGGAATTATGTTGGTACACCCTGTGATATGTGGAACAATATGGCTATACATATTAAGAAAGTTGCGAAAGATGTGTTAGGGGTATCTAAGGGAGGTGTACGGCACAAAAAGAAGCTTGGTGGTAGAGTGAAGTAGTACAAAATAAAATCAAGGCAAAGAGGGCATATTACAAATTACATTATGCTAAGAAAACTAGTGAAACTTTAGAAGCTTATAAGAAAGCAAAAAAGGAAGCAAAAAAGGCCGTTAGTGAAGCAAAAGCTAAGATTTGGGAGGACTTATATAAAAAACTCAACTCAAAAGAGGGTGAAAGAGATATTTTTAGGATAACTAGGGCTAGAGATAAGAAAACTAAAGATCTTAATTATGTTAGATGTATAAAAGACGAGGATGAAAAAATTCTAGTGGCAAATGATGATATAAGAAATAGATGAAAAAACTATTTTTATAATCTTTTTAATGAAAATAAAGATGTTAGTATTAGTTTAGGAGATTTAGTCAGAAAAGTCTATAAACCACAATTTATACTGACGTATTCAAAAGAATGAAGTCAAAGAGGCTTTTAAATATATGAAGGGTGGTAAATCAGTAGGACCAGATAATATTCCTATAGAAGTTTGGAAAATACTAGGAGAAATAGGAATCACTTGCTCACAAGACTATTTAATGAAATATGAAAAAACCAAAAGATGCCCGAAGAATGAAGAGCAACTACACTTATACCCATATATAAGAACAAAGAGACATTCAAAATTGTGCGAATTATCGAGGTATCAAGTTAATGAGCCATACTATGAAATTGTGGGAAAGAATTATCGAACGTAGGTTAAGACAAGTATCAAGTACAATAGAGAACCAATTTGGGTTCATGCCAGGCAGATCTACTATTGAAGCGATTCACCTTTTGAGACGTCTTTATGGAACATTTTAGAGCAAAAAAGAAAGACCTTCACATGATATTTATTGATCTAGAAAAAGCTTATGATAGGGTACCGAAGGAGGTTCTTTGGAGAACTTTGGAAAAAAGAGGTATCCTATTGACATATATTAACCTTATAAGAGACATGTATGATGGTGCAAAAACATGTGTGAGAACTCATGAAGGAACGGCATACTTCTTTGAAGTTAATATTGGGTTACATCAAGGATCAACTTTAAGCCCATACTTATTTATAATGGTGATGGATGAGTTAACAAAACATATTCAAGATGAAGTACCTTGGTGTATGTTATTGACAGATGACATTGTATTAGTAGAGGAGTCTAAGGAAAAAGTTAATAGAAAATTGGAACTATGGAGAGAAACATTAGAAAGCAAAGGCCTTCAACTTAGTAGAACAAAGACAGAATATATGGAATGTAAGTTTGATCATTTGATTACTTCAGAGGACATAGAAATTAAAATAGGCACATATTGCATTCCTCAGAAGGAAAGTTTTAAATACCTAGGGTCAATTTTTCAGAGTGATGGAAGAATTGATGGAGATGTTACGCATAGAATTAATGCAAGTTGGTTAAAATGGAGAGGAGTATCAGGTATTCTTTGTGATAAGAAGATACCATTAAAATTAAAAGGTAAATATTATAGAGCAGCAATTAGGCCTGCCATGTTTTATGGTTATGAGTGTTGGGCAGTTAATCATCAACATGTACAAAAGATGTCTGTGACAGAAATGAAGATGTTGAGATGGATGAGTGGTCATATAAGAAAAGACCGTATACATAATGAGGTTATTAGAAACAAATTAGGAGTGGCACCAATAGAGGATAAAATGAGAGAACATCGTTTAAGATGGTTTGGACATATAGAAAGAAGATCAAAAGAAGAACCTGTAAGAAGGTTAGAAAAACTAAATTTGGAAAGTATTAAAAGAGGTAGAGGACGACCACAAAAGTGTTGGAAAGAAACAATAAAGAACGATCTAGCTTATTGGGAGTTAACTGCTAACATGGCACAAGATAGGGATTTGTGGAAACAAAGAATCCATGTAGCCGACCCCATCTAGTATGGGAAAAGGCTTAGTTGTTGTTGTTGTTGTTGTTGAATATAAAGAGAGATACCCACCTATCTCAAATCGCTCAAAAAATCAGTCTTACCACTAAGATCTAATATCTTTAACCCTAATTTGCCTTGATTCAATCACTGTAAAATCATAAAAATGATATGTTAATATATCTCACTCAGTCAAGAACCCAATGGTTCAAACTACACCCGAATTGGAGTTTGTATGGTTCCGGAAACCCCCAAAAAATTTGAATTCAAGACCTAAACAGTTCCACCGGATTGAAACTGTATAAGCCAAACCCGCCACTGTTCATCTTGGATCTAGATCTAATTCACGGAGATCCACTTGCTCTGACATGAATTCAACTTGGAACTACTGCAGACACGAAACTAACCCGAAACCGTCATGAAGTTGGGCACGAACCCAAGGGTATTCCTGTTTTCATACTGAATCTCCGGCCTATTCCGGATACCTCTAAGATCAAACTTGGTATGAATTTTTTCGTCTCTTAAAGATCTACATGCATCTCGCTCGAGAAAAATAGCAAGGGTAGTAAATTAAACCCTAGACATTTTTTCTTACCAAATCAGTTGTACTTAATGTCAATGCTCATATCGAAGAGATCTACAAAACTCCTAACATTTTTTGCCATATTTGTCACGAGTTCATTGAGAAATAATGAGAAATTAAACAAGGGTTTACTTGGATGGTCAGCATTTTCTTCCAACTTCTCGGTCACAACCTTCAATTGATAACCTAGATCATCCATAAGGGCTTCAAAAGCCCTTTAATGCTAATTGTTTGTTAAGTCCTTACCTAATAGGTAAATATTTCATGCTTATCTCATTTCAACCATTTATGTTAAGCTTTTCTTTACATTTAGTTCAAATGGTTTCGGGTTTGGGTCCAACCTGACCCAAGTGCTAGACCAGCTATCCAGTCAGATATTGCTCTTTGTGCCTTTGTGAGAGTATCTTAGGTAACACATAATAGGGTGCCTACGTAACCCCATGTGTATTTTGCACTTTTTGTTTAACGCACACCCACACCCACACCCACATATGTACCCTCTGAGAATCAAACTCCCCATCAGCAGCAACGGCCCTGGAGCTCCTTTGGGTTGAGCTAACACATAAACGCTGGTTGATCAAGAATACGCAAGAAAAGCACTTCGAATTGTTGATTCATCGCCAGAGATGGCTTAGAACTAATACTAATAGTTCATTATCTAATGGATCTTTCCGTTCTAATACTCTATCCGAGAGTTATCAGTATTTATCAAATCTGTTCCTATCTAATAACGGAACGCTATTGGATCAAATGACAAAGACAATCTCGGTGCATTTTGCACATAATTTATATGTATGTATATACTTGTTTTGTAAATATGTATGTCCATGTGTATACATAAATGTATATGTTGACAATTCTTTTTCATGTAGAAACTCAATGCAATAGGGTTGGGCCAACAGAGCCCATAAGTATCTGTTTGAAATCATGTTTCAACGGACCAAGGTCACCCGAGCCATGGCCACCAAGAGACCCAACAGCTATCAGGGCCACTAGGAGACCCAATGGATAATAAAATAGCCGTTGGACCTTCAGCAACCAGCAATACAACTGTTGTCTTTCTCTCTTCTCTCTATAAATATTGTTTGTATGCTCAATAAACAATTAAGCCCTTTGTGACTGCTTTTTATATTTTGCTTTTGTTCTTCGATAAAAGGAGATTCAAGAACTTACATGTTTCTTTACCCTTGGGTGAATCATATTTCCTCATCTTTTGTTGTGTCTGGATCTTACCAAAGAATGAGTTTACTCCTTAAGCATGCGGTTTGATTCTTTTTTAACACTATTTCTTCCTTCTGTTTCGCAGGGAACCTCGAAGAATGAAAATGATACTGCTGGTATTACCCCAGAAGGTAAAATCTGTTCTTTCAGTCCATGAGAATAAGATAAAATAATATATATTATAACCTATTTGGTAGGTAATAGTGCTTCAAGAATAAAATAAAATAATAAATATTATAGCCTATTAGGTAGGTATTGGTGCTTCATGCACTTATCTGCAAATAAAATATAATATAAAAACAAAATAATTGTCCTTTACAAGGATTTCTGCTTATATATACTCATCATATTCTTACATCACTAACTTGATATCAGTTACAACAGCTTCTAGCTTGCGCGATTTACTTTCTTGAGGATTAACTCAACCAATCTGTTTGGGCTGTCACCGATCCTAGTATTATTCTTTGCAAAAGAACACGTAAAAGATTGCACCTCCTGGTATTTTTTATGGGATCTTGGAAAGATTGCACCTCCTGGTAAAAGACCCCACAATTTTATGCTGGCTGTTGTGTACATAATGCAACCTCTATCTTTTCTTTGGGCTTTGAGACCAGCTATGTGAGAGTGAACTTCAGAATTGCATGAACATCACAGTTTAAACTATTAACGAACTTGTTCATCATTCTTTTCCAGAAAGCAAGCTTCCTAATAAACTTCTAGTTGTTGAAAAAATGGAGAAGATAACGCTTTTTCCATAATAAGCTTTATATCTACCATAAGCTGCGAAACTGACAAAAGTTCCACAAACAGAAATCAAGCAGCTACTTATGTGTCGGGGGTCAATAATATTTAGTTCTGTACATTGGCCTGCTTGAATGATGATGGGTGTATTTAGGTGACATAACGTCCTGAACATGCTCCTCATAAGAGCAATTGAGTTTCCCTTTACCGATTTTTTTCACCTCATTGAATTTAGAAATTTTGGCAGAACTTGTCGCTTTCAAACTTTAAAAGGAACTGCAAATATTTTGTTAGCATGATGGAAAGTGTAAAATATCAAACATTTTTGGCTAGACCTGATGTTAATAAAAAGTGGATCTTTGGAAATCCTCTACTTTATCATGGTTTTGTATCTTGGAATTGTTCTAATAAAATATTGGTGATATAACAAAAGTTGTACCTTTATATTTTTAAGACCTACCTTTTATTGTTGCTAGTTGAATTCTTTTAGGAGCTTGATGACTATCGAGTTAGTGTTGTTGTGTAGGTATTAGGAACTGTTACTTCAGGCTGCCAACCTATTTGTGTGATGACATCTGCATGAATTTCTGATGCACGAAAAGGAATTTCCTTTGCTAAACTAGAGAATATTTAGGTTCCTCGCAAAAAGAAAAAGTAAAGAAAATGGTGAGTTAATTCAATCAAATGAACGCATTGATCCCCCTACTCATTTATTCTGAAAGTCTGGTTATACCTTTGTCGTGATTCAAGCAAGTGGATTCAATTCGATGATGAAAACAATTATGCAGGAGGAAGACATTACTAAACTTTCTGGTTGAGGTAAGTCAGCTCCATCTATAATATCAAAGCTGTTTAGGCGATGGCTTTAGTACCCTTTATCCACTCATGCATCCTTACGATATTGCATTGGGTATTCCACAGATACTTTAGATCTACTCACTGTTCTAGGGATGGGAAACAATTGTATTTGTTATGGGATTTCATGATTTTCTATCAGTTTCTTTGCTGGTCTTGAACATTGTTTTGTCCCTGAATGATGTCTGTTACGAGCTTTTCCATTGCTTCAATCACCTTGATCTCATTATGGTCTTTTGTTTTTTCAATAGGTGACTGGCACATGGCGTATATTTGTATGTACAAGACTCGAGTTGTTCATATGTGAGGGATATGATCTAAGTTTTTGATACATCAGACTCGAGTCGGTTCATCTCCTGCAAATTGTCAAGACTTGTTCCTTTGATGGCACTGTTTTGATATTTGACCATTACTTCCTTTCCATTGAATAGCAGATGGATGTACGATATAATTAATGCCTTTTTGTTTGAGGAAAGAAAATTCATGTAGGAGACGACCTGTTCTAATTTTTATTAGGTTTTTTTCTTGCCGTAAGGGCTACACTGGATACTGCACAATATATGACGAGCAAAATTTTTATTCAAACACGGTCAACCGTAGAAGCGGCATGTCCTTATCATATGAAAGAAAATTATGGAGTCGCCTTGTTTATATTTTTATCGGTTCATACTGTCGGGAATTTCATAGATAAGCACACTTTCCGCTCAAAAATGCCGCCGATTGTGAAAGATATGACGATAACCAACCCAATCGAACTGAAAACTGTCAACGTGAGTCAAAATTCACCTGAGGCTTTCAGATTCAGCACCCTCAGCTTAGCATGTGAAACCACCAACCTGAGGACTACCCTGAACAAGATGGACCACAAACACCACGGTTTGCATGATACCGGATGCTCTATAATGTTAACAAACATGTACAGTCATCTACCAAACGACACCAAAATCCAGGAATATTTTGATTCATTGTTCACTGAGATCCAAATCTCGAACAATTACATGAATACAGCTCTACTACCCTATCAACCACCTTGGAAGAGCACAGCCAGCCTCCAGAAGCTTTGCCTTAGGATTGCACTGCAAGATAACCATGAAATACATGTCAGTACGGCTTTTAGAAGATTTGTGAGGTGCAATGCAATTCTCAAACATAAAACTCACAACTAAGCCTACAAAGAAAGACCATGAAGGATGAACGAAGGGAACATACTATAAGTAGCGCTATCAATTTCCTCTGGCAGCTCCTTTATGTCGACCTCAAATCGCTCTTGAACCTGCATTTAGCATATGAAACCAGAACTATAAGATACATTACACCGGCCACACCAGCACGATATTCAGAGAAAAGATGGTACCAACCTGATTTAGAACATCAGAATCAGAGGTCGAGGACACAAACGTAATTGCTGGACCTTTGGTGCCAAAACGGCCAGCCCTACCAACCTGCAACAAGAACCATGTGATCAATGAGGTTTAATGGTGTACCAAAATGAAGGGAAAAAAAACTTGCCGGAAGCAAGATGAAATTGTGAAGTTACCCTGTGTAAATATGTATCTGCAGAGTCAGGCATGTCATAGTTGATGACAATGTTCACACGCTCAATATCTATACCTCTGCCAACCAGATCTGTTGCAACGAGAATCCGTTTGTGGCCCTCCCTGAAACCTTTGTACCTCGTCAGTCTGCACGATAGAAATTTCAATAAATAATCCGCTAGATTCACTATATTCAACACGTATCAGTTATGAGTATGTGAACACGCCCACACAAACACGGCTCAAAGATTTAGAAGCAAGAACACTATTTGAAGGCCAATCAAAAGCTTGAAGGAGGATTTGGGCAAGGCACATCTGCACGATCTGCAAAAGGCGACAAAGATGTGGCATGTGACCCAGGTGGTCAAAGACAAAGCCACGTGCTTATATCAAGTTATTAACCAAGTAAAAATAAGAGGGTCGTGGCAAGCAAAAAAATCACCTATAAAATTTCACAAGAACTGAAGAATAAAAAGAAAGCAAATTGTAATTACGTTGAAATCTAGAACTGCTAGCCCAACGTATTATTACATAGACGAGAATTTGAAAGAACGCAACTCAGTGACAACTTGAAATGTCAGCAATAGAGTAAATTAGATACTACAGCTTCAAAACCAGTTTCATGTACATCCACTTCCTGCAATTTGTTAGTGAAGGGGTCGCCCATTTATAAATTTCTCTAATGTCACCCCCATCTGGGCTAAATGAAAAAGGTGACTCAGATTCCCACTGAAGACCGAAGCATTAGGCAGGCAGGAAAGCCAAACTCAACTCAAATTTCTAGAGAAGGTCTGGCAATCTTCTAAATGGTTCAAAGAAAAAATCATCAGGCTTCATCACAAATCCATTCTCGATCCATACAACAACAACAACTAAGCCTTTTCCCATACTAGACGGGGTTGGCTACATTGATTCTTTGTTTCCACAGATCCCTATCATGTGCCATGTTAGCAGTTAACTCACAATAAGCTAGATCATTCTTTATTGTTTCTTTCCAACACTTTTGTAGTCGTCCTCTAGCTCTTTTAATACTTTCCAAATTTAGTTTTTCATACCTTCTTACAGGTTCTTCTTTTGATCTTCTTTCTATATGTTCAAACCATCTTAAACAATATTCTCTCATTTTATCCTCTATTGGTGCCACTCCTAATTTGTTTCTAATAACCTCATTATGTATACGGTCTTTTCTTGTACGACCACTCATCCATCTCAACATCTTCATTTGTGTCATTTACATCTTTTGTACATGTTGATGATTAACTGCCCAACACTCAGAACCATAAAACATGGCAAGCCTAATTGCTGCTCTATAATATTTACCTTTTAACTTTAATGGTGTCTTCTTATCACAAAGAATACCTGATGCTCCTCTCCATTTTAACAGACCAGCATTAATTCTATGCGTAACATCTCCATCAATTCTTCCATCACTCTGAAAAATTGACCCTAGGTATTTAAAACTTTCCTTTTGGGAGATGCAATGTGTGCCAATTTTAATTTCTATGTCTGCTGAGGTAACCAAATGATCAAACTTACATTCCATATATTCTATCTTTGTTCTACTAAGTCGGAGGCCTTTGCTTTCTAATGTTTCTCTCCATAGTTCCAATTTTCTATTAACTTTTTCCTTAGACTCCTCCACTAATATAATGTCATCTGCAAATAACATACACCAAGGTACTTCATCTTGAATATGTTTTGTTAACTCATTCATCACCATTATAAATAAGTATGGGCTTAAAGTTGATCCTTGATGTAACCCAATATTAACTTCAAAGAAGTATGTCATTCCTTCATGAGTTCTCACACATGTTTTTGCACCATCATACATGTCTCTTATAAGGTTAATATATGTCAATAGGATACCTCTTTTTTCCAAAGTTCTCCAAAGAACCTCCCTCGGTACCCTATCATAAGCTTTTTCTAGATCAATAAATATCATGTGAAGGTCTTTCTTTTTTGCTCTAAAATGTTCCATAAGATGTCTCAAAAGGTGAATCGCTTCAATAAATATCATGTGAAGGTCCTCACACAAATCCATTCTTGATCCATAAGGTGAAGAAAACATCCTTGATCAGGAACAATTTATAGAAGTTTAAAAAGTTGTACGTCAACCAACTCTTGCATCAAGAAGATCATTCAACTTCCTGTTCTTCTCCTCCTCTTTCAATTTGATGTAGTGCTGCCATTCCAATCATCAATGTAAGCCAATACAGCTCACAAATTATTTAAAAAAGGAAGAATGAATAAAAAAATTTAACTTGCAAAGGGCCCACCTGCACAAGTCCATGAAGGGTCAACTTGGCTTCATCATCAACATAAATTTCCATTGGCTGAAAGGAACAAATGTCACAGTAAATCATATTAGGAGCCTTCCCCATGCTAATGGAATCCAGAACGAAATGAATGATGGATGCAGATCGCTTGAATCACAGTTCTGGTCCATCTGTTTTGTCTCCTTGCAGATACATTTTTAGTCACGCCAAGCAAGTGCCACTGACACTTGACACTCTAAGAACACTGACAGCAACAAACCCAGAATATGCTAACAACCCTCCCCCTCAACAGAGAAAAATAGAGAAAATCCTAAGTCATGAAAAGCCATATCTGACAGACAGGCTATTAGAGACACAACTAACTTCCCATGTGAAACAAAAGAGGGGGAAAGTACAGAATGAGAAGAACTACAACCACAGTGAGGAGCATTCCTAAAACATTCCCATCCAGGCATCCAGATCATCTAGCCCCAGTAACAGCCACCCAACCACACTCCACCCCACCAATTGTTTGTTTCAGTAAAAACTTGCTCAAAAAAAGGCACTATCCAAACAGAACCCCTATCAAAAGTAAATTTTGATGGAAGCACAAATTCTAAATATCTAAAAGCTCTAAATGTGAGCATTATGAAAAAAAGAGACTTCTAATACAAGTAGTACTGGCCATGGGACATTACATCTTGCATAAACTTCTTGCAAACAGGACGGATTTCTTTGCTGAGAGTTGCTGAAAACATCATCACTTGTTTATCATGAGGAGTCATCTTGAAGATCTCCTGCACATCTCTCCGCATGTCTACAGAAAGCATAATGGGAACAATAAAAATGACATTGAAATCATAGGAAGTCCAAAAGTAAGATTCAAGTCAGAAAAATGACTGTTCAGCAATTAAACATACCCAGTGATTCCAGCATCTTATCACATTCATCTAAAATGAAATGCCTAACATTCTTCAAAGAAAGGTCCTTATCCCTAGCCAATGCCAGTATTCTTCCAGGTGTACCAACAACAATATGTGGACACTCATTTTTCAGTAGATCTTTGTGTATCTTGATGTTAACACCACCATAGAAAACAGCAACCTTGACATCAGGCAGGTATGTACTGAACCTCTCAAATTCATTGCAGATCTACATGAAAGAGATTGCACATATATCTTAAATCAGAAGATACTAGAATACAAACTTACATAAACTTTCATATATTGAACCCTAAATAAATACCTGGTAAGCTAACTCCCTCATGTGGCACAAAACAATTGCAGCAACTTGACCAGAAACAGGCTCAATCTGTTGCAGGGTGGAGAGAACAAAGACAGCAGTTTTTCTTTACCTGAAATACAACATACAGCTAATGAGATTAACATCCATTTTTTGATAAATAACAGGATGAACATCCACACAGAACACAATGAAAGAAAATTAATTTCTATGAGATAAATATACTGAAATAAGGACAAAAGAAGGTGAAAACAGGAATGGAGATTCAAATAAACCTGCCTCAATTGCAAACAAATACACAGGCATGTAATAAGGGCCCAAAGAAAGCAAGAGCTACAGCGAAATGAGGAGGTTTCCAAAACAAAACTTAGAAACCACCAATATCATTGTAAAGCATTGCAAAAGAGATGATACCCAAATGTTCTCCAAGATCCTGCTAGAATCATATTCAACAACAACTAAGCCTTTCCCATACTAGTATCCTGATAGAATCATATGCACAAACATAAATCCATAGCATATCGTCTCATGTAAAAAATTATATTTTTCATTAAACTTCATGCACCAGCTAACAAAGCAGATAATGGGTAAGTCCAAGATGAGTTAAGAGTACAAGGCATCAAGAATGTTAATTTGTTTCATTGTTAACACTCACGACTTCCAGGACCTCATAATGACAAATCCACATATTAAAACCCAATTCCTCTCATCATACTCTAAATTAAGTTCTTAGGTAAAGTTTATGGAGTAACTTTGCATTCTTTTGCATCAACCCTACTGTATGCTATCATATACAATACAAATACAACATTGGCATTACAATACCTATATACATAAAGTTTCCACAGTTAACTATATTATCAGACCATGTCATATTCTAAACACCCATAAATATAGGACAGAAAATGACAAACTAAATCTACTGGAGCCCAAAACATGCCAAAACAACAGACTCGTATTGGTATCCAAAACAAGCCTTCTATCACACTGAGTGTGACTAACTACACGACTTCTTGCTCAACATTCTGCTGATCTTGTGCCCTATTAACATTAACTCCAAAGAAGCAAGACCATGTTTTATGGTCACCCTCGAATACTTTTAACTTTTAAGGCCTTCATCTGTCCCTTATGAAGTGTTCTCTATCTAATTTTTCAGGCCTCCTCACCCCAGTGCTCTGTATGGTCGCTTCTCCAAAAGTCCAAAACCACCTCAAGTGGATTTGAACATTAACATCTTTTGAACTTGTCACTGGCTGACTGCCCAACACTCAACTCCATAATGGAAGGCTGATCTTAATGCTGTTATATATTTTACAATGTATTCAAATTGAGTGGTATCTTCTTGTCATAAAGAATAAGAGAACTCAATCTGATTCTGTGTGATATGTTGATCATTTTTCTTATGTTGGAATTTTCACCCAAACTATTAAAACTTATCCTTCCTGAGAATGCACCCTTAAGTTTTGTATTATTTATGTCTGCCAAAATATCAAACTTGCATTCCATATTCTTGAGCTCATTCTACCGAGTATAAATCTTTTCATTTCAAATGTTCTTTTTTGTACCTCATGTTTTCTATTCAATTTCTTTTCTTATCTGACCGACAAAATAATGTTGTCATAAATGACACAAGGAACTTCATCTTGGATTGATTCATTAGTTCAGGGATAGAAGCTTAACAATCATCCTCAGTGTAATGATGTAATCTTATGTTACATCAAAGATAACGGCACACCCCTTATGGTTAAAAATCCCCATATTACCCTTGCTAAGTAAGGCGCACTTTTTCTCTTTCCGTCACTCGAACCCAAGGAGGTACGCCCCCACATGCGTCTCCTTTGAAAAGGAGGTGTGTCTCTCCCTTGACATTTCTTTTTCAGAGGGAAGAAAGGGAGGGGGTAGAGAAGAGAGGGGAGTGAAGCGACCAACGGAGAGATGGGAATGGAGAGAGAGAGAGAGAGAGGGATGGCAACCAGTGGACTCCTGTGGCAAGAAGGGAAAGGAAGAAAGGGGGTGGGCTTTGACAGAATGTGGATGGCAGGTGCCAGCTACACGAGTGAGAGAGAGTAACAAGAGAGCAGGGAGAGATGGCTGGAAAAAGTGAGGGGTGGGACCGTGGCAGTAAGCAGGCTCCGGTTAGCCCTGCTATCTAGAGAGAGAGAGAGGTGAGTGTTGCAGAGGCATTAAGGGAAGGAGGGTGTGTCCTTAGCAATCTGGGGTGTGCATTTAGTAATTATGAATTGCTACTAACCTTTATATGGTTAATGTACACAAGATTCTGAAAAGATAAATTGTCTTGATAGTAATATGATGTGTTCATAAGAAAAATCCTACGTGCTGCACAAAACAAAAGCTACATGAGAAAGGCAAGGAGGTGCTATGTACTTTTCAACTCGCAAGCATTGATCCTTGAGTCCAAATTTTGTGGGTTTTGCATGGGATATATTGGCTGGTACCTTTCGGGACATCAAGAAGGCACACAACGGGACTACGTAGCCATAAAAAAGGAGGCCGGAAGCAAGAGACGAACCTTCTGAAGGATGCTCAAAACCACAATCGACAATAGCTCGAAGAAGCTCGGGTTTCAAAAGGAAGTCCCGAAATCCTGAACTATTATGAATCCCAACATAGCACCTGCATCACAAAACCAAGCAAACTCTATAAATATCCTTCTTTTTGGAGTCCATTATCTCACAGCTTAGGCTAACATGGCAAGCTAAATTATGTCGAAAAATGTTTTCCCGTTGAATACTTGGGCACGAGTAAAGTTAAAAAACCCAAGAGGTTACTGTAGTACGAACAGTCAACGCGCAGATAAAAGAAAATGTCGAGTACGACAGAAGTACGTAGAATAACTGAAGATATGAGTATCGAACTCATCTGACGCAAGCAAGTGATTTTAACGTGCAAGAATTGATGAATTAGGCAATGAAAATCGGAAGTAAATGACAACGCTAAAAGGTAAGATCGAACCAAGAGAAGAAAGAAAAGTAAAGGATCAAAAAGAGCAATCTCGGAAAGGAAAAGAGAACAGAAGCACACTTCTTTGCCGACTCTCCAGCACCTTTCCCCGCGACGGCATCGGCGGCTACCTCTTCTTCCTCTTCGTAGTCAATGAGCTCCTCCTGATAGTTGTCGGTATCCCGTCCGTCACCCATTCTGTGAAAGAACACATCCGAGAAGAGTGAGTACTTCCCAAGAAATACACTCACATCTCTCACTCATCGTTAAACCATATACGCCATAAAATCTTAAGAAGATATCATCTAGGGATTCAGAAATAAGGAGAGAACACCTTCGAATGGCCTAAGGAACCCTAAGTACGTCCTCTTGCAAATGGAGAGACCGCGGAAATCTCAAAGAATGTGGAATACCAAACTCTATCCCCTTACCGTTTTACGCCTGCAAAATCAAAAGACGCGCGTTTTGCAGTGGGAGCGACTCATATATGAGAAAGTGCGGGATGGGTAGGTTCGTTTGCTTGACCCGACACAGGGTCCGGTTTTATTTTGGATCATTCTCTGGATATGGGTAGCATTGCGATACTGAATCAGACAAGGGTTCTCCTTTTTTTTTTTGGTTGTGTGTGTGAGAGAGAGAGAGAGACAGAGAGATGAACCAGATAAAGGTTAAGGTGCATACGGTCTGGATTTTGGCTCTCTTTATAAAATTTAGACCTCAGATTTCGGTCCATGTGAAGCATGCAAATCTTTACCAGATCTGATCAGGTCCAACTATTAGATTTGTAGTTAAAACATTGATTCAGTTTTTCTTGCCTACTCAATACCCGGAGTTATCATTATTAACATTGAACTATTAAATTTGCACCGAGAACGTTAGCTCAACGGCAGGACACTAGCGCTGTTGTTGCTGATGGGAAGTTTGACTCCCAGAGGGCGCATGAGTGGGTGTGGGTGTGTTGGGCTTCGGCCTCCTCTTGTAACAAAAAAAAAAACTAAGCTTAACCAAGCTTTCCCCACGCTAAGCCCCTAGAAAGGATTACAAGAAAGCTTCTTAACATGCCTACTTTGTTAGTATCTTTCCTGCCCATGGATTGGTTTAGGTAAGATTTTTCAAAATGTCACTTACCGAGCTCGCTCTCGCGAGTCGAACCCAGCTATAATTTAAGCAAGAATGAGCCAAACAGAACCAGACCACGAGCAGATCGGCTCATTTGCCAGCTTAATAAACACCAAGGACGCGTTCCTCATCTGCGAGCACACTCACACACACAAACACTACATACACATATATATATATAGAGAGAGAGAGAGAGAGGTGGTTGTAGTTCATCCAACCCAACCAACCATGTGCTAGTGTGGCTCAGAGACATGGGCGAGTTTGCCAGTAACATATGAGCTCAGCGTGTAGCTCGTCTTATTTTGCAGCCTGACTTAACATATCCTACTTAAGTTGCTGCTAGAACATAACGAGGATTTGGAAAATGCATAACAAAAGTCTGTCCACTCTTTTGTTCAAGGGGTTAATCAAATCCAATTGGAATCCCAAGTTTTGACTTGAGCTGACACGATGAGAACATGGTCAAACATGGCATTCCAAATCAACTTAAATTTTAGATCGCTCCTCTGAATACAACAACTAAGCCTTTTCTCATACTAACAGGGTCGGCTACATGGATTCTTTGTTTCCACAGATCTCTATCGTGTGCCATGTTAGCAGTTAACTCACAAAAAATAGATCATTCTTTATTGTTTCTTTCCAACACTTCTGTAGTCGTCCTCTAGCTCTTTCAATACAATAAAACATGATCTTGCTTTTCAGAAGTTGAATGCTTAGTGGGGGAAAAGGCTTGGTTTCGGTCACACGAAGAACATCAGGGGACAATCACTTGAGTCAAGCATCATTTATCATAACTCGAGCCAAAGAAAACCAGCCACAGTTACTTGAATGCACATAATAGATGGCAAGAATTTAGATTCTCTGACGAACATCACATAAGCCTCACGAGGAACAAGAAATGCAGTAAAAAAAGTTTCTACTCGATAATTTTTTTCCCAAGTTCTTAAATACAAAATTCTCCATATTACAAGAGAACATTTTAAGTTGTAATCATCCAGGTTATTAGATTTCAAGCCGAGGACTTGGGATCCTTCATTCTTTTTGCAAATGTTTCGGCTACCAACAAAGGGAAAGCTATTGTCGCATCACAGCACACCTGGTCGACACGATGTAAAAAAAAAAATTACAAGAATAGCTTCGTTGCAATGCAAACCAGAAAAAGTAGGAATCAAGGAATAAGTCTAATAGCTGCACGAAACAGAGGAAAAATAACATACCTTCACACATTTTGCAGAACTACGAATCTTTCCCCACGATACAGCCTCATCTGGACTAGCACCAGAATCACTACCATCAAACTCCTGGCCTGTGTTGATGAAAACGGCATAATCTGCGCCATTGCGCATCATCATGGCATTGCAGATGTGGTGCTTGGGTAAGCCAGCTCCGAGAACAATCATGCCCGCTTTCCTGGGACCAGCATGAATCGATTCACCATTCATGGCTCTTATATCTGTTCAAAAGGAACTAATGTTGTCACATGTATGAGAGCAATAGAGCATAAGGTCGGCTAAAGTTGGTTGGCCATACCTTGCACTATATCAACAATAAGCCCTGGATTTTTGTAAGAATGGAAATATAACATATCACCGAGAGAGCCATCAGTCAATCCGGGGCAGTAGACAGGAATTTCATTCTGGGTATGTTTTAAGAGAGTAATAATAAGATGTACAGTTCCTTGACACGCACAAAATGCATTTACAAGAAGAGCAACATACAAAGTACAGTTTTAAGGTTCTTCACTCATCTCACAGTGGTACCAAGGCCACTTCAGGACAAGAGTGGTAAATCACATTGCTAACACTTCTTAAAACAAATAAAACAAAGTCTGGCTCAACGTGATCCCAAACATTTCCAATTGTACTAAACATGTCAACAGCATAGGAAAACAATTCATGACCAGGCATGAAAAAGAATAGTACCAAACCAATGTAGTCACTAGAAGAAAGATTTGGGTAAAAGAAATAGTAGGAGAATCTGAAATGAACCAATTCAAGAGATAACATCATAGTTTTGATCATTAAGCTAACAAAATATGAAATAAAATGTAATACGAGGGTTCAAATATATTCTTGTAGTAAGATAAACATTTAGAATCACATGAAACCATTTTTAGGAACAAATACTTTGACAACATGATAAAGAAGCAGAAAACAGAATAACTGAAGCAAGAAAATAGCTAAGCATATTACGTTTCTCAAGCTTGACAAGACCTCTCATTACATAAAGAAAGCAATAAAAGAATGCGGAAAAGTTGTGGAACCTAAGAGCATGGAGTTCCTCTTGCAGACTTGAAGCGATTTTTAGTGCCCTCCCACTACTATCTATTAGATAGGGGGGATAAGGCTCGTCAACATTGTAAAGAAAGGAAGCATCACAAGTCATTAGCACAAGTATGCATGCATGTGTGTGTGTGTGAGAGAGAGAGAGAGAACTTATTCTTGTGAGAACGAGGCTTCAATACATTACTACTGATATACATGAGTGAGAGTACGAGAACAGGGCTTCTATATGTTACTACTGATATACAGGTGTATGTATGACAAAGGCGTGAAGCAAAAACATTACCAGGATAGATATGATCAAGTGAAACATGAAGACAGACTTGAAAAGGAAACAAGCTCCCCAGTCATTATGGTATGCTTTACCAATGCTTATTGTGCTTGAGCAGCATGCCTCATCCGCTTTCCTTGATAGTCTGTTGATAACGATAAGGATTCATGTTGCCCCAAAATTTGTAACACCGAGCATGTCAAATGTCAGACACTTAGAAGTGACATTGGAGGACACTCCAATTCTTGGATTTGGACAACTCATCTTTGTAGATGTAGCTGGAAGCTCCCCTACTTTCAGTAATGTACAAGTTAATCTCACTGTTTACATCAAGCATCTCAATGCCTTCATATTCACCATATTTTTCATGAATTTTGTTTGAATTATCCAATAAGTTACCAAAAACTCCGCCCATGTAAGGAATCACTCTTGTATGGTCAGTCCCAAGCCCAGATAAATGAGGAGGGTTGTGTTAGGCTTCTGACCGTCAGCATAAAACTTTGTCGGACTTAACATAGATTCTACAAAAAATAAAGAATCCATATAACCGACCCCATCTAGTATGGGAAAAGGCTTAGTTGTAGTAGTAGTAGCATCTAATAAGTTAGCAAAAGATACTAACCCATCATTTTACCATCATATCTCCTTGTTGGTTCAAGGTTCAAAAATTTTGCTCTGTCATGTGTGCAAGAGTATGCTTGCCCTTATAGGGTCGAACAAGGGGAAAGAAAAGTTCAACAGACATTAATGTTGGTCATATATCTAAGCCTCGACATGTTCAACATCTTTCATCCATGTCTAACAATGAGATCTTTGACCAGCTGAAGTAAGGTTGACAAATCAATAAATAAGCATCATTGCCGATTTCAAACATAAAGTAACAAGTGATTGCCTTCTCATGAGCTCAACTTGAACAACTAACACTAAAGCAACATTACCATTGCATGTTACAGAGAAAGAGCGAGATAAACAGAAACAAAAAGTTAAGATTTCCCTAACGATGAACTTTCCCTTAGGAAAACCCAAAGGCAGCGGCAGCAACAAATTTACATTTTCAAGTGCCAGAAAACCTTGTGTGCTTCAAAAACTATATGCTTCACTGAAGACATGATATAACTGACACATATACACAATTACCTTATAAGCCCAATAGAGATACGAACTTTGATCATTTATTTCTTGACCAAGTCTGGCAATAACTTTGGAAGGACTCCAAACAACATTCTGTAAAATAAGAATTGGAGTATGTCAAATGATATGACAGACAATATACTTCTATAACTGGATAATCTACATCAGCTCACATTCTCACAAATATATCAGGAACAGATCTCGAAGCCAAACTTCACTTTAAGAAATTTGAATCGCTATGCAAGTTCACTTGACTTAGAAAGACCATGCAAATACAATAAGCAAGATAAATTCTTTCTTCACACAAGCCAATTATAAAACAAGACAAATGAAAATGACCATAGTAGCATTTGGTTACAAATATAGCAATTCAATCTCTCTTGCAGGTAGATTACCTTCTCAATTTGCTCTTGCAGCATTTGATCAAAAATAGGCATTATCCAGTCCTCAAATTTGCAGTAGTTATCATTAGGTACCATCAGATTGCCAATCCTGTTTATTCCTTTTGACCGCAAATAAGCACCGCGTAAAGAAAATTCGCCTCTATATGTTGGTCCAAGGCATTTTATAAGGTCCTCCTCAACTCCACCAGCAGTAGTAACAACTACATCTACCTGCCCAAGTTTGGCACACAATGATAAGAATCATTAGCCCATGCTCACACCCTAATTTGTTCCAGAAATAAAATCACACAGCCTGTGTTGTGTTATGACTCTGATTATACAGATATTCTGTGAAACAACAGCAGATAAGTTTTCTCCCTGGCATCAACACTTAATATAATACTCCTCTGGGCTTGAATTGAACCAACTATGGAGGGTGAACCATAAGCATGTGTTTCACAGCCTAGATTCAATCTTCAAAGTTCAAAGTATGATTATGTAGGAAGCAAAGTTTTCGCTAATGAAATTTAGTGCTCATAAATTATTTTTCCATAGTAAGATCATTATTCTTCTCATTATGAAATAAAACATGCTACTGCAGAAATACATAACTATGGAAATCTTTAAAGAAACAAGAAGGGAAAATGATTGAACCTTGGGTGACCTTTTCTCGGGGAAATCAAGATGGTGAGCATGGGTAGACAGAGAAGAAAAGGAACCAAGTATAGACAAATAAGATGGAAAAAACAAAAACAAAAACAAAAACAGATCCTAGAAAAGACAATCAATTTATTGTTAAATCATTCAGCCAGTCAAAAAGGATAAACATTTAAGTTCATCTCAAATATGTATCTTATCCCTGTTTCATAGAAAAAAATTATGTCAGAAAATTAACAATTCTTAAAACTGCTTACCAAGTGATGCTCAACAAGAAACCGAATTGTTTCTCTCAATCCTGAGGAGATCAGATTCGAAGTGAATCCAAGAAACACTTTACACTTAATTGATTCCCTGAAACTTAATCGTCCTTCTTCTTCATCACATTCTTCACTTATAGGTTCATCAGCAAGCCTCCAATCTAGCTTCAACCAAAAAATAAACATTAAATTAGACTTAGTTATAAACTTAGAATTCAAGAGTAAGACTCAGATTGAACCCGAGTTACAGATAAAATGCCTTTTGTTGCGTCAAGTTACCGGATAGTTGCGTGAACCAATCTCAACAGTTATATGTATTTTCAGAAACTAGACCAGGTACATATAAGATAATGCTGAAAATTAGGAGCCTTAACTGATAATGCTATAACGAGTGGCCCAGCTCAAATGACAAACTGTCGCCAGTCAATAGCATTAAGTAGTGCCAAAAACATCGAATGGCCTGACTCAACTGAGATTTATTGTAGCCAACCAAGTATTGTATAGATCAAGCTTGTTAGCAGAGAACTGATACACTAGGCCGATTCACCAAAGATTCGTTCAAGGAAGTGGCTATAGGCTATAGCCACTTCCACAGTACATTCAATCAACATTCATGGTGTGGGAAGTATCAATCCAGTCTATGCCTCAGTTCAAGAGCACCACTGGGTACAAATTGACCGTGAACGACAACTGAAGTACAACAAACCCAATCCAGTTCTCAGAATTCTTGTACCAAAACAAGAGAACATAAAATGGGAAATTATGTTTTCAACCTAGGAATACTTGTACTTTATCTACTGAGAAGAAAGTTACCCCAAACAACAAATAAAAACCTATGGTGTATGAATAAAGATACTTTTAACAAAGTAACCGTTGGAAAAGAACCAACTTTTTTCAAAATAAACAAAACCAAGTGCCATAATTCATACAAAGAATATATCTGTTGAACTAAAATTATCAACTTATTCATCACTAATAACATAAAGAACACAATAAGGCAAACCTAGTTTCCCTTCTAAGGTAATATGAAGAAGAACCTTCAATAGGTCAAAACAAATGTATTGAATTGTTCGGCGGATTTAGAAAATAAAAGGACCACGAAAAGAGCAACTTAGTCTACACAGGACGCGTAGCTTTACGAACAAAGAGAAGCGAACTCCAAGTTCCTCTGCCTAAGAAAATAACGGAGAGCAGAAAAATGAAAAGTGGGGAGAAATACCGACCATTTGATCAACGACGTCGATGGCATCCCCGAGATTCGACGCCTGGAATCCGGTCAGCTTCATGGACCGCATGATCTTCCCGTAGTTAATCCCTTCGTTGAAGTCGTACCCAAGAATCTTCTCGCACTTCCCTTCGAGACTCTCCGATTCCTTGAAGACGATTGAGTGAACGGAATCCACGACGCTCTTCACTGTACCGCTCTCCATTTTATCTCCCGACGTGCGAAGAAGGGCGTTGCTCTTTTCCTTCCACGAACCTTAACGAGCAAAAACTTCCAATAACAGGCGGAAAACTAAACCGTCTTAGAATTTCCCGATGCTGGAGGCGTCAATTCCTGAGAGAATTCCTATGCCAGACGGAGGAGAATGGCGTGAAGTCCCGGGAAAGAAGAGGAGGCGCTCGCGGGGAAGGGTGTCGAAGAAAGAACAAAAAGTGGCAAATCGGATCACGAGGTCGGGTCTCTTGGGTCGACGTAACTCGAGACAGTTTTTTAGGGCAATTTTCATAAATATCTAAAATACCCTCCACCCCCTTTTTACTATCCAGACACTTGAATTTTCGTAAGTGTCCAATAAATGCTCTTTCCTTTCCCATTTCATCCCAAGATTTTTTCTCCTCTCATCCTATCTCTCCTCTTCTACTTAATTCGAGCATCACGGTCTCTATCCTCCGAGGTTTCACTTAGTGTTGTTATCTTCTTCGTAACTCTTGTCAATTTCATTGAAAAGTAAGATATAATAAAACATATAAAAAATAAAAAGAGATGTGGGTCGAGCACGTTTCTCCCTTTGCGACTGAGCAACCCACGTCCGTGTTTATTGGGGAGATGTGTGTCTCTCCTATAAGGATAAGGATATCCTAGTTTTTTAGTTTTTATTTTGGTTACAAAATTAATTAAAAAGCAATCAAAATAATTAAAAAACAAAAACAAAATAAACAACATAAATCGATGAATCCCTTTTAAATCGACCATTTTTTTATTTTTTTTCTTTCTTTTAGTTCTTTTTTTCATTTTTCGATGGATTTCAATCCGTTCTTTTATTGAAAATGGTTGTAAATTGAGTAATAGGAAACCAAAACCAAATCAACATGAACCAACTTTTGAATCAGCCATTTTTATCACTTTTTCTTCTTTTTTATTTTTTATTTCTTTTTCTTCTTTTTTTAATTTTTTGATAAATTTTGATCCGTTCTTTTATTAAAAATAGTGGCAGATCGAGCAATAGAAAACCAAAATCAAATCAACAGCATAAATTCAAATCCCTTTTTGAATAGGCCATTTTTCATCTTTTTTCTTCGTTTTTTCATTTTTTTCTTTCTCTTGGTTCTTCTTTTTTTATTTCACGATGAATTTTGATTCGTTCTTTTATTGAAAATGGTTGTAAATCGAGTAATACGTGGTTGGAATGAGTTTGAGAGCAAACAATGACTAAAAAAAGAACCGGAAGGAGGCTCACGTAAGAGGCAGAAGAACATCTTTTTTTGGGTATTTTTGTAATTACTGAAAATGAGCATCAGTATTTTGAAAAAACAAAGATAAAAGAGTGTATGCGTATTAATCCTGTTTTTTTATCAGGTCTATTTACGGTACCCAGACGAACACCACCGACCCTGTTCGGTTTGGCCTCGTATTGGCTGCCCTCTCTCTCTCTGCTATTTTCAAAACTTTTCTTGAATAGTTGAATTGGTTCAACAGAAAATGAAGAGGGGAGTCAATAATTCAGAAGGCAAAGGAGGAGAACAGTTCTTCGTGCCAGGTCGTAGCTCACTGGCTAGAGGGGTGTACTCACTGCCAAAAGGTCAGGGTTTCAATACCCGGGCGTGCATCTGGTGGGAGTCTACTTAAGCCCATCTTGTCTAAGATGGATTGAGAAATGAGCCGGTTGGAGCTGCAATGCCTGATTGTGACCCGGCTCGTGCTGAGCTTCGTGAGTTGACCATGAGACACACTAGTAGAAGTTAGGGTTATTTCAATTTTTATATTGCTGTTAATTGTTTTAAAAACCTTAATAGCTTATTTCAACAATTAAAATCGTCTGTTCAGGATGGGACCATCGGAGATCTAAACCATTAAAGACGCTTGTTTAACAGATCACCAAATTTCTGCTAACCTTGATCATTTTCTAACACAGATATGTATATATAAGGTGAGAGATGAATACTTGAGATTTTCAAAGATAGATAAACAGATAAAGTGGTGTGTAATCTCTCTATATATAGAGAGAGACAACTTGGCATATGCTAGCACACTTAGGTGATACCATATCCAACAAATCTCAACCATATAGGTGATGAGTCAATGAAATTTAAATTCAAAAAACAAAAAATATTCACTTGAATAAAGTATACCTAAAAGAAATATATATATATATATATATATGGCCTTTTAAATTCAAATTTAAACCATCCATTATTGATAGATGATTGAGATTTGTTTGGATATGCTAAAACTTAAGTATGCTAGCATATATAAGATTATATATATATATATATATATATATATATATATATATATATATATATATATATATATATATATATATATATAAAGCTCCAAGGATTCAAATCTAGAGATCGAAACATGAAACAAGCTAGGGCCAAAAGATGTTCCCGAAGCACCCTGAATTCATTTCTACACATAATTTAGAGTACAGATCAATCAATTAACTCTCCAAATGACCAAACAGTTAGATGGTGGTATTAAGTCCTTAACTCCCACCCAGTATCTTAGAAAGGAAAAGTTTGCTATGCCCACTTGTTCATCTGGACTAAAACACTTTCTTTCTAGTATTCAAATTTGTGGACAATCTAGTGGTAAGAGTGAGTCTAGGGATGAGCACTATTCGGTTAAAACCAAATAACGGAACCGAACCAACCAAATTCTACAATCCAGTTCATTTTTTTAAGCTCCGTACAGTTTTCATTGATAGATACATGGAATTTCAGTTATTCAGTTCATTTTAGTTTCTAGGATCCAAAACCAGAAAAATAAACCCAAACCAACTGATTTTTCTGGTGCACTATGCATTTAGCTGAAGCAATTTTATTGCTTGGTCATTGTTGAGACTCTTGAGCCTATTGAAGCTTTAATTCATTCTAGACTAAAGCGTTTGGCATATTAAGTGTCCTTTAATCTTATACAAAGAGGTGCATTATGTGTTCTTTTAACCTGAAACTCTACATGGTAGTAGAAGAATAATGTCCTCAGTTACTTGCCAATGGACATCATCCCATGAGCATGCTGAGTAGATATGATTTCTGAAGAGAACTCTACATATTGTAGAATAATAATGTTGGAAATTTTCAATTACTTGGTTAACACAACGGAAAAATCAGTAGATATTTCTTGAGTATGCATTCAACCATAAATCGAGTTAACCCATTAACTGAACTAAACTAAACCAAGACAAAAAAATTGGGTTTGATTCAATTAGGTTATCTAGGTATGGCTCGGTTTCACTTATTGCATTTTATTCAAATTTGGCTTTCAGTTTATTCCGTTCAGTTCAGTTTGGTTATTCAGTCTCACCCGTAGGAGGCAGTGTCTTATACACAAAGGGGGTCGCAGTGACCAGGCCCGAGCAACTGTTTACCAAAAACACAGGTCTCCGCAAAGTCAAAAGACCATGTATGGGGGCTGATGCCTGCCAGTGCCGGAAGATCAAGGAAGTTGGTGACCTGATGACAAGGGAGCCGGCGACCGAAGCCCCGGTGAACGGCAGCCGTAACTATAACGGTCCTAAGGTAGCGAAAGTTTTGCTCATTGTTGCAAAACAAAGGATCTTCCAGAGTGGAGGCATTTTCATAAAGTAGAGAATCAGGTTTGTCAATACTATCGGATGTCCGAAGGAGGAACCACAATGAAGGCCAATAGGATAGGAATCATACAATACAATCACCAAACCATCCAATCCAATGTCAAGACGATTTCCAGTGCTAGTTATCCTGTCACAGAACAGACCTTTTCAACAGAAGATGTTCGTTCATATCATGCAGATAGATCAATAAAATGCAAATATTCTTAGGCCCGCTTATAAGGCCTTGGAAACCAATAGGTCCACCCAACCACCCCCATCACACTGAGGACTTTGCAGAGTGATTTGGTCAGCTCAACCACAGACGAAGAATTCCACACGTCGTGCAATCTTGCATGCTATTTACTTGTATCTTGACATCTCTAGAGATAAAAGCACAGTTCCAATTCTTAAATAGAAATACATTTAGTCAAACTAGCTATGTTGGGGGTGGAAATTCCTGAAAGGGTCACACCCAACTCGTTCCCGTAGTCGTATACACTGTATATGATCTTTTGTTAGTAATACAACTGGTAGGGGTCTGCCTCACCCCACTTGTCTTTTCATAAAAGAAAAAGTCCTAGGAAGTAGCAGGCACATTTGCGACAATTCAAAGAGAGGAAGAAAAGTTGCATTATATAAGTGGGAAGCCTAAAAGGAATCCTACTGTAGAACACTCCCAACACAAACAAAAACCTGATTCAACTGAACATGAGTGTGTGACATTCAAAACTCAAACACAATAATAACATTTAATGATTCTTCCTAGAAAAGCATTGCAATAGGAAAGGTTTCTTTGATTAACCGAACAATTGACATAGAAAGAGAGAATCCATAAAATGCAACAACGTTCATACATGTCTATGATATTATTAATCCCCTCATGAAGCAACCAAACTTTTAGCCGACCCCGTATAGTATGGGAAAAGGCTTAGTTGTTGTTGTATGAAGCAACCAAACTTTTGGCATTGCTAGGCCCTCCAACAATCACATTCAAATTTAAGCAGACTTTCAATGAAAAGGCGGAACTCATTATCAGCAGCAGCAAAAAGCTTTGAATGAAAACTTTCCTTACGATACAAGAACCATATTAAAAGCCCATCCATCGTATCTTAGGAAACCTTACCTAGCCAAACAAAAGGTAGAGATAAGTGTATGATAGAAGGTGGTGTCTGATTATCATACAAACAACAACTAAGCCTTTTCCCATATTAGACGGGGTCGAATATGGTGTCTGATTATCATAACAGAACAAAACTGTTCATTTAAGGAGAAGTGATCTGCATGCCTGTTTCTGAGCCTGGAGAGGGAGTCCTTCACATGGTCTCAATAGAAATACCCAAGAACCTGCCCACCTACATTCTGTCTGATGGCTTCCTCATGATCCAAGACACCATTAGGAGTTGTAATCACAACGTATCCCCACTATAGAATATAAGAATTAGAATTAACTAAAATGAGAATAATAATGTACAGAATAATTTTTACAATCAACTGTTTAGACGCATAACACAAAGTTCAGAATCTGACTCCTTTCAAAATTTATGGCAGTGACTGCTGTCAAAAGGCCATGCCATCTTCTTTTCTTTATATAGCTAAGAGTGCAAAGATTAAGCACAGGAATACTAGAATAAAAAGTCTGAACTAAGATGCTCAACGGCACGTACAACAGCTGATAAGTATGCATGAGAACTTGCACATACCTGGCGTGTTGGAAGGGTCCGTTCCGTGTACTTTTCAATGTCCTTAGCCTTTATGTCTTGTCTATATGTGAGAGCCCGACAATCAGTTATCCGTCCTTGCAGTTCCACATCGATCTTTCCAACTCGGCGAATATCAGAAAGTAGATAATCTTTTATATAGCCTGTGAGAGAGACATACTAGTGGGTGGCAGAAACAAGCAAACTGCCCGAAACAACAGATACCAAAAAGTTCTGTTGGTCCATAAAAGCTCATAGGATACAAATAACTCTGATACAACCATGTCAGATTTTTGCATTAGGAGAAAAGAACAAAAAGAATTAAAGACCCATCATCTAAAAGGAGACTCCAACCTTAGGAAGCGTGACACAGTTTTAAAAATCCTCCTTGATCTAGTGAACATCACTTGAAAGCTGAGCTTTCTTTGCCAAGCCTTGTAGAGGGAAAAGTTGGAACATGTCACCAACTCAGTGGTGTTAATGAGTGAAAAAGAAGTATCAAAGATCTAATATCTACAAGGAAACAACCAACTCTAAGATGTTTGATGCAGTTTAACAACCATGACACCCCCTACCCTACCCCACCCCACCCCACCCTAAATCTAATGAACATCACTTGAAAGCTGAACCTTCTTTGCCAAGTTTTGTAGAGGAAAAAGTTAATTTTACATAAGAGCAACCTATATGATAAATCTAACATAGAACTTTAAAAGTCAAGTGAACAAGTGGACACTTCCGTGCATCCAAAATAGCACAGCAATCTCACTTGAAATCAAAACAAAGTCAAGAAGTTGGTCCTTGCATCTGTACAAAAAAAACAGGTGGTATGGGAAACAACTGAAGAGATGCTCCTTTATAAAATGAATTTGCACATTGAGGCATTAGAAAGTAGAGTCTGATTCCGTAGTCAAGTAATTTTCTCAGAAAGTCTGAAAGTCACCGAACATGCAATGATTTTGGATCTGCAAGATTGATCACAAAACGGACACCAAAAAGCATTGATGTTATATCATCGATGTTATATAATCGAGTTACAGTTTTTAACTTGTCAATGATAACCTCACTTTGTTGGAGCTGAACGAGAATATATGAAGTAACTTTCTCGTGGTAAGCTGCACATCAATAAATCAAGAAATATAACATATGATGAAACACTTCCATCACACTGAAAGAATTACTATTGCTTCCAAGCACCAAGATTTGGTGAAGTGGTTATTAGAAGAGATTAAAGATGAAGAAGTAAAAAGAGAACGGTGATAACCAAGAAGTGGACATGGAAACGATAGACAGGACCCTCTACCTGAATCTTCTAAGTGAAGACATCGAAGCAAAAGATGACCCAGGAGTCCGTTGAATGACATTATCACGAGTAAGTAACATTCCAATAAGTTGAACCAATTCCTCTAGAAGTTGAAAAAAGGTTGAGACAACTGACAATGATGCAACTGCTTCCCCCAGCACAAGAATACATAAAAACTAAGCTAGTAAGGGAAAGGTGAGAAAATAAATAGACAAATAACTTTTGCAAGGCTAAGAAATTTTTAGAACAACCCAAAGATCATTCATGAGATATATGAAGGTAGCTCATCACCTCCAACACTAATGAAGTAGTTGCATGCAAATGATCTTTATATAACCAAAAGATCAGAAGGACCAGTTTTCTTTAGGGAAAGTTTACCCCATAGTGACATTTGCGATTATGCTTGTATTAGCTGCAATTGCAGATCCAGCATCGTGCATAAGCTAAGAACAGAATGCTTGTTGACGAGGTTCATATGACGAGCCCCTAATTGTAGCTGTAAACTATATTAATTGGTACACATCGGACACTAATAGACAATAGTAATGTGCACCACACCTCTAAAAGAAACAACACTGTAAGCAAAACTCCTGAGTGACAACTATCTGGGCCACAAATATGTTCGATAAATACTATGTTTCCTGATTTCCATGAACAAAGAGTATTCTATTTTCCTCTTCCAACGGTTGGGACATGGCAATCAGCATTTATAGATATCCATAGGTTAGCCGGATAATAAATCCACATAACAACAGAGAACCGAGGACTCTTTTCATGTCTACCAACACCACAAAACGACAGAGTTCTACGACACCATCATCCCGATTAAAGATTCCGAGCGTAACTGATCTAAACATTCAATGCAATACTATTCATATCATAATTTTCACCTGCACTGTACTTCGTCTTCCATCGTAAAGACAAATAAACAGCATCAGCTCCAATTCAATGAGAATCCTGAATAAGAAAAAACCAACCGGATCCCGCTCCAAAGATCCCCAGAAGATTTAATCTCATTCTCAATTCCATGGAATACCAACAAACATCCAAAACACAAAGAAGCAAAATTTGTCATTTGCCACATTGCGGTAAATATCTTACGCTTATAAACCATAATTGAATCGTATATACGTATCAATACAAAGAGACCCACCTCGTTCCTTCATGATGTTGAGAAATGATGCCATGAGGATGGAGACGGGCTGTAGATGGACGGTAGCCTTGCTCCGCTTCTCTGCGTTCACAATCTTGCTCAACGCCTCGTTCAATATCCTCCTCCCCATTTCAAAACACAAACGATGACTGGTGGAAACCCCAAAACACTCCACAAACACCCTAAGAAAACCTCGATGCAGAGGAGAATGACGATACTTTGATAACTACGCATTTATAACGTTAAATAATGTTGATATGATATTTAAGAAAAGATCAGGTCTCACGGGTTGGTTTGGAATGTCAATAGATTGGATATATTCAATATCTGCTCCAACTCTGAACCCGGTAACTGAGATCCATAGATAATATGAGATAATTGTACATAGAGCAATATCTCATCTGGCTAGAGGGTTGACTCACAAGTAGAAGGTCATGAATTCGATAAGTGTGGTTTTTATCTGGCTTAGGCATCCCCATCGTATCAAGAAAATTATATAAGAGCATTAATTAGATACAATATCAAATTTGGCTGGTGCATACAAACGGATATCTGATATCCAAAATGAGTTAAACTGTGTTTTAATTCTTTAGAACTTCTTTGGTCTTAAGCATAAAATCCAAATCTGGTTACTCTATTATCCAGTTGGATCTCTGGTAATCCATATTCAGATCCAAGTTAAGGTCTCTAGGTTTGGCTTGTGTTCAGCTGAATGAGGGTGTTGGCACTCTTATATTTTCCTTAAACGAAGTTTTAGCATGGGATAATGACATAATGTGTATTTTTTTCATTTGAGGGTATTTGTTATATAAACATGATAAATTGTGCGTAAACATGTGTGCAACCTACTTAAAATTCATAGCAAGTGTTATTTTTCGTAAAATCACTATAAAACCCATGAGAAAACTTTTACATGTGAATATTTGGTCATATTTTGACAATCAATGAGCAAAAACTCTACTGACATCCAATGTAACACTTTGTGTTTAGTCTCATGATGTAAAAGTGGCCCACTTTATGTAAAATGAGATGATCTCATCATGGTGCAAACATGACCTGAGTATTTTTCCAACTCATGGCAAAGTTGATAAGCTGGGCATGAACAATAAGCATCCACTCAATGGATACTCTCACACACACACATATAGATATACAGAGAGAGTGATACTAGATCCTGTCCACTTCGACATTGTCTATTCATATCAATTTTTTACTTCAAAATTTGGACTGTACGAGTATAATAAAGTTGTTTTTCATATATTATTTTTAAATATCTTTCTATAAGCTTCGTACCTTTCAATGTATATTTAGCTAGAAGGCTTCAAGAGGTCCACTTGAACGCGTACTCTAGGATGCTACTATAAGCCTCTTGCTCGAGACATTGTCATATCATCTTCCCATACGAATTCCGGTGACTTCCATAACCTGCAGGCTGTATCATTCAAGTTCAAGGGGATGTTTGGAAGTCGTATCCACTGTTGCCTCCTCTCTGGCCAAGGAAGCATTGAAATCGGAACACTCTATCACACAGTAAGGTAGATTTACTGTAACGGTTGCAGTAGCTTATAGTAATGCAGCTTCGCTATAAGCTTACAGTAGCAGTAGTAGCAGCGTAAGCTTGTTTCACATGTATACATTGTCAGATCTATATTGAGCTGAGGTGAGACATGCAGCCTGCGCAAATTTGGAATATAATCAATAAAAATCGTATTCTGTTTCAACTATCGCCCCATCTCTATTCATTGGTACGAGAAAGACAGAACTTACTTTGAAATTAATGGGATGAACAATGAGGAAAATGATATTTTGGAAATTCATATTTCTGCCTGACACCAGGTATTCTATACTTCCCGCATCAACTACTAATTATTGGGCTATGGCTGAATACATGAAATATACTACATTGCCCCACCCTGAAACATTTCCTACCTTATCGTTTTGGACATAATGGTTTTTCCATGCCGCACCAAAGAAAATGTATACATGTGCTGCTGTATTGTATATATATTGAGAAACATCAGTATGTTCAGGCAAATTTTCAAGAATCCGGTAGACACAGAATTCTTGTTTTCATTTGGGAAAATAAAAATTAATAACAGTGCCGGAATTTGCTTGGGAATCCACATACCAACACATCCCAACCTAGTTTCTTTGTTTATGCATCAACAGGAGAATTGGAAATCTCTCGAGGTCTGAAATTTAAATTAGAGAATTTAAAAGGGGCATAGACTTGAGATATCATTGTTGGAGTGAAATCCGAACAAAATATTTTTGAGTTCTCTTTCCCTTAAATTCACTGCAATCCACACCCATAAAGGTAGTGCCCTTCTTGATCCTTGGTCTTGGTACTTCCATAGTTTACATGGAAAAAGAAGCAAAGATTAGCTCATCATACGGGAATTCACCGATTACCACACTTGAAAATTCTTGCTTCTTTTGAGAAGCATCATAATACTCCTTATTTCGGTATATCATACTGCCTTCACAAGGAAAAGGTAGAGAAGAATTATGGTATAAATACATAAAACGAGAGAAACACGATTAAGGTGGTTTGTTTGGCCTCACTAATTTAAGGGTCTACCAGTGAACTGTCGCACATCTTCTTGAATGAGTTGAAACTGCTTACATCTTCCTGACTTTCAGTTGAGTTGAAGCAGGTAGGCTTGTATAAACTGCATCTCCGTAATGGAGAATCAAATTGATACGTGCAAATACCAACTTGCACTCTCCAAGTTTAACTCATATACTAACGCTCTCAGAACCATAGCATAGACACGATAAAAAGGATGCAGAACATGCCATTTTATGCATTCTATGTATATATAGAACAGGGGACGTGACACATGCAACTCCAAATTAAACAGTGATACCCTGAAAAAGGTAAAATACATGCAATATTCTTTTTAATTTTCACATACAACAAATGGGAAGCTAGTAGAAACACTAGGAAGGTTCTTTGTGGCTGAAGCATATTTTCTCAAACAGGCGGAGATTTTGATGGAAATTTTCAAAAATCATATATAGCCTAAGCAAAAATTACTTGAACCCTCCTTAGTCTGCAAGAGTGAACATAGCTCGGCATGTGCTTTCTCCAACAATAACGGTCACATGTGCTCTATTTGCTAGAGCCCTCTGCTGACCTCTCAGATAGATAATGCTCAAGCATGTCTTCTTCATCATCTGCACTTACATGAATGCGAGGAAGAGTCAAGCCTTATGTAGCAGGGTTACACCAATCAGTAATAAGCACTAAACCGATCTCTATGTAAATAAATAGGGAGATAGTGATCTGTAGATACCAACAACAACAACCAAGCCTTTTCCCACATTAGGTGGGAGATGGTAACTCCACCATGTAAGGGATCAGCCTTGCATGGCCGGTCCCAAGTCCGGATAAAAGAAGAGGGTTGTGTTAGGTTTTCGACAGCCAACGTAAAACTTTGTCGGACTTATTTACCATGAATTTAATAAATTATGATAGGGATCTCTGGAAACAAAGAATCCATGTAGCCGACCCCATTTAGTATGGGAAAAGGCTTATGATGTGTAGATGCATAAATTTAATCTGCAAAGGTGGAATAAGGCAAAAACACAAATTCTCGAATGGCAGGTGCAAAAGATCACCTTCAAAATCATCATCAAACTCAATGTCTTCCTCTTCTTCCTCTGATCCTTCCACAGCGACAACAGACCCTTTCTGCATTTAACCACAAAACCTTAGATTAGATCACTTTCTGTAAACATGAAAGAAGATACACAAGGTTTAGCATAAATGCCGGATATAGCAACCAGAATCATGAGCCAATTACATGATGGTCAACACTATTACAACAAATTACCAATAATATTAATAGTAACACAGAACTTCACAGTTAGAAGAGATACCGCAGCATGCCTTCCACTTTCAAACCATTGTCTTCCTGTTAGTTTCTTCTCCTTGGGAGCTGAAAGCGCTGAATCTGGCATCAGTCTGCAACCAGAGGTGATCTTTGAGTGGCAAAATAAGCATTGATCTTACTCTGTAAAAATTTCATGAAAAAGAGATATGACGACATCCATTATCAGATGCGAGTAAAAAGTCCACAATGAAAATTTTAAATATTAAGTTATTAAAGAAATACTGTCAAAAGACTTAAAATGCATATGAAACCAACCTCAATGGTGAGGAAAGGAGTGAGTATTCCAATGACATTAAATGCAATATTTCTCCACAAGTAACCTTTTTGTGCTTGCTCCATTGAGAAAAGGAGAAAGCTTAACCACCCAACATCAACTTTTAGTTATGAATTTACAAATAAAAAAATGAACAAAGAAGAAAAGAGCGCATCGAGCTATTCGGACTAAACGGTGGAACCTCAAAAGCGAGAAAGAAGATATATTTAAACAAAAAGTCCTTCAAAGAGATGTTTGGAATTATGTTGGTACACCCTGTGATATGTGGAACAATATGGCTATACATATTAGGAAAGTGGCGAAAGATGTGTTAGGGGTATCTAAGGGAGGTGTACCGGCACAAAAAGAAGCTTGGTGGTGGAGTGAAGTAGTACAAAATAAAATCAAGGCAAAGAGGGCATGTTACAAATTACATTATGCTAAGAAAACTAGTGAAACTTTAGAAGCTTATAAGAAAGCAAAGAAGGAAGCGAAAAAGGCCGTTGGTGAAGCAAAAGATAAGATTTGGGAGGACTTATATAAAAAAACTCAACTCAAAAGAGGGTGAAAGAGATATTTTTAGGATAGCTAGGGCTAGAGATAAGAAAACTAAAGATCTTAATTGTGTTAGATGCATAAAAGACAATGATGAAAAAATTCTAGTGGCAAATGATGATATAAGAAATAGATGGAAAAACTATTTTTATAATATTTTTAATGAAAATAAAGATGTTAGTATTAGTTTAGGAGATTTAGCTAAGTCAGAAAGTATATAAACCACAATTTCTACCGACGTATTCAAAAGAATGAAGTCAAAGAGGCTCTTAAACATATGAAGGGTGGTAAATCGGTAGGACCAAATAATATTCCTATAGAAGTTTGGAAAATACTAGGAGAAATTGGAATCACTTGGCTCACAAGACTATTTAATGAAATATGGAAAAACAAAAAGATGCCCGAGGAATGGAGAGCAAGTACACTTATACCCATATATAAGAACAAGGGAGACATTCAAAATTGTGCAAGTTATCAAGGTATCAAGTTAATGAGTCATACTATGAAATTATGGGAAAGAATTATCGAACGTAGGTTTACAACAGAGAACCAATTTGGATTCATGCCAGGGAGATCTACTATTGAAGCAATTCACCTTTTGAGACGTCTTACGGAACATTTTAGAGCAAAAAAGAAAGACCTTCACATGATATTTATTGATCTAGAAAAAGCTTATGATAGGGTACCGAGGGAGGTTCTTTGGAAAACTTTGGAAAAAAGAGGTATCTCATTGACATATATTAACCTTATAAGAGACATGTATAATGGTGCAAAAACATGTGTGAGGACTCATGAAGGAACGATAGACTTCTTTGAAGTTAATATTGGGTTACATCAAGGATCAACTTTAAGTCCATACTTATTTATAATGGTGATGGATGAGTTAACCAAACATATTCAAGATGAAGTACCTTGGTGTATGTTATTTGCAGATGACATTGTATTAGTAGAGGAGTCTAAGGAAAAAGTTAATAGAAAATTGGAACTATGGAGAGAAATATTAGAAAGCAAAGGCCTATGGAATGTAAGTTTGATCATTTGGTTACTTCAGAGGACATAGAAATTAAAATTGGCACACATTGCATTCCCCAAAAGGAAAGTTTTAAATACTTAGGGTCAATTTTTCAGAGTGATGGAAGAATTGATGGAGATGTTACACATAGAATTAATGCTCGTTGGTTAAAATGGAGAGGAGCATCAGGTATTCTTTGTGATAAGAAGATACCATTAAAATTAAAAGGTAAATATTATAGAGCAGCAATTAGGCCTGCCATGTTTTATGGTTATGAGTGTTGGGCAGTTAATCATCAACATGTACAAAAGATGTCTGTGACAGAAATGAAGATGTTGAGATGGATGAGTGGTCATATAAGAAAAGACCGTATACATAATGAGGTTATTAGAAACAAATTAGGAGTGGCACCAATAGAGGATAAAATGAGAGAACATCGTTTAAGATGGTTTGGACATATAGAAAGAAGATCAAAAGAAGAACCTGTAAGAAGGTTAGAAAAACTAAATTTGGAAAGTATTAAAAGAGGTAGAGGACGACCACAAAAGTGTTGGAAAGAAACAATGAAGAATGATCTAGCTTATTGGGAGTTAACTGCCAACATGGCACATGATAGGGATTCTTTGGAAAGAATCCATGTAGCCGACCCCATCTAGTATGGGAAAAGGCTTAGTTGTTGTTGTTGTTGTTGTCCATTGAGAAAAGGATAATGAGGTTTTCAGAAGAATGTGATTGACAATGCACCAATGAAGACTTTGTGTAAACAAAATAAATGAACAGAGAAAAGACTGGAGCAATACGGAACAAAGAATCAAGGAACCACTTTAATTAGTTTGCATTCACATAGCAGCGAGATTAACTTTGCATCTCTTGATTTTGCAACCCAATAAATACAGTTTACAAGAGTCAATTATTCATGGGACTGTCTCTTCAAAGCAAAAAAAGAAAAAACAAGTTGAGCTATTGAGAAAGCATATGGATATTGTACACTTCTGAAAAACCTAGGCATGACCTATGCTTTGAAGTGCAAGAAACCTGTCCTAAATGAAGTATGAGATACAGGCAAAAGAAGTAACTACTTAGACTGACTTGATTCTACAATGAAAAAGAGGATAACATAATTTTCATGTACAATCAACTGGTGCATGTTTGAGTACTCCTTGACTATTTGGTCAATTTATAAGACACTTGATTGCAAAAACGTGCGCTTGCGGTGATCATTTACTTGGAAGCAAAACTTGCAATTAAGTTCACAGACGTGATTTTAGAAAATTCAATGTCAAAAGAAAACCAAAAACATACTCAGCCTTCACCATATTATGTAATGATAAAAGTAGTTTAACGCAAATGACATGGACTCCAGCAATGAAACAGTATATATATCTCAAAACTAACCATACTGCAAACAATGCCCAAAATGTGAACTCTTCACACTTTCGGAACGTAGAGATTGTGATTTATAAGCCCACAAACCTAAGACTGATGATTTATCAAATGCTTTTCAAATCTTATCTACAGAAAAGTAAGTGTAAATAGTCAATTCTTATGTTCTTCAGCATGGTGATCACATTTTGACGGTTATACAACAACAACAACTAAGCCTTTTCCCATACTAGATGGGGTCGGCTACATGGATTCTTTGTTTCCACAGATCCCTATCGTGTGCCATGTTAGCAGCTAACTCACAATAATCTAGATCATTCTTTATTGTTTCTTTCCAACACTTTTGTGGTCGTCCTCTACCTCTTTTAATACTTTCCAAATTTAGTTTTTCATACTTTCTTACAGGTTCTTCTTTTGATCTTCTTTCTATATGTCCAAACCATCTTAAACGATATTCTCTCATTTTATCCTCTATTGGTGCCACTCCTAATTTGTTTCTAATAACCTCATTATGTATACGGTCTTTTCTTGTATGACCACTCATCCATCTCAACATCTTCATTTCTGTCACAAACATTTTGACGGTTATGTTTAACAAAAAAAACCCGCTGCAATGTTTCTCCATTTGTGTATTCTACTTAAAGCACATGCTTGTGTACACATGCATGCATGTCTGTGTGTGCTTGAACACCTGTTTTATTATCAGAGATTAGCATACTTTGCTCGCTCAAGAGCTAATTCTGCTTCAAATCGTTCTCTCCATGCAAGAAATGTTTCAACTGTGACTGGTTCTCCATGTGGCACAATTATCTGGAAAAAGGTACATCCAAATGAATTAGTTGCATGGAAAAGAGAAAATTGCAGCCCATCATATCACTTTCATTAATAGAATACATTTTTGAGAACATGGAAAGCACCATAAAGTGTATAAGAATGTGTAACTTTATAATACAACATAATAGCAAAGGGATGTAATTTTTAATGAACATTTGGAAAAAATCTAGTAATGGTTTATTGGTGTCTCCTTTGTTGCTTCACAAAGCAAAATCTAAGTTAAACAAGGCAAGCTTGTTCTACAACAACAACAACAACAACAACTAAGCCTTTTCCCATACTAGACGGGGTCGGCTACATGGATTCTTTGTTTCCACAGATCTCTATCGTGTGCCATGTTAGCAGTTAACTCCCAATAAGCTAGATCATTCTTTATTGTTTCTTTCCAACACTTTTGTGGTCGTCCTCTACCTTTTTTAATACTTTCCAAATTTAGTTTTTCTAACCTTCTTACAGGTTCTTCTTTTGATCTTCTTTCTATATGTCCAAACCATCTTAAACGATGTTCTCTCATTTTATCCTCTATTGGTGCCACTCCTAATTTGTTTCTAATAACCTCATTATGTATACGGTCTTTTCTTGTATGACCACTCATCCATCTCAATATTCATTTCTGTCACAGACATCTTTTGTACATGTTGATGATTAACTGCCCAACACTCATAACCATAAAACATGACAGGCCTAATTGCTGCTGTATAATATTTACCTTTTAATTTTAATGGTATCTTCTTATCACAAAGAATACCTGATGCTCCTCTCCATTTTAACCAACCAGCATTAATTCTATGTGTAACATCTCCATCAATTCTTTCATCACTCTGAAAAATTGACCCTAGGTATTTAAAACTTTCCTTTTGGGGAATGCAATGTGTGCCAATTTTAATTTCTATGTCCTCTGAAGTAGCCAAATGGTCAAACTTACATTCCATATATTATGTCTTTGTTCTACTAAGTCAGAGGCCTTTGCTTTCTAATGTTTCTCTCCATAGTTCCAATTTTCTATTAACTTTTTCCTTAGACTCCTCTACTAATACAATGTCATCTGCAAATAACATATACCAAGGTACTTCATCTTGAATATGTTTGGTTAACTCATCCATCACCATTATAAATAAGTATGGACTTAAAGTTGATCCTTGATGTAACCCAATATTAACTTCAAAGAAGTCTGTCGTTCCTTCATGAGTCCTCACACATATTTTTGCACCATCATACATGTCTCTTATAAGGTTAATATATGTCAATGGGATACCTCTTTTTTCCAAAGTTCTCCAAAGAACCTCCCTCGGTACCCTATCATAAGCTTTTTCTAGATCAATAAATATCATGTGAAGGTCTTTCTTTTTTGCTCTAAAATGTTCCATAAGACGTCTCAAAAGGTGAATCGCTTCAATAGTATATCTGTCTGGCATAAATCCAAATTGGTTCTCTGTTGTACTTGATACTTGTCTTAACTTACGTTCGATAATTCTTTCCCATAATCCAAATTGGTTCTCTAAAATGTTCCAAAGTTTGATACTTGTCTTCAAGGCAAGCTTGTTCTGATCAACTAAATTTAGCAGCCAATTGATATGAAGAGATGGTGATGGGGAGGGTGGGGGACAGGTATACCTATACCTAGCCCCACCCGAACCTCAATGAGGCCAGTACAGGTTTCCATTCTCTTTTCCAAGATATAACAGGGGGAGTATGGAGAAGAAACAAGGCATATGTATGTGTGTGTGCCCATATATACATGGGTTGGGGCACCTTATCCCCATAGCCGAACCCAAGCCTGATTGGATCGAGTTGGGTCAGGGCTGCACCGAGTCGGGTCAATATCACCATCCCTACCAGTTGGATCTTCTGATCTATGATCTCATTCCAATTCGAAACAGCATGTGACATACTCTGCTCCCCAAATGTGAGAGCATCATGTGGTCTTCGATCTTTACATCATCAGTCCAGTTCTATATGCTTGAACAATTTCTCCAAATAGAAACATTGTCTCATCCCTCACGTGATATTAATCAAATATCACACTAAGTAATTATCTTATGTCATAAGATAAGATGCTGTGTGGTAATTGAGGAAAACAATATAATTTTCTAGATGGTACCTATCTAGGCTGTGACATAAGATATTATTGTATAGTACCATATGATGTGGCACGATATTTACAACATCATGACCAAATTGCTAATAAAACAGAATCACATTTATGCAGTGACTGAAATCCTTTCTTGATGATGGTTTCTAAATTATCTGGAGCCTCTACGCATCTCTCTTTATAAAGAAGAAAATTCAGGTGTGAAGTTTCTATCCAGCCTTTTCACACAATACATCAATGCCAGAGTGAATGATTATGAAAATACTATCTGCAAATGCATATCTAAATCTTGTCTACCAAATCAACCCATCAATAAGTTTAACAACAAATTGCTGTCAGTCCTTTCATAGACTTATTATTTTATGATCGCTACAGATTTTGGCCACATTCTCTTCATGAAGCCAAGGTTTCACTCAGTAGTGTCAGAATGTTCAAGGAGTGAGTTATATTTTATGGTGCCGAAGGTTGGTCATAGAAGCATGTTGCAAGACATTAATGGTAATTAGATTAGGATTACTCGGCCAGAAATTGAAGATAGCCTTCTTTAAAAGATTGCAGTGTATGAAGCTCTTATGTGATTGTTTGATCTATTTAGGTTACAGAAGATTAACGCATATCCACACAGTGTCATCCTTGAAAACATACTAAAATGTGACGTTGATGATTGCATGGCCACTGGTAGTTCAGGGTCCCACATTTCTCAAGATATAAGACTATGGTAACTAATACTAGTGGCATGAAAGGTGGTCATTTAGCTTCAATGTCTTTTACTTGTATTGGCATCACACATATTGCCAATACCCTTTATTCCAATAAAATTGAGACGCAGCAGCTTATCATTTCAATGTTCTGCTAAAGCCCATTCCTTCCAACTCAACTGCTAGTAGGAAAACCAGCTTGTTCGTTTCCTCAGGTCAATAGAGCGTATTTGTGCGATACTTGTATGCACTGTTAAACACTTCTCAGCCATATTACTCTCTTTCAGAGGTTCACACATTATGTACAACTCTAAGTGTGATCAGTGGGGATAAATGAAGAAAGATGGAAAATATTTACCTCCGACTGAAAAATCTGGAAGTTACATAAGCTTTATTCCATTGCCATTAGAAACAAAAGCAGGAAAGTAAGATGCTCTTGAGACCAAGACTTGATCCACTCCACTCAATTCCTCTCTTCTCGGAATCAAGGGGTGAGAAGAAAACAACTTTATGTTGAAGAATATGTTTTTTAGTGTTAGTTTTAATAATTTTGATGTTTTAGGTATTATTGTAATTGCTCATAGTACTAAAAGTATTTTGGTCATTTTGTGTTTAACAACCCATTATATAAGGGGTAGACTTCTTGTATTGAGGTTAAGAGATTGAAATTAAGAAAGAGAGAGAGAAAGGAGGGACGACCTCCATTAAAGGGCTTGTCCCCTCCTCCGATTTCCATATTTTCTCTTCATTATTCTTATCGTGTTGTGATTTTCGATCTTCCGTTGCGCTACCCACGATTTTCAACATGGTATCACAGCTTTAAATCGATGGGAACAGCGGCTGCAAGCAAGTTTTGTAGAAGAAAAAGGAGGCTGCGAACTTCACTTCCCAAGTTATCATGAACCACATCTGGCATATCGGAAATGGTTATGCCTATGTGCTCGATTGCCACACCTGCCACATAGAGATCCTCACCAAGATTGACAGGCATTCTGGCAAGGAGCTCGAGAAGGAGCCCAAGTTTTTAAAGAATGGAGATGTTGGATTTGTTAAGATGATTCCCACCAAGCCCATGGTGGTGGAGACCTTCGAGTATCCTCCACTGGGGCGTTTTGTTGTGCATGACATGAGGCAGATTGTGGTTGTTGGTGTCATCAAGACTGTGGAGAAGAAAGATCCTAGTGGCGCTAAGGTCGCCAAGTCTGCTGCAAAGAAGAAATGAACGATCTATGAGGTAGAACTCCAGGTCTTTTCTGTTGTAGTTCCATTCGGAGTCATTATTGAGTCTTTGTGTCATAGTATTTTTGGAAACCTTTCACTGTTGGTAAGATTATTGGTTGATGGTGTTAAGATGCAGCACAATTGGGTTCTAGATAGGTGTTGTTGTGTTTCTTCTGTTTGTTGTTTGCAGTCTACGAACCTGTCTCGCAACATCCAATCAAGTGTTGCAAGCACTTTGAAATCGACCAAGACAAAAATGGAAAAGGAATCCTTCTCTTCTAGGTGGTTATTTTGTGTTGAGACAGACCATGGGCAGCCGAGTGGACCCTAGCATAGTTCAGTTTTTTAACACAATGATTAATATATAGTATGCAAGATGCACAACAATTGTTTGATGAAATGCTCCATAGAAGCTTTTGTTGGAGATCAACTTAATCTTGATTATCTAGATTAGGAATTTAATTTTATATGTAGATTTAGTTATTTATGTAAGTGTAATAGATTTAGTTATTTATGTAAGTAAGTGTAATATGGGTCCTAATGGATCAGTTTTGGATCCATTAGGACCCATATCCTACCAGTCACTTATTAGGGGTAGTTATGTCTTTCAAGTTAGATTGTTAGTATATATAATTCGTGAGTCATTAGGGTTTGTCAAGTTAAGAAAACGTGATTTGGAGCAGGGCGGTAGCATGTGGCCGACCAGTCCCTGTGGGCAGTTCTTGATGTAAGTATTTTCCATTTAGCAATATAAGTGAAATTTTTCAATGTTAAATTCAACATGGTATCAGAGCCTCTTCTGTGAAAAGTTTAGCGGAACTTTGGAAATCAACCACAAGAAATTCCCATTGAAAGTTGCAGAAAAAGTGGATGTTCAGAAATTTTTTAACAGGTAATGTATCAAAGGGTTTATTTAATCAGTGTGTGATAATCTGAGTGAAAGTTATTATGGATTGAAGTAGACGATATCTTTTATCAAGTGATTAATGAAATCAAATTATTAGTGCATGTATTTACGACAGGCTGACACATTCACAGCGTGATTAAATGTATATTTGATCATCTATTCTCAGCGGGCAGATCTGATAATTCACGGCAAGTCAATATTCTCAGCGGGCAGTTCAGAATATTTCGGCATACTTCATAAAGTGATTACATATTGATTATTGATCTGAAATTAATATTCACGGCAAGTTAAGATCCTGGCAGTTCTGACTATTTATGACAAATCAAGACTCTTACATAAAGTTCTTCTTCTTGTTGATGATAGCTAGTCACTACTTGATTAAGATCAAGAGATTACGTTATATACCAACTGTGAGTAATTTTCTTTGGTGAAATTAATATATACCAGTGACTTTAAAGACAATAAGAAGGAACATAAGGGAATGGAACAAAATCACCAAAGGTTGTGATAAAGGAGAAAATTACAAATTACAAATCTGAAACTAGATGGAAAGAATTATCTCCAATGGGCCAGATCTATGGAACTCGCTGTCATGGCAAGGGGGCGATGGAACTATCTTACAGGTGAAATTCTCAAACCTCCTATTGCATATCCTTTGTATTCTCGGTGGTGTAAGGAAAATACACTTGTTAGTGCTTGGCTTATACCATCTATGATACCTTCGATTGGCAGTACCTTTATATTTTTAGATTCAGCAAAAGATATTTGGCTAGCAGTCCAAGAGGTATATGCTCAGAGGAAGAATATTGCAAAAAAATATGATATTATTGAAAAGATCAGAAATTGCAGACAGGGAAGTAGATCAATAAGTGAATATTATGCAGAACTCAGAGGTCTGTGGGAAGAATTACAATTGTATTCAAAGACCAAATGCCAAACTTGTACATAGGAGCGAAACGAAGAATTTGAAGAACGTAAAGTGTTTGACCTTCTATGGAGCACATCTTTAGAATACGAAGCCATAAAGAACAACATCCTCATCAGAGAAGAACTTCCCTCCTTGAGTACAGTATATTCACTCCTTCGGGAAGAAGACCGGAAACATTTAGAAAAGAAAACCAAAATTAATACTGAGACCTCAGTACTTGTCGGAAAGAATACTTATGTTTCACCCTTTGCTCGAGGAAGAGGAAGCTATGGTAGAGGCAGAGGCAGATCTGGACTGACATCTGAAGAAAAGGAAATAATTTGCTCCCATTGTGAAAAATCGCGACACACCAAGGAGACTTGTTGGGATCTGGTTGAAAAGCCTACTTACTTTCAGAATAAATCTAAGGCGTATTTCAGCAATGATCAGATTGATAAACAAACGACTGAAGATAATTCAACTTTGCTGGTTGATATGAAAAAAGAGATAGAATTGTTAAAGGCCCACCTGACTGATTCGCAATTGCCATCTACATCTTCTCATAGTGACTCACAAGCAACCATCGCCTATCCATTTTCATTTCTAACTCAGGGTAATGTAAATTCTTTCTATTCAAGAATATGGATTATTGATTCTGGAGCTACAGACCATATGGTCAGCAGGAGAGAATTTTTTGATACGTATGAAGTGATACAGGGGAACATCAATATCAAACTAGCAGAAGGAACTCTTACTCCAATTGGGGGAAGAGGAAGTGTTATTACATCCTTTGGAACTTTACAAAATGTTTTACATGTTCCAAACATATATCAGTGAACTTATTATCTATATTTGCTATGACTCAAGATCTGAAATGTAGAATAACATTTGATTCCACTAGATGTGTATTTCAGGAAATCAAGACGGGGAAGGTTTATAGTCAGGATAACATAAAGAGAGGCCTCTATTTTTGCGAAGACAATAAAGGATATGCACTATAATCACTATCATTACAGAGAAGTAGAGAGAAGATATACCTCATTGGCATAGGCGATTAGGCCATTTACCTTTTTCAAAAATAAAGTTGTTATTACCAGAATTTAGTACTTATAATGATGTGAACTTGAATTGTGAAACTTGCTAGAAGGCAAAACATAACCGTATTTCATTTCCATTAAATAAAGATAGAGCTTCTATTCCATTTGATATTGTACATTCTGATATTTGGGGCCCGTGCTCTACGACTTCTGTGCATGGATGTAAGTTTGATATTGTACATTCTGATATTTGGGGCCCGTGCTCTACGACTTTTGTACATGGATGTAAGTACTTTGTGTCATTTATCGATGATTGTAGTAGATTTATTATAATTTACCATAATTTACCTTATGAAGACTAAAGATGAAATAAAGAAAATCCTTCCAGTATACTGTCAGTTTGTGTAAAGAATCAATTTCAGAGTACCATAAAAAAAATCGCGGTAGCAATGGTGGAGAATTTATGTTCCAATCTCTTCACTCTTAATTTTTTACAGCATGGAATCCTACACCAGACATCATGCTCTCACTCTCCTCAACAAAATGGTATTGCAGAAAAGAAGAATCAACATATCTTAGAAGTGGCGAGAACACTCTTAATCGGAAGCAATGTACCAAAATATTATTGGGGCGAAGTAGTTCTGACATCTGTGTTTCTTACAAACCGTATGCCAAGCAGAATTCTTAGTGAAAATACTCCCTTTCACTCTTTATGTCCATCTCAGAAACAATTTCATGTACTACCAAGAGTTTTTGGTTGTACCTGCTTTGTTCATATTTATCAAGGGGCCCGAGATAAATTAGATGCAAGATCAATCAAGTGTATTTTCTTGGGATATTCAACTATCCAGAAGGGATATAAGTGTTATGATCCATTAAAGAAGAAATTTTATGTTACAATGGATGTTACTTTTCACGAAGACACACCATTTTATAAAGTAAAAGAAGATTCCTTATCAGATATGCAGTCTACTCAGGTGTTTCCACTTCCTCTTGTTGAAATTCCATCCATTCATGAAGATACAGAGGCTAACACAATTCCTTCTAAAGAAAAGGAGTGGCAAGTATATAATAGAGGTAGCCGAAGAATACTTTTCCAACATCATAATGTTGATAGAAATTTACAACAAGAATCAGACTTACCTCTTCCTCAAGTTACTTCTTATAATCCAGACATACCTCTTCCTCAAGTTACTTCTTATAATCCAAACAGTGAATTGGATGATCTACCTATTGCTATCAGGAAAGGCAGACGTACAGTCGGTAAATATGCCTTGGAAAAAATGGTATCTTACTCTAATTGTCCTAGAGAATATCAGTTATTCGTAATGAATGCAGAGAATACATTCATTCTAAGAACATACGAAGAAGCCAAACAACTTCCAAAATGGAAAGCTGCTATGGAAGAGGAAATTTCAGCTCTTGTGCGTAACCAAACTTGGGATTTAACTGATCTACCATTAGGAAGGAAAACTGTGGGATGCAAGTGGGTATTTTCTGTAAAGTATAAGGCTGATGGTAATATAGAAAGATATAAAGTTAGATTAGTAGCTAAAGGATATAGTCAGTCTTATGGGATTGATTCAGAAATATTTGCACCCGTGGCTAAGATGAATACTATCAGAATTCTGTTGAGTCTGACGATCAACAAAGGATGGGAACTATGACAGTTGGACGTGAAGAATCCTTTCCTTCAAGGTGATCTCACAGAAGATATTTATATGGACTTACCCCCTGGATATTGCTATGGGCATGAACAAGAAAAGGTATGTAAATTAAAGAAATCAATCTATGGATTGAAACAATCTCCACGAGCATGGTTTGAAAAATTTAGCGATGGGGTTCGAACCCTTGGTTTTACACAATGCATCAGTGATCATACTCTCTTCATCAAACAAGGTCAGAAAAATATCATGTTAGTGGTATATGTTGATGACATTATTATTACAGGAGATGATACTGCAGGCATTATTGACTTAAAGAAGAGACTCAACACTCTATTCGACTTAAAAGATATGGGAAGACTGAATTACTTTCTGGGTATAGAGGTTATTTATAGAAAAAATGCTTTATTCCTATGTCAAAGAAAATATATTATGGACTTATTAAAGGAAACAAAAATGAAAGATTGTCGTGTATGCTCAACACCTATGGAGATAAAAGGAGGAGGATAATAATTGTGCAGAACCATATGAGGACACTGGCAGGTACCAGATTAGTCGAAAAGTTAATATATGTTACTATTACATGTCCTGATATCTGTTTCGTAGTTGGTTATGTTAACAGGTGGATGCATAATCCTTCCAAATATCACATGAACACTGTATTTCACATCATCAGATATTTAAAGTCTACAATAACATATGGCTTATTATATACCTCCAATTCATCACTAGACCTAAAGATATACTCTGATGTTGATTGGGCAGGTTGGAAGATAGACAGAAAATCAATCTCTGGTTATGTGGTTTGTTTAGGGGGCAACATTGTATCTTAGAAAAGTAAGAAACAATCTGTGGTATCCAAATCAAGTGTAGAAGTTGAATATTGTGCAATTGCAATGGGTATATGCGAAGGATTATGGGTGTTATCTCTTTTGACAGAACTTGGTCTCAAAATAAACACTAAGTTCCCTTTTACACAGACAGCAAAGCAGCCCCTCAAATGGCACTCAATCCAATTTTCCATGAACGGACCAAGCATATTGAGATAGATTGTCATTTCATCAGAGAGAAGATTTCACAAGGCACTTTCAATCTAATTCAATTATGTTCAGAAAGGCAATTAGCAGATATTCTCACAAAACCATCATCAGTAGGAGGATTCCAAAAAACTCTTCGTCAGTTGAAAATTACAAATCTTAAAGATTCAACTTGAGGGGGGGTGTTGGAGATCAACTTGAATCTTGATTATCTAGATTAGGAATTTAATTTTATATGTAGATTTAGTTATTTATGTAAGTAAGTGTAATAGATTTAGTTATTTATGTAAGTGTAATATGGGTCCTAATGGATCAGTTTTGGATCCATTAGGACCCGTATCCTATGGGTCACTTATTAGGGGTAGTTATGTCTTTCAAGTTAGATTGTTAGTATATATAATTAGTGAGTCATTAGCGTTTGTCAAGTTAAGAAAACATGATTTGGAGCAGGGCAGCAGCATGTGGCCGACCAGTCCCTGTGGGCAGTTCTTGATGTAAGTATTTTTTATTTAGCAATAAAGTGAAATTTTTCAATGTTAAATTCAACAGCTTTAACCCTGCACACCAACTATTTGATGAAATGCTCAAGAAGAGATGTTAACCTGCACACCAAGTGTTTGATGAAATGCAAAAGAATGAGGTTTCATGGACTTCCATTATGATGAGTTAAGCAAGAAAGAGAGGCAACCGTGTGTGGGCGCCAATGTTTAGTTGTGGGCAGGTTGGATGGAATATCTCCAATTTGCCGATTCTTGTGAAGATTGCAGACATGAGGACTGTTGAAATATTTTTGCAGCCAAAGAAACTCCTAAAAATGTTGCAGTCATGAACCTGCTGAAAATGACCAGCAATGAAGGGTGAGTTAAAAATATTACAGTCAAAGGAGATGATGAAAATATTACAGCCAAAAAATGACCAGTCATGAAGGTTGAGTTAAAGATGTTGCAGCTAAAGAAGCTGTTAAAATGTTGCAGTCAAGAAGCTGCTAAAAATGACTAACCATAAATGTTGAGTTTAAGATGTTGCAACCAAGAAGTTGCTGAAGATTGGTGCAGCCATGAAGCTGTTGAATAATTATAAAGGCTGATGAAAAGTGTTACAGTTAGGAAGGTTGTTTAAAAGTGGACAACCAAGAGGGCTGAAAAATTAGAAAAGATGAAGAAAGAATCAGTTTTTTGAGAAGTTTGAAATTCGAAGTATGTCGCTCTCAACTTGAGGGAGTGTTAAGAATATGCTTTTTAGTGTTAGTTTTAGTAATTCTGATGTTTTAGGTATTATTGTAATTGCCCGTAGTACTAAGAGTATTTTGGTCATTTTGTTTTTAACAACCCCTTATATAAGGCTTGAACTTCTTGTATTAGGGTTAAGAGCCTGAAATTAAGAAAGAGAGAGGGAGGCTCCATTAGAAGGCTTGCCTGCCCCCTCCTCTAATCTCCATATTTTCTCTTCATTGTTTTTATCGTGTTTGAGATATTCGATCTTTTGCTAGCTACCCATGATTTCCAACACTTATTCTAGAATGCAAAGTTGTAGACGTTTAACCTCCAATGCTTCAAATATCTCTTAACTGAAGACAAGATACAAGAGGGGACAACATTGTTTACTTCCCTGCCATTTGTCGATCCAAAGCACAGAGATTCACATGATCTGATTCTCCATTTACAGAACAGAATGGCATGACAATGTCAAATACCAACTTTCTTGAGTTCCACACTGTGGGTTTAACTACACAGATTCTAGTCACCATATTGAATGATCTTTGTGTCATATTCACATTTACCTCCAATTCCGAACCTTGTTTTAATGCTACAAAGGGTTCCCATGCTGCCACAATGTGCTATTGAGAATATCTTCATAAGCATGATAAGTATGATAACAACAACAACTAAGCCTTTTCCCATACTAGATGAGATCAGCTATGATAACTATGATGATATCTAGAAATTTCAAGTTGTAAAGCAAGTTCACAGCATAATGGTTTCAGATAACAAATTCATCTAAGCTATTAATGGACTTCTACTGCACACCTCTAGTGCAAAATATATTACAGGGAGTAAAAATAACTCAATCACATGTATAAAGGAAGAGTCCTAAATTATATTTGATATAAATGTATTAGCTGATCGGTTCCAAAAAGTTGCACATAATGAATTAAATGCTCTGTTAAACAATGCCTTGATGTAGTGATGAATGGTATTAACAGATGAAGAAAATGAACAGAACTTGATGGTCTTGGTAAACAATGACTTCTTATGAAGTAATGATACATACAACTAAAAATATAACAGAAGCTTATAAACTGACAGAGTTGCATCTTAAAGACTTAAACATTGGAAAAGATCACCACTAGCCGTACATCATCTTTAGATGTGTCATTCTCCTCTATGTCCTCAAGATCAGTGGCTTGACCATACAATCCACTCAACCATTCCTTAGCTGATGTGACAAGCGTGTACACCATTGCCATGCCAAGATACTCAGATGCCTAAACAATTAGCATAAGCAATCATTAAAGTTCATAACCATATGAAAATGTAATAGAATTCACTCCTCTTTACATGTTAGATTCTTTCTGATACATAATGGACTTATAACTTCTTGCCATATGGATAATTAAAGATAAGAAAGAGGAACTATTGTGTTTCTTTAACTTAAACAAGGGCCTTCACCTACCCAAAAATCTCCATAAGAACAATATGCAAAAACTCGACAATAACCAAAAGTCTGCCTATGGTTAGCCACCATGCCCTCATCTAACTTCATGCAGATTGACTATGAAACAAGAGTTAACTACCAAGATATCCAAGTTTTACCTCTTCTTCAAGCTTGTCCTGAAGAGTCTTCAAATCATTTGGTTTTATACCCTGTAAACTGAAAACTCAGTTGGTAAGTATTCGTATAAAGTAGTTCAAACAAGAGCATCGACTTTGAGAACTCCCCTGACTCAAAAATACTGATATCTTGTTTTATTTAGATATCATAGTAGAACTTATATGGATCCATTTTGATTAATCAGGTGCTCAGAAATTAGTCCTTGTATTCTGGCCTAGAACCATTTACTTGTGTCAGAACAAGAAAGCACAAGCATCTAGAGATCTTGGAGTCACTGACATACTTCGCAAAGTTTAAAGAAAATTATTTCACTTGTAAGATTAAAAGAATACAGAAAGATGGATCTGCCTACCTTTTGACCTTCAAAAGTGGTGGTTCATCTGGATAGTTAGCAGTATGAGAAAAAATTAAAGCAAGTCGAACTGCAAAGAAAATACCCAACATAGTTACACAACAAAATAAAGATACATATCTAGCTGCCTCTATTAACAATCACCAAATTTGAGGGCTTGCATCGCACTGTAGTAGGGGACCATATTTAATAAACAAAAGCAGATTTTAATACCAATCAAATTATCTGCTCCTAGTTAGTGTCTTTATATGTTTTTTCTATTTGGAGCTGGATGTGTGTGTAATATTCGAAAACCAGGATCTAAAAGTTCAGATTTCGAATGGGAATGATGAGAAACATGATTAACAGATATATATGCTAAGGTACAGACTCATAACCATTTAGATAATGTACTAAATTTGGTACAAGCATGCACTATAATGATTTAGCTGACATTGAGTGTAACCAGCCACAGCCACACTGTGATGCAGATGAACTAAATTTCAGACAGGCCCCTGGAAATTACTGAGGAATCACAATTATAGCATTAGCATCTAAGATGGACTGAAAGTAAAAAACGGAAATAGTTGTCTAACTTACAAACCTGGAACTGAGGTGGCTTCATCTGGATCATCATCCTGTCAATCGGAAACAATTGGAAAACAAATAAATGCCACATGGATAAGCTGTTGAAATGAAATCATGTACATATAGGTACATGTGTATGTATGCATATATGCACATAGATACATAGATATATGATTATTTATATATCTATTATATGTATGTATGTGTTAAAGAATAAATGTAATAGGAGACAGGCCACTAGGGCCCATTGGTCTTGGAATAACTGGCCCAGCCACTAAGGTCAGGGCCAGTTAGAAGTGCTGAACTAGCCGTTGGGGAAGCCTACCTCTTCCTTCTCTCTCTTCTTGTTGTATATTTTGTATTATGCTCTGTAAATAGAGTAGTTCTAATACCAATAAAGAATGTTGTTTTGCAACACCTTGACACTTGTTTTGACTCCTTGATTGTTTCGGTATTTGACTTGTATTGATTATTGAAACACCAAGCATTTGATGAATTGGTTTCTTGGTGACTCTCAGTTTGTGCAATTAACGATTGATTGGGATTCTTCTAAGTCGATTGAAGAATTGTTTGTTTACATGATATCAGAGTTGGTGGTGGTCAGCTTTCGATGATGGCAAAATGTTGGTTTGGAAGAGAGGCCAACGGTGAGGTGTAGCGGTTGGGTGGTGATTCGGTTGTGGCGGCAATTCAGCTGGTGGTTATGGACGGTAAGATGCGGTGGCGATTGGCTATTAGCGGTGGTTGGCGATGGGGTCACTGGCAGTGGTCAAGGGTGAAGAAGATGATGGTGGTTGCTAGTAAGTTTATGGTTGTGATAGAGGTAGCAGGAACTGGCGACTAATTGAGGGATCCGAGCTATTGCCGTTGTCGAAGGTTGCGATCGTAGTAGAAAGAAGGGCGCCAATGAGCTTAACGAATCCATTGTGGCACTCGCGGTGGACGAGATCTAGTTGATTGGGAAAGGGATCGACGAGAACGCGCTTGTCGTCGTGGTATGGGATCATGGAATCGGATTCGTCATAGCAACCAGAAAATTATGATTTTTTGTGAATCGTGCTTGATGATGGATGGGAGCAAGCAACTCTCGAAGACGACGAAGAAGGAGAGGGAGAGGCGGTGGTCAAACACCTTGGGCAGAGCTGGTCGACACAGGAGATAGAGGGTGACAGTTTGCTGATTGATGGTGATAGATTAGCAAAGAAAAGAGAAAGAAAAGAAAAGAAACCACACAAAGTGGTTGTGAGAGAGAGAAAGAGAGAGGCATAAACAATGACGGCGATGAAAATTCGATGACAATGGCTTCGATGGTATGCTCTCAAAGAAAGAGAGGCGGATATCAGTATTCAGCATAGAGAGAGACGAAGGCCGACAACAGAGAGAGGGCGTGAGAGAAAGAGGGAGAAAGTATTTGCTATCTTCCTTCAACATAGAGAGAAATGGGGCATTTATATGCAATTGGATCATGGATCTAGTTTTGGATCCAAACCCATTCTGTGTTTGGTACGAGATTTTTGTAAGTCTTGGATCCAGACCCGATCTAAACTTGGGGCTATGTCTTGATCCGATTTGATTTTTTGCTTGGTATTCAGATTCAAGTTCATCCAGGTGTTCTCTTTCCAACTTGTTTATTTTTAATATTTATTGGATCAATTATTGGTGTCTTATTTACAAGAAAATTTGTTTATTAGACAATAAGTTGCATCTCTTTGTATGATTAAGATGTTCGTATTATGGCTACATCCCACTTTTATTGGCCTTTTGTTAAAGACCTTTGTGATTAAGGCAGTGTTATCCGTATCGTACCGTATCGTACAATACGATGCGATACGTATCGTGGGCAACCACGATACGATACACTATCTTGTATCGTAAAAAGGTAAGTATCGCATCGTATCGTGCGATACGGGCGATACGCCCCCAAAAAAATCAAAAAAAAAAAATTAATCAATTTTTTTTTGGTTAATCGGGCAGCGGCAGAAGAGGGGAACTCCGATGCCTTTGTGTTTGTGTTTTTCATTTATTTTATTTACGTATAGAGCTTTTTACCTATGACTTGTGGGGTTTTTCAAATTATGTTTTTTACTAGGTTTTTTACCTGCACAACAATTATCTTTTAAATATATTTTAAATCCATATTTGTATCTACCAATATATCATGAGTTAACATATACGAGATGATATTTTCTTTCTCATAACTATATAATGAACATAGTGATATTTAACAAGATTGTTTTTTTTAATTATCAGCCCTACTCCAAAGCTTGATTTCTCATTGAAGAAACCAAAGTTGGTCAACGCGACACCTTATGGGCATGCCGCAACCCGAATCTGTGAATCTGCTTGAGTCACTTCCCGTGCTCAGATTCACAGATTCGGTGTTTGTGAAGAGGGGCGAAGAGAGAAGTGAAGAGAGGCCAAAAAGCAGAAACCTTAAAAAAAATTGAAATTTTTTTTTCAAAAAAAAAATTGGGGCATATCGCCTGTATCATGGAGCCCAGCGATACCCGATACGATACGCGTCAGACAACACTGGATTAAGGTGCTTAATGTTGTTGGCTATTGGTTGGAGATCAATAAATGTTTGAAGATGCACTTATTGATATTTGATAATTTGTGATCTTGATAACTTTGAAGTTGTATTTTAATGTGATTAAGATCTTTGTGTTGTGGCTATATGTCACATTTGTTAGCCTTTTATTGAAGACCTTTGTGATTAAGGTGCTTCATGTTGTTGGATATTGGTTGGAGATGAGTCAATGTTGAAAATGCACTTATTATTATCTTGATAACCTTGTGCTTGATACAAGTATTTGAAAATAATGAATAAAAAGAGTTTTGCCTTGAGTATTGACTATTCATTTGCTATATTTTGAGCATTTTGTGAGAATTATAAAAATTGCATTCAAAGAATTCTTTTTTTTTAGACAAATATTTTATATTGAAAAGATTTTTGTAAGTTGATTATAAGTATTTAAAACCTTTTTTTATCATCTTGGTGGATTATCTTATTCTTGGAATCATAGAATCACATTTGAGATTATGAGTTATATAAGGGCCTTGGAATTTGATTAATTTGGATGGATTGAGTTTAGCCTTAAAAGCTTGTTTGATTTGGGTGGTTTGAGCTTAGCCTTAAAGCTTGTTTGATTTAGATCGTTTGAGCTTAGCCTTAAAGCTTGTTTGGTAATACCAAGGCCTTTTTGTAATATCACGAGTTTGTGGTGATTTATGAAATTATTTGTTATATTTAACAATCTCACTTAGATAATGAATGTTTTTTATTAAATAATTTATCTAAAAAACAAAGGTTTTTAAGTTTGTAGTTATGGGATCTTAATATTTTTATTTAAGATTAATTCTAAAAGTTTTTTATAATGGATTGTCACTTTGTTAGAGAAGAATATTTGAAGAAGTTACCATGAGCTATGTGTCCTTCGAACTACAACTTGCATAGTTCTTTACCTAGGTTTCATTTTTTGTTAGACAAACTTTCGGTATCCACAACGTAAGTTTGAGAGAGGGTGTTAAAGAATAAACGTAATAAGAGACGGGCCACTAGGGCCCACTAGTCTTTAGCTAATTGGCTCGGCCACTAGAGTAAGGCCAGTTAGAAGTGATGTCTCCAACTAACTATTGGAGAAGCCTCCAATGGCTACCTCTTCCTTCTCTCTCTTCTTGTTGTACATTATGTATTCTAACGCTAATAAAAAATGTTGTTTTACAGCACCTTATACATGTTTTGACTCCTTGATTGTTTCAATATTTGACTTGTATTGAGCATTAAAACACCAAGCATTTGGTGAATTGGTTTCTTGGCGACTCTCGGTTTGTGCAATTGATGATTGAATGGGATTCCTCAAGTCGATTGAAGAATCATTTCTTTAGAATATGTACATACATAAATATATAATTACTTATATATAACATATGGTTATAGACTTACATGAAGAGATGACTGCTATAAAGAAGGGTTAGGGTTTCATCTTCCAACTAAATTGAAGACATGAAAGAAGTAAATAAAGGATGCGAAACATGATCCAGTTGCCAGATTTTGTATTTCTACTGTTCATTGATGTAAATAAAGGGTGTACATGACAAGATATAATGGTATTGTACCACCATATCACTACACATGCAAGCACACACACATATACATACATAATACACACACACACACACACACACACATATATATATATATATATATATATAGAGAGAGAGAGAGAGAGAAAGAAAGGCTTACGTGAGGGGTCAATGTTATTTGAAAGCACCGCTTGCTTGTGTTAATCCCACTGTCACTAGAATCAATCTCTGTGCAATTCATACAGTACGGACATAAAAAGAAGCACAAGGTGTATGTGAAAATTATAATACTAGAGCAGGATACCACAGCTCCTGGCCTAAGGCACACTAAAATCACAAGCCCAGGCAGGCTAAGACCTGCAAATCCTAAATTGAACCTTGTACACTGAAGTTCAGGTTGGCCAGGGCTTATTGGTTTGGGTTTGAGTTGGGTGAAATATGGCCTTCTAATAATCAGCTGATAACGAGTTATTGAGAGAAGGGATTTATTGATGCACTACTTTAATCATTCATGGAATCCAGCATGACATTAAGTGGTCATTGGGATGCTGTGATAGCGCAAATCCAGCCTAGTTGAGCTAGGATATCTGACGACTAAATGAGGTAATCCAAGCTAAAATTAGACCAGTAAAGAAGATAAAGTATCTGTATTATAGACACAGTGATAAGAAATTAGTACCTTCTATGTCATCCATAAGTATTGCTTGCAAAGCTTCAATCTCCATTTCCTGCTCTTGTTCATAATCTAAGGAGGATCATGTACAGAATTTTGAGTTAAAATGGAAGAATATACATGGTACAACAAATTTTCTATTGGCATGCAGAAACCTTTTGTTGTTGTATGTTTATACCATCCAAAATAAAGGTTTAATGTTATAAACCATGCTGTGACTAACATTCAACTGTAGTTACAAATAGTACAGACGGCAATATCAGTTGCGCTACTGGTTTGAACATGAATGGACCGAATTGATACAAGAGAAAGATATATTCAAGGTGAGCATAAAAATCATTTTCATACAAACCAAATAGATTTACTGGTGGCAGTTTCTATGAGAGTAAACAACCAACGCCCTGTTGATGAGCATCGAATGTAAATGTGAATTCAAAACTAGTTATGAGAATAAAGACCCGATAGAGTCAATAACCTGAGCTACTCTCAGATGCCAGATTCAATGTGGCGAGCCTCATAGGAGTGATTGGAATCCCACCAAATTCAGTCCTTGTCTCATATCTAATGTGTGCAAAAAAAAAGAACAACCTGTTATCATCCTATGCCCACAATAAACGCCTTAAAAGAGCAACAACCACAGTAACATGACAGCCTATTTGGGTTAGTCTGATGTCAATTGTTTGAAACCAAACGGCACCCCTGTTATAGCAAGAAGCCCTATGCTATCGTAATCGTCAGTTCGTGTTTTCCCATTTCTACTGAGAATCTTAGAACCCAAGATTTAGATGCACGTGAACAAATATGTGCAGTCTGCAGAACCCATGAAAATTCTAAAACCAACAAAACCAAAACCAACCCTTTTCCCATAATGAAGGGGTCATACTCAGAAATAGCCGAAACTTATCAAAAACCCCATTAAAACCCAACACCAAATTAAACGGGGAAATCAAAACAGCGTAACAATGTCAAAAAACAAGAAAATTATCGACTAGAAACGAAAGTTGGACAGGGTAGTAGAAAAACTGCCAGAAATTCATAAAAGTATAAAATAAAATAATTAAAAAAAAACTTGGATTAAGACATGTTATCACATTCCTCCATGTATTGAACGTGCTAATTTAGAGAGCGGAGTCCACGAAGACCCGTAATTAACGAAATACAATGGAACACCGCGCTCCAAAAAACACCCAAACCCAACAAAATCCGTTAGTAGGAAGAATCCCATGTAATTTTTCATAAAAACGCTAGAATGGAGATCTGAGACCAATCGGAAATCTATGCGAGAGTTACAGAAAACTCGTAAAAGAAACCGCCAACAAGGAGTTGCGAATTGTGGTTTATGACAATTTAGATAGTGAATACAAGAACACTAGCACAAAATAACACAAGCCCTCAACTATCAACCTTGAAATTTGAAGCAAAGCTACACTCAAAGCACAAACTCAATGAGAATACGCCCGAACACCATCAAACTCAATAATGAATAACAGAAAACCGTCCAAATATAAACAGAAGAAAAAGAAGAGCCTTACCGGTCATGATTGCCTAATGAGGATCAATGTGAAACGGCGGTGTGATGATCCGGATGAAAGCAAGCGAACGTGCTCCTCTCTTCTGCAGAGAAGCCTTTCTTCTAGGTAGGGGTGGCAATTCGTGTTAACGCGTCGGGTACGAATCATGAATCTATCGCGTTCGTGTACAAACTGAGGATATCCCGACACGACACGATAAAAAAAACCGTGTCTCTTTTAGCAGGTACGAACACGACCCTATATCGGGTCCGTGTCAAATCGAACCCAACACGGTTTATGACACAACCCGCAGCTAATCCGGTTGGAGGTTGGTCGGCCCACTTTGAGGATAAAGCTCTCCCAGCACTGGTTTTCACCATTTGAAAGATTCGAACTTGCGACCTTGCTTAAGCAGAACAAGTGCCAAACCACTCGAACCAGCTAACCATTGGCATCACGGCTATCAACCTGTTTATTTGCTTAAGCTAAACTGAGCCTGAGCCGAGATGAGATGAGCATTGACTGAGGAGGAATTAAAATTTAGTTTGCTTGTTAAAGTTAAAAAGACATGCTGTTTAATGCATTATCTTGATTAGATAATGCAATTATTGCATTAAAAAGAAGTAGATTCTGTACATTTTTTTTCAGCGTAGTATTTGAAATGCTTGACCACTTCACATGTATAGAGATGGCAATCCAAACCCGACCCATGGGTACCCGACCTAATCCTTTCATGCAAGACGAGGTTGGGTTTGAGTTGAAGCTGACCCGATCCACCCCTATATGTATGTATAATGAATTAATTATATTTAATGAGATGTTTTTTATCACATACAGATCATTAAGAAGAAGTTTATGAAATCTAATGGACCTACTTGGTCCTTCCTAATTACATAGGGATTACGTTTATGTAATTCACATCCCACATATTAAAGTTATTTAAAAACAAAAAATATATATTTGGGTTGGAATGGTGCAAGACAGGTTGAATGGATATTGAATGGGGCGAGTCACAATAGTATGACTTTAGTGTGGGGCGGATTCGGTTCGTGTTAGATTAGTGTAGGTACATTGACCAACTAATCGTGTTCGATTCGTGCAGGTACATTGACAACTGGATGCAAGCCAACCGAGCCCAACATTAGAAGCTTTGGCTCGTTCCCCACCTATATCGGTGAGTATTTCCTTGATGCCTCAAAATACTATTGAAAAGCCATCTCAAATTCTATCTGCAATGTATGCCACTCTCTCTCTCTTGACACACGCGCACACGACTCTTAAACCTTGCCGATCATCACTGACTCTTAAACATTGATACCATGTTATCTCATAGTTGATACACACTGCCATTGCTCCCATTCAGTAAATGCAATCCATACCCATGAAGAGAGTTATCGTCTCTTTGTGACTCCAGACGATCTCAGGTAAAGAAACAAGAATTTTACGAAGAATAGGCTTTCAGCACATATCTGTAATTGCATATTTGAAAATTGCACTATCAAGAAAATTTCATTCATTTGAACAAGAGATGCACATACTACAAAATTTATAAGTGGGAAGAACGAAACCACCAAAACCAAGCCTTTTCCCACACCGAGGTTCGTAAATTGATTCTTAATCGCCATTGAAATCGATTTTGTGACGTCAGCATTTAACTCCAAAATCCTGAATCATTTTATTTTTAAATCAAATGCAGTCAAATCTTAAAGGAAACAGAGTAAAGAACAACGAAGAACAGTGAATCAAGCGCAAATGATGACGATAGCAGTAACAAGTAACTGCATGATCACACCATGGCGAGCATTGCTTCTCTATAAACAAAACAGAAGAGTCGATACTACTAAGTATTCGTATCTCCCACCAGCAAAACCGATTAAAAATCCAAGGGGGTCAACAACTCGTTCCATGTAAATGAGTTAGGAAGGATCTGAGGCAGTGCCAAGGGTCAAGCAGTACGATGATGCAGCAAGTCTCGAAATTGGTTTGATTGCGGAGCCCCTCACCAATGAATGAACAGACAAAAGAGAAACCAGTCACGTCCTCTAGAAGCATTGTCACATTGATTTCATGGTGTAAACTCGGGAGAGATTCTATCAACAAGTATGTAAGGAGTAGAAAAGCAGTCAGTTCCGACTTCATCATTCTTAACTTCATGGAATCAGAAGCAGCATTAATCTGGACAAATATTTTCTGAACTGTCAAGACTTGCCTAAACCAAAGGTCCCTTGATTCAGATAATAATACCTTTCCACAATTTTGTCCAGTCTTAGACTATATGAATATTAATTACATGCTGGTACATCTAATGAATCTCTCTGATAAACCATGAATTTCTCAAATCATGATTCACATGTCCTACATGATTGTTACAGATTCATAGCCAATGTTACTCAAAAGTATTCTTTAGAGGCAGATGTTCTTCCCGTGACTAGCCAAAGGTCCCTTGATTCAGATAATAATACCTTTCCACAATTTGAATCTAATGAATATTAATTTGAATCCAAAGGTCCAGTCTTAGACTATATGAATATTAATTACATGCTGGTAAATCTAATGAATCTCTCTGATAAACCATGAATTTCTCAAATCATGATTCACATGTCCTACATGATTGTTCCAGATTCATAGCCAATGTTACCCAAAAGTATTCTTTAGAGGCAGATGTTCTTCCCGTGACTAGCCAAAGGTCCCTTGATTCAGATAATAATACCTTTCCACAATTTGGTCCAGACTTAGACTATATGAATGTTAATTACATGCTGGTAAATCTAATGAATCTCTCCGATAAACCATGAATTTTTCAAATCATGATTCACATGTCCTACATGATTGTTCCAGCTTCATAGCCAATGTTACCCCCAAAAGTATTCTTTAGAGGCAGATGTTCTTCCCGTGACTAGCCATATATTTTGAATCAAACTGTATTTACTCAGTCATGTGACATGTCCGACATGATTATTCCAGCTTAATGGCCAATGTTGGCCAAAACAATTCTTTAGAGGCAGATGCCAGAATTCATTCGGTTACCCAAGAAAACTCAGATCACCAAAAGTCCCCACATGAACAAGCGCCATTTTTGAAATGGTGAAAACATTGAGGATCTCTCATCACGATCTCTCGGCTCAATAACCTCGATGCCATCTTTGCCGCTGCATGGCAATCATTGCACACCCTATGGTTCTTCATGATGTGAATTGTTACGCCTTCTGCTGTAATGACCAATCCCAACCCTATAGCCAACATCTCACTATGCCCCTTCTCTTCATCCACATCATGAAAGGAGAAGTCATAAGTAGGCATATAACCAACTTCTACCATCTTTGTCATCAATCTCTGCAATTCCATGTAGATTCTTTCTGATCTAGGGTGTGATACATCCCCAACACCAAACACATGGACCTTGTTTCTTATCTTTATCCAACTATGTGCCTTCCTTGTTTTCAATCCTAAATCCGTTTTCAATTTTCTGAATTTCAATGCCAACTGTGTTTTACCCATAGCAGCATACATATTGGAAAAGAGAACATAATTATCAGCATTTTCTATTTCCAGTTCTGTCAGAATCTGAACTGTTCGCCGGCCCAACTGCTGCTTTCGGTGTATCCTACAACCATTGAGCAGAGACCTTTGTACTGCAGCATACTTTCCAACTCTTGCATTTTGAATAAGAGCACAAGCTTCACCAAATCTACCACCTCGTGAGAGAAGGTAAACCACACAAGCCCAGTGTTCAACCTCAGGTCTGACAATGCATCTGAAATATTTCAGACCTTCCTCAACTCTACCTGCGACACAGCAAGCATAAAGAACAACCACATAGGTAAGCTGATCAGGTTCCACACCGGTATTCTGCATCTCATGAAAGAGTTCAATCCCAACCTCTCCTTGACCATGCAAACTATAGCCTGCAATCATCACAGTCCATGACAGTACATCCTTTATTGCCCATCCTTGCAAACAATCTAGTGGCAGAGTCAATTCGTCCCGACTTCACATACATGTCCATAGTAGCATTATTCAGTGGGAGGTGGACATCGAACCCATTTTTAATTGCATAGCAGTGAATTTCTTGTCCATTGCTGGATGCGGTTAATCTTGCGCATGCAGGCAGAACACTGGAAATAGACAAAGCATTAGGTCTAACCCTTTCTAGCTGCATCTTCCTAAAGAGTTTTAATGCTTCATTGTAGCTCCCATTTTGAACATAACCACCAAGCAATGTAGTAAAAGATACAACATTCTTGCATTCGATGCGATCAAAAAGACCACGAGCATCAGCAATGCTTTGGCAGTAATCCTCAGAAGTGAATTACTAACCACTAAATCTGATTCTAGACCGATTCTTTTGATATGCTCATGAACCTTTCTCCCACTGAAAATTGAACGTAACTGACTACATGCACCAATCATAGTAACGGCAGCTGCCCGATCGATCTCCAAGCATTCAAGCTCCATTTGATGAAATACAACAAGTGCTAAGTTGGGCCTACCCTCTGCAACATACAACTGAGCAAGTATAGTCCAACAAACTGCATTTGTCTCCAGAAAACAACCAAAAACCCTTTGTGCATCAGAAAATCTATTAAACTCCCCGTACATATTCATCAAAGAGCTGCCCACATATACATCCGAGGATAACCTATGTTTGAAAACGTGAGCATGAATCTGCTTTCCCAATGAAAACCCACCACCCACAACAATACACGACATCAATACGCACGGGAAAGTATAATTGTCAGGATGGGCACCATTCAAAAGCATGTTTTGGTACAAATTAAGCGCATTTACCGAATCCCTACGATCGAAATGAGATCGAATGATCAAGTTCCAATCAAATGTATCTCTCTCAAGCATTCCAGCAAACAGCTGGCAGCAAGATTCAAAATCGCCAGACCTGGCATAAATGCCGAAGAGGGTACGAAGAAAATGGTACTGGGAATCCATACCGGTGACTATCATGTGGCCGTGGATCTGCCTGGCTTCAAAACCAGCACAATCAACGGCTCTGCACGAGTGAAGTAATGAGCGGAATGAAGAGAGCTTTGTGACGCCATTTGCTGAGCTCAATTGATCAGGTTTCTGCTTGCTGCTGAAATTGGATTCCGAATTCAGAGTTCTTGGTGGAACTTATGATGGAATTGTTCACGCCATTCTTGATAGTGACTATGAGAACTACATTGCTGTACTGGATGAATGTGATGATGGTGTTGACGGTAATGTCTACTAGAGATGATTGTCAAAACAGCACCATCTTACCTCATCTTCTCGCTAGAAAGAAAATGACAAACGGCCGAGACGGACGTTGGACATAATTCGCAAAATCTCAATTAACGTTTTTCAATAATGGGCTTAGGGGAGAATATTTTTACATCTTACATCACGATTTGTGCAAATATAAGGATGGCTCATGATTTTTGAAGTATTGCATGCTTACCGGCCGCTTCTTCTCCTTTCCTTTTCCCATTTTTCATTAGTAATGAGAATCCCTAATCGACCCATCCACCGCGAAGCAGGGCAGGACAAAGGTGACATATTGTGAAGGGCAAAGCCGGGTTGGGTTTAGGATAGACCAGCTACACCCCAATCACATGTTTTTTTGTTATATTTATACATATACTAATACACTAGACACTATATATTTACTAATATAACATATATTATATATATTCTAATATAACTTAGTATAATAGTGTATAATATGGTATGCTCTATACCAAATTAAGTATAGTATATTACATAATGTATAATAATAAATACATAATATTAAATTAAATTTCATACAAAAATATTTTTAAAGACTTACGCAGCAAGGGGTGGGGTGGTTCGGGTGGGTTCTTTGTACAGAGTGGTGCGGATTAAATACCCCAGTGCAGGCTTAAAAAAAGATGCTTGAAGCGAACTGGGTGGGATGAAAACCCGTCTCACCCAGCTCCATTGCCACCCGTAAACAGGGACACTGGAGAAGCCAAGAAGAGATGCAAGCGCCCCAGATTGAACTTATGACCATCAATTTGCGAACGGGTTCACTTTTTCCATTTTAATTGGCAAAATGAATTGGGAAGAACCTATCATTTTTAAGATTTACAATAAGCTCTCAAGGAGAAGGAATGCACCTACTGGTGGCCTATTCTTTCAATGAAAAGTGCTTCACAGTACCCAGGGCGTTAGCTTCACTGGCAGGGCTCTCTGAGCTCCATGCTGTGGTGGTGAGTTCAATCCCCAGGGGAAGCATGCGTGTGTGTATTCATTAGGCTTCTGCCTACGTTTGTAAGAAAAGAGAGACTGCTTCTCAGTTGAGACATAATTCCTTTTTCCAGGTACCTATTTACATTTGGATGCTGGAAGTTCAAATGATCAGCAAGCAGCCATCTCTATGCGGCTTCTTCGCCGCGCATTTGCCTTAATGCTATAACTACGATACATGTTTTAGGATTCAACAACCATTTCTTAGGCTGACATCTTTTAGTATGTTGAACTGCCATTTTCATTCACATTTTCGTCCTTGGATGGGTTGTATCATCCATCCGACTTTCGCATAAATTCAACAGGTCACTGGATATTGCCTTTGTCCAAGATAGAGAACACGTAAGCTCAGAGAGAGAGAGAGGCCACTCGATGAAAGCAAAAATTGTTTATTATAAGGTAGGTAGGAGCGGGCTGTTAAAGATGACATATATGCTAGCAGCTTAGGTTTGGTGAATATCAAGCCTTCGTAGCACTCCCGACAATGGCAATTCAACAGGGAAGGAAAATTTGACATTTAAATTCATTTTCCCTTCAAAAGCATACTAGAAAGAAGGTTGAGTCCCAATGTCATATCAGCTGAACAGTTAAAATACGAATAAAAAAAACTAGGGTCCAGCATAACTCAAAAGTATAACCAAGCAGCCAAACCATTACTCAAGATGAACGATCATGTGCTTCGGACCACGTATACTTACAAGAACTTGAGATGAATCACCTCAAAAGAGAAAGTTCATGAAATCAGACCTACAAAACTGCTGAGTTGAAGACGGGAGACTGTCCCACAATCGAAATTTCTACCCTAAATTTCGATCCTTGACCTGCTTTACGCAACTGGATCCCATCCAGTCGGTGCAGGAACCACATCGACTACGGGAGCCATTGCTGGTGGCGCAGCAGCAACATCCCATCCATCACCGGCAACTGCAACTGCAAAACCACCGTACAAATATAAAGACCAAAGAGAAAAGAAACACGAATGAATGTAACTCAGTTGTTCAAATTTCAAAGATGGTTTTGTTTTTGATAAACCTCCAAACAGGAATTTTACCCTTTCCCTAGAGGAGCATGTATTAATAATTCCGTTGTACAGAGACAGGGAGAGAGAGAGAGAGAGAGAGAGAGAGAGAGAGAGAGACCTGCACCAGAAGACCAATCAGCTGCTGCCACAGCAGGAAGGGAAGGAGGGGCAACCTCCCCACCCCACTGGCCATCGGCAATTTGGCCAGACCACTCTGGCAGCCCGAGAGCCGCCGCTGGATTATAGTCTGTAGCACCAAAATCTGGAGCAGCAACAATTTCCTCTTCTTCATGTTCCTTCGCCTCCTCAGGCTCCCTATAGAAGAACAGATCGACCTACACAAGAGAACCAATTTTAGCAACATGAATTTTAGTGCAATGTTCCTGGATGTAAAGTTGATATGTAGCGTAAACATCTAAGAATTATAGCACTTAGAAGCGTAAGATTCGCACTGATAGATATATAGTAAATTGACAACTCAAAGCACAATGCATATGAGAGAAAGAGAGAGATCCATACCATAACATCCCATTTGTGATTTGGAGGAATTGTACCTCTCATCTGCAAAACCATTCTGGCCAGCAACCAGAATAGACAACCAATGCTGTGCTTGCCTTTGTTGTTAGCAGGAATGCCAATATCCACATACCGCATAGGTGAGTCGGTGTCGCAAAAAGCAATGGTAGGAATATTTCCCAGAGCAGACTCCTTAATAGGCTGCAACGGAACTCAGCTATAGGCATCTAACCAGAAAGGATCAAATAAAAGCTAAAAATGAGGCAACAATGAAATCAAATAACAAACCCACCTGGTGATCAGTTCTGGGATCAGTTAGAATGAGAAGACGTGGTTCATTGAAGGATGTCTGCAGCTGATTAGTGAAGGTTCCAGGTGTGTGACGCCCTGCAATTGGGTGGGCACCAATGTATTGAGCAAACTTCAGAATAGCCCGTTGACCGTATGGCCTTGCAGATTGGACAATGATATCCTGTGGGTTCTCTATAGCAACAATAACCCTTGCAGCCAGCTGGAGTTTCTCCCATGTCTTTCCAAGATTTATGATATATATCCCTGAAACAAAATCTCAGTTATTGTAATCGACGAGTTGAAATTCTTAACAGGAAGTAAGACTACTAACAAGACAATACAGTCACTAGGCTATTCATAAAATAAAAGCTACCCACACCATTAGTACTTTTAAATTTTAACAGCTAATACAAGTAGCAAGCATGCTTGGATCACCTGGAAAGCAAATTCGATTCTCATTTTCTAAAAGAACCTAACTAAATATTTTTCCAAGTTTTAGAGTGAACCAAACATGAGAGTTGACTCTCAGCAAAGATGGGGGATCAAAGCTCCAGACAGCCAAAAAAGAAATTGTCCAGTGATTCCCCTTCAATTAGACACAGTACTTTGTTTGCAGGCAGGCTGGAACAATGCCAGTCAATCATCTAATGAGAGATTACTATGTAATTCACACAGATTGTGAAGACCGTGTGAAAAGCAGCTGCTCCTACCCACCCATACTCAAAACAGAGAATATGTGATCGATGGCTACTCCAGATCAATGGAGATTTTCCCACATCATCATTGCATTGTAGAGATGGGAAATTGTGAGTTTTATGCCCTTTTTGTTGTTTATCCTGGGGTTTTAACTGAAATCATGTATTGGGTAATATTACAATGCCGCACACTACTGGAGTGCTTCATGCACTGCACCCCACCAGAACATCACATTTTTTTATTTTCTCTTTGTCACTGATTTTGATATATTTCATTGTGATTTACTTGATAGCACTAAACGTTCCCCTTGATTTGCAATACCATAATCACTTTTACGTTTAAATATGACATTGAAAAGTTGAGGAAATAACCTCAGACTTCCTTTTTCTTTGTTTACAATGTCATATTTAATGTCACAAGCATGAGAAACCAATCCTCGTGAGAGTAAGTCACATGGATTAGACTCTCAAGAGAGTTCGACTCTCATGAGATCCCTTCCAACATACACGTGAAATACAGTGCACCCACGCCTAAGCCTTTCCATAAACTAGATTGGACCAGAGAAAAACAAGGATTTCCAAGGGGATCGCCATCCTAACACCATATTATACACCACTTATGGGACCGACACACTAGTGCTCTAGAGATCACACCCTTGGCAAACAATCAGACAAGTTCAACCTATCCATATGACCAGACCAATGACTGCTATTATATCATTGACGGACTCCATGCACTCCGATTTTCAGGAACTTCTCACACCACCTATCCAAATGACAAGACCAAGCAGGTAACCATTTGAATCTTTCTCACGTAGGAAAGTTAAAAAAAGGAGCTTCCTTTTTACCACAACCATGTTACATGCTGCAGAATATAAGAGAGAACCAATATGGTATGCAGGAAACCTACCAAAATCAATTTAAGATGGAAAATAATTCAATTAAAACAGTTAAGAGAACAGGCAGAAAACACACTAGCAATCAAGGGCAGATTATAATCGACACGCTAACAAACAAGCCCAGGTTCATCAATGTTTCGAAACAATAACAGTAATTTGTTTCGGTATCTGATTTTCCAACTATGAAGTATGAAAGATTTCCTATATAAAACAGTTGTAGACTCAACTACGAGAAAGTGAGTTGCATGCCTAAAGGCCGCTGAAACCATCACCGGTTGCAACAATCCACCAGTAGAATCACGCTAAAATCTTGACAAAACGTACAACAAAATCCCCATTTGTTAATTTTTCTCATACTTTGGCACTCAATCCAATCAGAACACAACATTAATCAGCGTGAAGATTTTTTTCTGGTTTGAAGATGTGAAAATCGTCGTTCATGTCTACTTTGATACCATAGATACCTCTACATAGTGTACAATACACGACTCCAGAGAAAAGAATTGACACGAAGAATAGAAAGAAGAAGAATAAGATGGGCAACAAAGGGAAAATAAAGGTACCGTCGGTCCTCCGTTTGAAGACGTAACGCTCCATCTGAAAATCGCAATTCTTAGTGCCGAGATGGACGTCAGCAGCAAGCATCATCTGAATATCCGCTTCCTTCTGCGACAGATCCGACTTCACCGCCATTATTGCACAAGACGAAGAAGACGAGCAAGGATCTGAAACCCTAACAATGCTCGTCTCCAAACGACCTGCCGCGGACTCGCCCCCTTTTAAAATGTAGGGTTTACGGGGGAGTCGGATTTCCCAACGCTATGTATGTTGACAAAATATCATAATTGCCATGCTTCGTGTCATTCGTCCTCATAAAGACACGTTCGAGACACGTAGATCTCCACCAAAATAACTGGAAAGAATTCGGGTTGACCTGCGTTTGTCGTAAACACAAAGACGACATGAATACATGAGGGAGAGAGAGAGAGCGGTCACAATTATCTCTCTTCATGAATATAACAAATGTTTTAGAAGATTTTGTCCAATGTTCAATATCTAAGGCCTGATGTATCACAATCTGAGAGAAGGATGAAATCAGCTAGTGATAGCAGAGATGCTCACCAATTGCTTCTTTGGCAGTAAGCCGACATTTATTTTGCTACAGCAATGAATCGGGTACGCTGAATTTGACGGCGAATCTTACCTTGCTGTGAAGGTTTTTGATGATGGTCGTCGGATTCCAAGAAGATGAAAAGGGCACAGCGATAAAGATGATGGACACGAGGTTTTCTCACGGGGGCTTGCACAGACGAATGTTGTTTCTCTTTATCTGTATTTTTCGGTATTTTCTATATGTTTGTCTCTCTATGTGCCTGCCTTTATAGGCAGGCGCTCCCCCATTCATTTGTGTTTATCCGTCTGTGGCTTCCCTCGTTTGGGAGCTGTAACGGACGAACAGTTGTCCGTTACTGGATCTAGCCCTATCCTCAGGTAACAGCTGGATGGTCAGTCCAGCTGTTACCCGAGCCGAAAATGAACATAACTTTGTAACATCTCCCACTTAGTCATTTGAGTCAAGTGTATCGACATATTGGTTTTCCTCCTACTTTTCAGGGGGTTTTCCTAATTATGTCGATTCTTGATTACTATTGTAATCAGAACCTTTTGTGTGGTTATTTCCCTACACAACAAATCATTCGTTATATAGTTATTTACCTATACAACAATTATATATCTGTTGTATGGTTATTTAACTATACAACAAATCAAACATATCTCAAACCCCATGTTTCTAACATGTTTTGAGAAGAGTTCTTTCGTTATGCCTTTTGTTAAGGGGTTTGCCAACATGTCTTTCATTGGTATGTATGATATGGATATTTGCTTTCTCATAACCATATCATGAACATAGTGGTATTTTACCATTATATGCTTGCTTTTCGAACAATCTGCTCCACTCTTAATAAGAGTAATTGCTGCATTGTTATCGCAATAGATAACCACTGGCTCGTCTGTTATCTCCTGCTTCAAATCTCGTATGAAGTGGCTTAACTATACAGCACTTGTTGCAGCCATACAGCAAGCAACATACTCAGCTTCCTGTGTATGCAACTCTATACAACCTTGTTTCTTGAGCATTTCTTGCATGCCCAAGAAACAGGCCTAAGAAATAGCACCACCTCCAAATAAGAATATTTGTCCTGAGGTTGATTTGTTGTCTTTGCTCCCAGCAAAGTCAGCATCTCAGTATCCTACCACTTTCAGTTCATTTGCTTGAAAGCATAGTTTCAAGTCCTTTGTTCCTTTCAGATATCTTAGAATTCTTTTTACAGCTATCCAATGCTGCCAATCAAGATTACTTTGATATCTACTGACAAAACCAACAGCAAAGCTGATATACCAACAGCTTGTGCATAAGAAACATTAGGCTTATCATCTCCTTCACCGGGACAATCAACCTTACTCAATTTCACTACTTTTGCAATAGGTGTATCTGCATACTTTCATTCACCCATTTTAAACTTCTTGAGGATATAGTTTATATATCTCTCTTGACTCAGGCATAAGAGTCTAGATCTTTTATCTCGAGAGATCTTTATACCCAGGATATAGAATGCTTCTCCCATACCCTTTATTTCAAACTTTGAGTTTAACCATGACTTGGTTTTGACAATCATCTCATTGTTGTTTCCAGTCAACAATATGTCATCTACATATAATGATAAGATGATAAAATAGCTCCCACTGTTCCAAACATAAACACAGTGATCACGTTTGTTAGCCACAAACCCAAGTTCTATAATGGCATTTTGAAAGGTCAAATACCATTGGAAAGGTAACTGTTTCAGGCCATATAGGGATTTTTTAAACCTATATACTTTATCTCCTTGGCCTTCAACCACAAATCCTTCGGGCTGCTACATGTATATGATTTTTTCTAAATCACCATTTAGAAAGGTAGTCTTCACATCTAACTGATGTAAATCCAAATCATAATGTGCAGATATTACCAGAATTATTCGTATGGATGCAAATTTTGCAACTGGGGAATATGTCTCAACATAATCTATCCCTTCTTTTTGCGAAAAATCCTTTCCAACCAACCTCACTTTAAACTTGTCGATTGTACCATCGACCTTGTATTTCATTTTCAGAACCCATTTACAGCCTATAGCTTTCCTTCCTTTTGGCAAATCAACCAATTCCTAGACTTAGTTTTTCTCAATTGATTCAATTTCCTCATCCATTGCTTTCTCCCAGTCTGATGCTTCTGATGAGTTCATTGCTTATTGATAAGTCAAGTTATTAGTCAACTCATCCAAATCTACCGAATTACACACTTCCTGTACAAGATAAGTGTGATAATTCTTTAAGTAGGATAGAGTGGCTCTTGACATCGTATGTCCACTTAGGGTATCGGTAGTTTCAAGAAAATCTTCTATGGGCTCAAAAGATGATTGGTCTAAATCTACCAAATCATCAACACATTCCTCATTGTTTTCCAGGATGTCATTCTTAGAATCTTCTAATAATTCAACATCTCTACTTTCAATGAGTCTGTGGTCCTTATGATAAAATCGATATCCTGTTGAACCTTTTGGATATCCAATAAATATACACCTCAAGGATCTATTGTCTAGTTTATCTCTACACTCATCAAGGATCTTAACATGTGCAATTGATCCCCACCTCCTGAGATGACCTAGGTTGGGTTTTCTTCCAAACCACATCTCATATGGTGTAGTGAATACAACTTTATATGGTACTCTTTTGAGTACGTAAACAGTTGTCTTACTACTTCTCCCCAAAATACCTTTGGAAGAGAGGCATCTATCAGCATAGACCTTGTCATTTTCAGCAAGGTTCTATTGTATCTTTCAGCTATACCATTTTGCTTAGGTGTCTTGGGCATTGTTTTTGTTTAACAATACCCAAGTCTTTGCAAAATTCTAAGAATTTTACCGAGGTATACTCACCTCCTCTATCTGATCTCAAGACTTTGATCAAATGCCCTAATTGATTTTCTACTTCTTAGTTATATTCTTTGAAAGCATCAAGTGCCTCTGATTTATGTGTCAAAAGATATATATACATATATATAGAGTAATCACCGATAAAGGTTATAAAATAACCCTTTCCTCGATGTGTCTTTACTTTGAAAGGTTCACATAAATCTATGTGAACAATTTCTAACAGGATTGTTGTCCTTATTATTTTCTTAGGAAAGACTTTTCTTGTCATTTTTCCTTGTATGCAAGCTTCACACTTATTGAAATTATTTTTCTCAAATTTGGGCAATAAGTCAAAGTTGGATAATTTCCTCAACTTTTTCTCCTCAACTTTTTCAGACTTATATGCCCTAGGCGTTTATGCCACACATTCACATCAACAGAAAAGACACTCTCAATATAAGCAGAAGATTGATGACTTTCATTATCAGATAACTTGAACAGTCCTTGTTCTACATCAAATTCTCCTGAGAACAAGATTATCCCATGTTTGCCCACAGTCACCTTGTTAGGTATAAACCTAACTTCAAAACCTTTCTTAACTAAGGCAGGGACCGATACCAGATTGTGCCTTATAGATGGCAAAATTAACATATCGGTTAGTACAATTGTTTTGCCTTTTACAAATATCCTAAAGGATCCAATACCCAGAACATTTGAGAAAATACTGTTTCCCATATATACACGATGTTCTTTGGGTTGGTATTCCTTCAGGTCAATTGCCCCTTCCTTGGTCTTTGAAATATGTCTTGTAGCTCCCGAGTCTATCCACCAACCTGTAACTGGGCGGTCTAAGTATAGACATTCTGAAATTACGCAGATTGCTTCTCCGATTGTTCGTGCTGTGGATTGTTTCATCCACCTTTCTTGTTGCGGCGGTCTCTCTTATAGTGTCCCATTTTTGTACAGTTGAAACACTTAATCCGAGAAGCGGCTTCCTGCGATTTCTTAAAACTTTAACCGCCTTTCTTGTTATTCTTGTCAAACCTTTTATTTGGATTCTTTTTCTAGTTGGACTTGGAGCTAGACGCTAATTCATCCTATACCACTAACAATTTCTCCTTTTTATTTTTGAGTATATGTTCTTTTTTTATTGCTAGCTTTAGGGGCAACTCAAAAAGGTTGATTTCTGGCCCTAGTGTTAGGGCAGTAGTGACCATATTCCATGATGGAGGTAGTCTGTTCAGTATGGTTGATATCTGTATTGGTTCAGAGATGACTGATTTTGCTATGGCTAAGTCTCTAGCCATTACCAGCATGTGATTTACATGCTCTATTACATTTTCTCCTACTTTTATTCTAAATGAGTTGTATTTCTGTAGTAGCTGTTAACGAGTCAAACAACTCTTTTGCTGTCTCATATTCTTCAAAGACCATAATCAGGTCATCATCAATATAAGTTAACATGATTGTTCTTGCTATCGTATCGTCCTTTAGAAATGTTTTATACATTTCTAATTATTGCTGGCTTGCGTCTAGTGGTGGAAGATGCACTGTTTCCTTTAAAACATATTTTACACCTTCTAGTGTTAGAGCCAGCGAGATTCTTCTCTTTCAAGTCTGTAAGTTCAGACCGTTTAACTTTTCTATTTTTGCCAGTTCGAACACACATATCCTACAACTCATTTTTAGGTGTTTGGCAAAAATATCAATCAAGCGGTCTAAAAGGAAACAGAAAACACACAAAGCAAGAGACATGTTAAAGTGATGCAGAATATGAAGTAGAAAAAATTTTCTGAGGGTTTTTATGCCTCCAAACCCCCTAAAAAGGATACCAATGGATAAAGTTGTAATTTTATCTATTTGTCCTCTTTTATAATTTTTGTAAAATCACAAGGATAAACTCGTAAAATTACTATTTGTTATTCTTGTAAAATTCGCAACTGATCGGGGTTAAAATCATAATTTTAACTCTCAGGGCGAATCTGTAAATTTTTCAAAGAAATAGGGGTAAACCTGTCTTTTGACTGAGTAGCAGAAATGAAATTATCCAAACCGGGTTGGATAATATCATAAAATAACAACCCTCGATTTTTTTGTAAATTTCAAAAATTGCAAGGGGTAAAACTATCTTTTTATCATGGCAGACTGCATAATATACGAAAGGGATCAGGGGTAGTTTTGTCTTTTTGACACAAACCCCGAGGCGGTTTTAAAAAACCGTTGGTTTTCCAAAACCGCGGTTTCTGGGTTTTTTTTTTTAACTGAAATGCTTAAAAGCATTTTTCTACACCTCTCTGGATTATTCCGAGAGAGAGAGTAATAGGGAGAGGGGAGAAGGCTGTCGGAAAACAATTTCGGTTGTTCGTCTGTTGTTGGCTGTCGACTATCGGTGGGCTTTTTATTTTTCGGCGTTCCTTGCTTCGGCTCGTGCCTTTGTTTCAAGATTTTATGCCGGCCTGTGTTTGGGCATCGGCTGTTTCGATCTTCCTCAGGGTGTTTTCTCTGGGTTTTTGGTCGAGCCTGCCTTTGAGCTTCGGTTGTTTCGACTTGTCTTAGGGCTTTTTTGTCGGGTTGCCTCTGAGCTTCGGCTGTTTCGACCTGTCTCAGGGCTTTTTGTAGGGGCTGCCTCTGAGTTTCGCCTTCCTCCGTCCCTACCGACTGCTGACTGTCGCCTTCCACCGATTTTTTTTTCTTCGTTCTCTCCCTTTCTCTTCTCTTTTTTTTTTTAACCTCTCTTTCTGTTTTGCAGGGAACCAGGCCCTGATACCAATAACGGTGAATCTTACCTTGCTGTGAAGATTTCTGATGATGTCGTCGGATTCTAGGAACTCTCTGTTTCTTTGCAGAGATGAAAATGGCGCAGCGGTAAAGATGATGGACACGAGGTTCCCTCACAGGGGCTTGCATAGACGAATGTTGTTTCTCTTTCTTTGTATTTTTCGGTATTTCTCTATATGTCTATCTCTGTATGTGCCTGCCTGTATAGGCAGACGCTCTCCCATTCATTTGTGCTTATCCGCATGTGGCTTCCCTCGTCTGGGAGCGGTAACGATTGTCCGTTACTGGATCTCTGGCCCTATCCTGAGGTAATGGCTGGATGGCCAGTCCAGCCGTTACCCGAGCCGAGAATAACAGAATTTACATAATGTGAGTGTTCTGCAATTGCAAAATCTGCTGTAATGGTTCTTAGCATGATGGTATATGTTTATGCGTAAGAGTTTTCTACACACACACAGGTAATACGCTTGTTGCTGATCTTTTCTGTATGTAATACGAAGCTTGTTTTAGTTCTGATCACTTTGACCAGGGATTAAGCAACCTGTTTTATATTTTTCAACTGTAAATTCTTGATGTATTCATGTAGGAGTCTGCCTAACCCATTCTTGCGAATCCAAAAATGAAAAAATGTTCAATATCTAAAGATTCAAAGACTGCAATGAAAGAGATTGAGCGTAAAGATGCTGGATTTGCAAAGCACAATTCTCTCCCCACTAGCATTCAATCTAGCAGCAGCAGCCTGACAGATAAGAACGGATAAGAGTTCTTGTGGACATGGAGTTTCTCATCCTTCTGCTCAATGAAAGTCTTTTCGTCACAAAGATAAAGTCCTTTAGGAATCTCAGTCTATGAACTAGCCAGCTCTTACTGTGTCCATCAGACGGTCGTGATCTAATTCTTCCTTTTGGGGGCACTGCACGAGATTGACTCATCTAATAGATGGAGGACTGCGATCCAGATGACAGGTTTGGTTTATCAGTAAGGTGAGAGCTGATAGAATAGGCCCGGGCTGTTCATACAAGGGCAAAGGCAGCAACTCAGTGCCCCAATGTAGGTGTGGTATGGATCTTCTGGCCCTGGAATCCACCAAAAAACAGGATCCACATTTACAAGCAAATTTTACATGGAAATCACTTCTTGACAGAATCAAGACGGGATCGGAAATACTGTATATCGATCCATATAGTCTGTATTGAGGCTACATACAGTAAGGTTCTGGATTTAGTTGCAGAAATGGTGTAAATCTTAAACAATAGACCGCGAAGCCATACTTGCAAGGGTCAACTATAGCATTAGTATCGTTTGTAAACTTCATCTTTACTTAGATAAAGATGCAAGCAATTCAAACGGAGCAGCAGCTTAAGAAGGAGAGAGTACTAGCAGCACAACGAGCAATGGCTCACCTGGCTAACAGGTCAACTCACAAGTTGAAGGTCATGAGTTCGATACCAATGCGTACATGTAGCTTTGGCCTTGGCCTCCCCATTGCACCAAAATGAAAAAAGGGCACGATTATCTCGAGTAAAGAAGCACAAGAACCAATGCAGACCTCAACAGCAAATGATACAGAAGACCTATGATGCACCCCTTTTGGGGACATTTTGGAAACCGAGACATGGCACGAAATGCATATGAAATGCTTTGTATATACTTTTATTGAATTAAGGATACTATACTCAAAATATAACATAGCCTAGTTGGTTATAATATCTGGTTGGTACGAAAGAGGTCTTGAATTCGATCATTCTAACATAGCCTAGTTAAGCTTACATGTATTCATAAAATCCCAACTCACAAACTGTAGATATTGAAATAAAAATGAAGTCTCAAGGAAAAACAAGAGTAGTTTGTCTTGCTCAAAGTGATAATTTGATCCACGAGAGCTTCCTCCACAACCCACAAGAGATAATGGATTCAACTTCAAAATAAACCAAATCACATATCATATACCACCCTTAGGGCCTTATTTTAAAACTTAAGATTAACACTATTAATGAACATAAAATACATATGGGACTTTTAGAGAGAAAAGGGGTTGATCTTGAAGAGAGGAATGGGACACATGCAAGAGGAGCTAAACTCACACTGTGGCGTATGATATAGGTGTATCGTACAACACGTTATCTCATATGGTGTAATAAATGATATTTTGTGATATAGATAACTAAATCGTATCAGTTTATGTTAGAACCATGAACGCAACTGGAACCAGCACCGATTTGGGTACCGGTTCCATAACTGCCATTTCCGGGTCAAAATTGAAACCAATCAAAACCGAAAAAGAAAGAACAAGTGAATATTATGAAAGGTGAAGCCAATCTGACTATTCACACGTCACCTACTGACTAGTTAGGTTGAATCACATTTCTATCAACTACAATTCAGTACTTACAGTTTCTAGCACCATTAATAGGGAGAGAGAATATAAAGTTTTTAAATATCATATCACTCCAACTTATTTAAATTATTCAAAGTAATTAAACAATTTAAATATGACCAATCATAGTAGCTCGCTAGAATGCTTTCTCTTGGCAATTTCAACTACTTTGTTACATTTATTGATGACTATTATAGTCTTGCTTTTGTTTATCTTATGACATCTAAATATAAAGTCTCTTCCATCTTTCCTATTGTTGATAAACTCACTGACACTCAATTTGGTTATTCAATTAAAATCCTTAGATCTGATAATGGTGGTGAGTTTATCAATGCTTATTTGATGACTTACCTCAAAACACATGGTATTTTACACCAAACATCCTATGCCTATACTCCTCAATAAAATAGAGTTGTGAAAGGAAAAATAGACATATACTAGAGGTGGTGAGGACCTTACTTCTAGATCATAATGTCCCCAAATTCTTTTAGCTCAAAGTAGTACTCACAACTGTTTATCGTATTAATAGACTACCCTCAATTGTTATATCTAGTCGATCTCTCTTTCAAGTGATTAGACCTGGAGATAAACCATTTTACATTATACCTCATATATTTGGGTGTCTATGCTTTCTACATGTACATGATCATTTCAGAGATAAGCTGGATCCAAAGGCTAATAGATGTGTTTTTCTTGGTTACTCAAGTAAAAAAAATGGTTGTGTGTTATGATCCTAAAATGCATAAAAGGAATGCGTCAATGAATATAACATTTTTTAAAACTACTCCCTATTTCCAAAGTGAAAATGAGTCACCTAACTTCACTATTGAAGAACAAGTTCTACCAATAAACATCCGTGAAGATGAGAGAGTGGAAGTGAAAGAGAATGCGGAAGAAGAAGTGTTAATAGAAGAGAAAGAGCTGAAAGTGTATATAAAAGGAAAGAGAAAGATAATGATGCTTAATCCTTCGGACTTCATGAGATCCTTTCTAAGATCTAGAACTATGGAAGAATAGTATGAAGACAAGTTGGACATTCCTATTGCATTGATAAAAGATAAAAGATTATACAGTAAGTATCCTATTTATCAATTCTTGTCATATGATCAACTATCTTTAAACTATCATAATTTTATATTGAATGCTATAACTTATCAAATTCCTAAGAACTTCTTGGAAGCGTCGAGACATACACTTGGTAGATGCAATGAAATCAGAATTGTAGGCTTTGGAGAAGAGCAAGATATGGGTTGTCGGTAACTTAGCAACAAGAAGAAAGACAACCAATTGCGAGTGGGTGTATACCATCAAATTTAAGGCATACGGGACCTTAGAGAGGTATAAGGCTAGACTAGTGACTCACGAGTACATTCAATCCTATGAGATTGACTATGAAAAGACTTTGCACCGGTGGATAACCTTACATCTATACGAGTTATAATTAGTATTGCTATCCAAAGAAAGTGGATGATGTGGCAACTTGATGTGAAGAATGCATTCTTGTAAGGGGAGCTTAAAGAGGAAATATATATGGAATTACCATCTCGTTACCAAAATACATAAAATAAAGTTTACAAACTAAAAAAGATAATTTATATAATGAAATAATCACCTCAAGTGTTGTTTTAAAAATTCAGCTGATTTGGGTTACAAAAAGAGTGTGAGTGACCACACTTTTTTCATTAAAAGAGGAGAAAAACTAACATTGTTGCTTTTGTATATTATGATATAATAGTAAGAGGAGATGACATTGAAGAAATACAAAGATTAAAGCTTAAATTGCATCGACTATTTAACATTAAGGACCTTAGTAAACCGCATTACTTTCTTGACATCGAAGTTGCACATTCAAGTACCAATATTTTTTTGAGTCAAAGAAAATATACATTAAATTTGCTACAAAAAACTAAGATGCAGGAATATAAGGCGATTTACATACCTATGGATGTAAATCATAAGTTATAGGTTGATAATGGAGGAGATAAAGTTGATGTAATTAGATATCAACAATTAGTTGGTAAATAGATATATCTAACGATTACATGCCCTGATATCGCCTATGTAGTGGGCATTGTAAGTCAATTTATGGAAGCTCTCTTTAAGAATCATATGGATGCACTATTTCATATTCTCAAGTATCTAAAGAGTACACCTAAACATAGAATAATGTACAAAGAAAACAACTGTTCTAAAATTGAATTCTACACGGATGCAAATTGAGAAGCTTTTATAGAGGATAGAAAATCAGGATATATGGCTTTAGTGGGAGGCAATATTATTACTTGGAAAAACAAAAAACAATTAGTTGTGGCAAGATCTATAGCCGAAGCCAAATACAGGGCCATTGCTTCTGCTTCTTAAGATTGTAATTGATCATTTCCAATTGACTTAACGGAGTGTTTCCTCCACAACCCTGAACATGAGGGCTTTCATTATCATCGGTTTTTCCTTCTTGATGAGTTCAAATGCACAAGCAACCTCTTCTTCGAGATTGTTGGCTTTGACAAAGTCATGCCATCCATTACCTTCTAGCCCAACTCTATCTCCTCTCCGCACATGGTACGCTGACCATTCTCTTCATTTTCAAGCTTCACCTCTGCATTTTGTAAAGGAAGTTTCGTCTTCATGTGAGAGTTCAAGGCCAACTTTTGCACCAATTTGTCGTTCGACCCCAGCTACGATCTTCATTCTAGCCACACAATTACCAAGTACTCTTGATATGATTCACGAATACGATGTATCGAGTAGAACCGTAAGGACTATATCGAGGATGGTTTAGTTATGTGACAGACCTATGCCAAAGTAAACCCTTTCAACACATTGATGTACAAATTTCCATATAATATATATGGTTAATGACCAAAACTTGCTTAATTACGAGGATGTTCCAAAAAAAATTGTCCAGAAAAACAGATAGTATGACATAAATGCACCACAAATAAGATGGACGTTGTTTGATTAAGAAAAGATATGATCAATAGAATTTTCAAGATCCTTTGTCTACGAACCCAACGCGTGAAGGTCCATGAACTGAAGGCCCACGGCAGAGACGCATAGGTGCTGGAGAATTTCCTTGTTTAAAATAATTTTGAGTGATTTTCCATTTTAAAACAGGCTGCCGACAGGGGTGTTACACACTGGTTAGGGGTTGCAATCCCAGACCAAAGGTGATGAGCTCAAAACCCACTGGTAGGGACCAGCCTAACCCCTCCTTCATATAAACAAACAACAAAACTACTACTAAGCCTTTTCTCATACTAGACTGGGTTGACTATATAATTCTTTGTTTTCACAAAACCATATCATGTACTATGTTAGCAGTTAACTCAACATAAATTAGATTATCCTCTACCTCTTTTAATACTTTCAAAATCTAGTTTTCATACCTTCTTACAACCGCTTCTTTTGATTTCCTTTTTATATATTTAAATCATCTTAAATAATATTCTCTCGTTTTATCCTCTACCAATTTATTTCTAATAACTTTATTTTATATATATTGTGCATGACCACTCATCCATCTTAACATATTCATTTCCACCATAAACATGAATAAATACAATTCAGACCATAAAACATGACAGGTTTAATTGCCACTGACATCTTTTGTATAAGTTGAAAGACATACCATACCCCTCAGTCATATAAAAAGAAAAAGAAAAACTTCGATCATTTTCTAAACTCCAACTTCTATTGCGACAGAGCATCTTGGAAGAGACCGGTACCGACGTGATTCGATAGACATTTTCTTGTGTGAACTGAACTAACAAAAGGAAAACGAGAATCGTGAGTCTCGACCGCAACACCACCCGATTAATATAGGTTGATGTGGGCCCGACCCAAAAAAAAATCATCAGCACACCCACCATCCGGAAAAAGAAGAGTCAAGCAAACAGGTCACCTAGCAGCTTCCTCCATGAAACCCACCCCACCCCACCCCACCCACAGAAAAGGTTTTCATACATTATCCCTATTATGTTTGTGTCGTGATTTAGTGCCAGTCGTGTTGAGCAACACGATGTGACACGTAAGGCACAAGACCAGAACACAAAACTACAGCTCCCAATACAAGAAAAAGGTTCCAGGCAGACTGAAGAGTATCGAAAAGCAATACAATTAACAAAGAAAATGTGCAATAATACCTAAGAGAAACAAAATCCTTGCTAGGTACTTCAAACGGCAAAAAGCAGAATCAAAACAACAAAGACCAATTCAAACACCAAGCGCTGTGCTTTTGTTAAACTAAAAGCAGCAAAAACAATTCGTCGATTTAATCACTTCCTAAGGTTCTGCCTATTCCTCTTCTTTGGTCCAGATTTGGTCACTTTCAGACTCCTGTGAACGGCACTCAGCCTTGCCAAAGCAGCCTTTGTCAAGTCTGGTCTGTAGTTGTTGTCAGAAACCTGTAATACAAAGGCATATTCAGACTCGTAAAGAAGCAGCCAAGGTCGAGAATCACAAAGCATCTTCAAACTCTCAAGCCCATAAAACAACTCACAAGGTCATGCAGATCAATTTCATAAATACATGTTAGAAAGTGATTGAATAATAAAAAGTTCCTGAAATGCATGAAAGATGTTCTTAATAGGTGTTGGGTATGGTCACATAACAACCAGCTGCTGCTCTGTTCCTCCTAATAGACAATCCAATCTATGTTCCTTAGATAGGAAGAGTTTTAACTATTAGAAAATTAGATATAGAGAATTTGCATGATTGCGAAAATTTGGGGGTTGAAAGAATGACGTCAGATTCAAAACCACATCGAAACCAAGGCCAAGCCTTTTCCCGCATTAAATAGGGCTTGCTACATGGACTCTTAATTGTCATTGAGTTTGATTTAGTGCCCTATTAGCATTTAACTGGGGGGGGGGGGGGGGAAGCAAGACCATGTTGTACTGTCTCCTTCCAAAGATAAGCGACCATAAAAATCACCCCATGTTCATGTTGAGTCTCGCTAAATGTGTATACGCTCAGTATTTAGCTTTCAGAACATTTCAGCAATGCATGACAGTAAGTTTTTAACACAACAAATTGCAACACAAAAGTTGAACATCCCTATTGAATAACAGATTTCTGCCCAATCATAGAACTTTCATCAAGCATGTCAAACAAAGTCATGAAGAGTTTAATCCATGCACTTGTACCAGAAAGGCATGCATTCATGATGAAAAAAGAGAGTTACAACTTACAAACCTGGTTAACAACAGCCTTAGCCATTTTCGAGAATTCTTTCTTCAGGAGAGATTTGTGGTGAGCCAGAGCAGGCTTGTTTTGCTTCCTTGTTTTGGTTGTTGACAGCACCACAGACAGATCTTCCCCAGACTGAATTGACACTGTTTTTTTGTTTGCCAGTCCTATAAAATTCATAGACAATAAAGATAAGAATATGAAATGAAAGTGTCATCCTGACAACCTTGATCCTTGGAGGACAACATTTGGGAATAGAACCAAACATCATTTAAATAATAATAAAATGCAACAGATTAACAAAGTTTTTGCCTCATTAGGCCAATAATTTATAAAGACATAAAGTGAGAAAGAAAGAAGAGAACTGATAAAATTATCAACAACAGCTTTGTGCTTGAAAAACCACCAGACATAGCACTCTTAAGAAGAAAGCTGTGCGTCCCATTGAGAGTTGGTTCCATCTTGTGTCTCTATTCTAAACAGCTGACTCTTTCCGTATGTTTTGGAATGGGTAGAGTTTATAAATTCTTGTAGCCTTTCACTTTTGATCTCAATATGTCCCGGCACCCCCTTTAGATATGCAATGAAATTATTCTTATTTGTCAAAAAAAGATCCATACGAAAATTGAGGACAAAAATGAATAGCAGGGCTTGGTTCAATCCAATGAAAAAAGATAGATATCTTTAAATGCAAAGAGCAAGTTCGTTCTAATAAGGTACACATCGTTCACCCGGGGAAAAAACAAAGAAAAGTGACCAGAATTAGAATTTGGAATTCTTCAAACCCAGAAAAGCGGTAATGTTACCTTGATTGCTAACACTTAGTGTATAAAACAAAATTTATTTCTCCATCCCTCAGCTGACTAAGATGAACACGATATGATGAAGATCAGAAGACCCATAAAGCCTTTTGCATGGCATGACAAGAATCCTACTTCAGAATTGTTATGACAAATAAGACAAGGAGTCAAAGAAAGGCGATGAATCAAACATCAACATTATCTAACTTGGACGATAAGTGTAGCTCTCTAATTCCATGCACTTCGCGCAAAGGTAACAGAGGCCATATCAAAGCCGTAAACCAACTATTAGTAGCTAGTGATAACAGATGAGAGAGTGGAACACACCGGAATATTTGAAGGAGTGAGCGCTATAAAGGTTGTTCTTTTCTCTGCTGAACTGAACCTTTGCCGAACCATTTCCAAATTGCTTGACCAGAAATGAATTGTTCTTCTTCACAATCTCCCAAGCAAGAGAGTCGGGAATGGTCGCCATCTTTCTCTTCAAAGACGCCAATAGTTAAGCAACACAGAATGATCAAATGAGACCAAAGAAGATCGACACAACTCCCAAATGAAGCAGAGATCTATATGAGAACAACGAAAATCACCTCCAGAGGCCAAGAATTAAAAAGTACCAGAGAATAATCACTGGACACTAAAAACAAGATCCGAAAAAAGAGATCCACAACTCTCAAAATGGACAAAGGATCGATGCAAGAACAACGAAGATGGACTAAAATGTCAAAAATAGCTCATAATTCTTGAAAAATTACAAACTATGGAACGTAAACAAGAGATGAAGAGAGAGAAACTTGAGATCTTACGGTAGGAGTGAGAGGATCAACCGCTCCTTCTTCGTCCTCGGAGATCTTTCTACCTGGACAAAGCACGAAAGAGAAACCCTAAAACCAGCTCCACTATATACGACGGCACCGTCCGAAAACCCTAGTATTGGGTTTTGGTTTCACAAAATGGAGCATTTCTTAACGGGTCTGGATCCGATCTAGAACCAATTTCTTGATGGAGATTACTATTTGCACACAGGTTTTACCATCCACACTCTTTTTTCAAAAGTACGAAAATTACTTCTCATCACTCTCCATCCTCTCCTAACCAATTCCATGAAAGACCCATATTTTACTCATTTTTTTACTTTCGTTTTTCTTTTTCATACCCGAACCACATATACTTCTACAACCTCATGAAGAAAAAATATATATATAACCTAAAAATAAAATCAAATAACTAGAAAAATAAGAGGAAGAACAACAACAAAAATCAGGAATAAAAAGAGAAAAAAAATCAAAAAACATCTAAGTATATTTTTACAAACATCATACAAAACAGAAAAAATATAGCTCAACAAAAAAATACATCAAATCAATAACATGCTTCTAAAAATCACTAAAACCATTATTGAATCGGCTCCTTTCTCTTTTTTCTTTTCTTTTATTTTTTCTTTTTTCTTTTTTATCATATTCAAAGCACTATGAAATGGTAGATGGTTCAGTATCATGCATTGAATCGAACTTCTAGCTGTGAACGTATAAATTTTATTCTTCATTTCATATTTCTCTTTCTTTTTCTCTTTTATTGTTACGATGAAAGGCCAAATCCTAAACATGCACCCACCGGGAATAGAACTCATCACCTCCAAGTCTCTACCAGTGAGATGTTCTGAGTGTGATTCTGAACTGGCTGGCCTGCTCGTGGTTCGACTAGGTGGGCTCCATCTGGTTCAGCATGAGCTTGCTCAAAACCCCTCTTTCTTAGAGAAAGGCGAAAGCTATAACATATACCTGTGCATAGGCAATCGAACTCACTAGAGAGGTTCATGGAACCACTAAAACCAAACCGCCACAACCGAACCAAAGATGTTGAACGGTTTGATTTTGACATGAAAACATTTGGTGATTTGGTTCATGATTTCAATGCTTGAACCAAACCGAACCATCACATATATATATATATATATATATATATATATATATATATATATATATATATATATATATATATATATATATATAATAAAGTTCATATACTTATATAGATAAATCTTAATGTGTTTTTAAGTTTATATATATGAGCTTATAATCTCATAAGCATATAAAATCTGGATTGAAGATCAAAATAATTTGATTGAATAATATTTTGTATTTTTCAAACCTTCAGTTTGGTTTGGTTCAGTTCTAACTATGACACTGTTCGGTTTGGTACTTTAAAAACTAAGAACTGAAGATACTGGTTTGGTTCAATGTTGAAGCTAGAACCGAACCCCCAACACTCCTAGAAGTCACCACTTGGGACGTGGGAGTCGGACAGAGCCTTGTCGAATGAACTAAACGCTTTGTCTGCAGCCGAGAAGCCACTTAAGACAGTATTTCGTTAGTAATTAAGTGCACGTTATTTTGGTTGTGTGTTAAGTACACGTTATTTTGGTTGCTCTTGTTTTATTCTTTGTTTTATCTTTTGTCAACTATCTTAGGGGTTCGCATTGTTGGTAACAACAAGATGACGAGTTAAAGAAGCAACTGATTAATATCTTCAAATTTTTCATTATAAAGAGCATATGTTGGTCACGCACAATAAATCTTGGGACAAGATGGAACCTTGTCACTTGATTTCAGGCATGGACACCATTAGAAATTCATTTTAGATGTGATCATACGAACACTAATGCAATGGATCCCATCAAATCTCCAATAAGAGACACTTCTTTGCTAGAGCCACATATCGCGCATTCGTTAACTACATTTGACAATGTATAATCACATCCTAAAATCATTTCAAGAAAACCTCAACTTGATTATCGGATTCGTGTTGAAGACTCATCAAATCGCTCGCAGTAGGGCTTATTATAAAGTTAGATACCATCAATGAATGAGCAAAGTTTTGAACAAAGTTTAAACTATTACTGCTACGAGAAACCATATATTATTGATTTTCCAATTGGGTTGGCATGCAACAATCAAGAACAGACTTGAACAATTATGTCTTTCTCAAGGAAAAAGCAGTCTCATGTGCTAAAAAGTGTGTTTCTCTTTGAAAAACACACTTCAGCATGACATGAGAATTTGTTTAGGCAACTTGTTTTCTGAATTTCGGACGGAGGATGTGTGGAGGCACTAATCTTAACGACTAGAGGGTTATTTATAAGGCTTTCGTGATTCTATGAGTCCTTAGGAATGTGCCATACAAAAACAATTTATAAAAGCAAAACTTGCAAAGAGAATATCTTATTAAATTTTTTAACTTTAATTTTCTTTGTCTACTATTTATTTCTTTAATTACCAAGGTCATGGACATGATCCATGGTACCACTTTCTTGAAGCCAGTCACCATGATGAATAATTTTGTTTCAGCGAATCTCTCAAGTTTCCATCTAGAGACTTGTGCGACATGCCTGATTTTTGGTGTTGATATGAATAATCAATGTGAAGCAACACTACACCTAATTTATGTTATGATAGATAATTTAGATAGTTGCAGCTTGTGCCATGCAGAAATAATTTAGTTTCCAGCATTCATACTTCAATAATGCTATAAAATAAATACCAAAAGAGAGGATCTTTGTGGGCTCTAGAATCTAATCACCTCTTTCTTTCTCTCTCTCTACCCAACCACAACCTTTTTTTACCAGTATGAGAGAAAGAAAAGGTGGAGGATGTAAACTACTCATATGCAAACTATATACAAATCAATTTCAATAATATAATTTAAGGCATGAATAATTAAGATTAGAAAACCAATTACAAAAATATATATTGACGTAATCAAATATTCTAAAAAAGTATATGTACTTTTCATATTTAATTACCACCACCCACTTGATTGGATTATTAATATTGGTTCTGGTGGAGTTTGCACATGAAAAATTTGCATCCTCCAACTTCGATACGTATAATTGACATTTCGTCAATAAATTTTGACTAGACGAGTTAAAAACATGAGCTTGTGTATATTGTTTATGTTGCATAACTGCTAAGTGTTTCCTTTTTTACTATTTGCATACCTTCAACTCCTTTTATACTTCGATTGTCCTCGTACACGTGCATCCAAACTAGAAGCACTTGAGCGTGTTTGCTTGTCGTGTCGGGGCTTCGAGTCCAGTTGACACTAGATCGATTCCATGGAGAAAAGATAAGAAGATACAAAAAGAAGATGTGAATGAAAAGACTCGTGTCGGAAGGTGTGTGAATAGTAAAAAGAGGTGTACAAATACCAGAAGATCTCATGTTCAGCTCGTACGACTTGACGAGTCGGCTGGAGTCCGGTTCATTCAGATCAAGAAGAGCTCGATACGATACGACGCTTCGTGTCACGAGCGAATCGGTTGTTTAAGCGGTATGATCCTTTTACCCATTTATCTTTTCCAAAACTCAACAAAATCCAAAAACCGAAAGGAAAAAGACGATAAAACGTCTCCGAGGAGGGACGGAGAATCTGGCTTCTTTTTTCCGCCTTCCAATTGGGAATTTCTTCGGGCGGGCGAAACCCTAAAACCTAGACGCGATCATCCAGCGAATCTTCCGTTCGGGAAACCCTAGGCGCGATCATCAATTGAAACCCTATTCACCTCGCACGAATCTGCCGGAAACGCCCATATCCTAAGAAATTCCAAGCTGATGAACCAGATCATGGAACTGAAATTCACCTCAAAATCCCTTCAGCGACAATCCCGAAAATGCGAGAAGGAAGAGAAATCGGAGAAGCTGAAGGTGAAGAAAGCGATCGAGAAAGGAACATGGACGGTGCTCGCATCTACGCTGAGAACGCCATCCGAAAACGAACGGAGCAGATGAACTACCTCCGCGAGTCTGCTATGGCTGGATCCACCTCGCTCTCCACCCCTGAAGGCGAAGTCAACAACCTCATGCAGCAAGTCGCCGATGATTATGGACTAGAGGTTTCCGTTGGTCTTCCGCAGCCAGCAGGGCACGCGATCCCTGTGAAGGCAGAGAAAGTGGACGAGGACGACCTCTCGAGGCGCCTGGCGGAACTCAAGGCCAGAGGGTAATCGTCATGCCCTTCTTTATTATGAGGGAGGGGCTCCTCTTTATTGATACTGGATCTATTTTGCATGAATGGTTGTTCAACACGCGTTGTTTCTTGTGGTATCGGCGATGGATGCAGGTGCCGCTTTCTTGAACCTTTTTAATGTGGATAAACCGTTACTTTGTAGTCATGATATGGTCGATGTGAATTTCTTGCCGCTCCTTTGTCGTCTGGACGAGATGGATCATAGTTTCTTGTCGTTGACGATAATGCAATGGTGATGATATTTATAGTGATTTTGGTTGTATGTCTCGGGGAAATTCACTCATTTTCTGGGTATATTTCTTATAATATAAATGGTGAGCTTGGCACTGGTGTCTGTCTGAATAGTCATTTTTGACTCAGATTAGCCGGTGATGCTCCTGACAGTTGTTGGATACTTAATAATATCTTATAGGATGTTAGTGTTGTTTGTAGTAGTTGGGGACTTGTGTATTTCCCTTGTCTTTAACTTTCGTGTAAAAGGGGGTAGTTAGCAATTCAGAATCTTCAGATGATCTATCATTTCCTTCGTCTTTCCATCCAATGGTTGGTAGATTTATGTAGTGGTTGTTACATATCGACTGATAATGAACTTAGCCTTCTAATCCTGGAAAATATTCTATTCATTGACACGAAAAAAGAAAAGTCAGAAAAGCATCAAAAGAAAATCCTTTTTGACACCAAAATCTTCATTGCGGATTGCAGCATGAGGCCTAATTTCTTCCGCTATTTCTCTTAATATGATATTTAAGTATGTCTCATAAAATTGTTGTTTTTGAACGCATAACCTTTCTCCTTCTACTGCAACTACCATCTATTGGATTTTTTTGCTTGGGAATCAACAGTTATATGCTTCCGATGTCGCTCTGTATATGCATATAACAGTGTTGTCGTAGGATGATTGATGCATACAATGATTAATACATACATGAAAAGACTATTGAGAAAGTGCTGCATCAATGGTCAGAAGTTGCTTCTTAGGAGTTGGAGAAGCTAATTTATAAACTTGCTGAAATGTTTTTTAACTGTAAGGGTCATGAACTATAATCTGGATTTCTTTATGATATCCTTGGTGATTTGAATCTAATATTGTGTTCTGACGCTATTTGTTCAAATCAATGTGTTAAGTAGGTTTGGTTGAAGGATGTGATCTTAGCATATTTGACTTGTTCACTGCATCTGAATTAAATTCATAGTGATCACGGAAGAGATTTGAACATATTGAACTGATTTTCTCTGCATTACTTTTCCTTCCATGTACCTGCTAACGTCACATGGACAATTCTACTAGGGTGAGAGACCCGTATGGACAGGACAGCCATACTTCCTGCACTAAATATTTTGAATATGTAAATGTGGAAAAATCGTAAGCACACAATTAAGCAATGGCTGACCCGGCTAGGTGTGTGAATCCACAGGTTGAAGGTCTTGTGTTCGACACGGGGGTGTGTGCATCTGGTTCTACCTCCCTGTTTAAAAAAAAGAACGCTAGCGAGCACATCCCTCTCCTAACTAATGACCCACAAAGTTAGTGTGGTGGGTCAGATTTCGGTTCCTCCAGCAATGCACAAATATAGTAACTTGGTTATTTTGTCTGATACTCACCGATTCACACTGAATTTCTGGCTTCCTTTCTACGAAGGTACCAAAGAAGCACGTCATAGTCGGCTGTGTGCACCACGCACACACATATATGTATGTATGTAATAGTGCATACATACATACTACGCATGTATATGTCCTATAGAGCATGTTTGCTGCAAGTTGTCACACTTGTTTTGTATATCTCCAATCTATTCAGCAAGAAGGCAAAGGATTCGATCTTTTATTCTTACACAAAATACATCAATGGCTTTGTTGCCAATCTCAACGAGGAGGAAGTCTCAAATATCAACCAAAGCTTTAATCTTTTTCTTTTTCTAAATCCAGTTTGTTCTAACACACAGATAGAGTTGTGGTATATTTTTGTGAAAGTAGGTCCTGCATGAGTTCATATGTTCATGCATAATTACTAATCGCCAACTTTTGCTGCTGATGTATTTACAAGGATCTTGTTTCATAAAAGTTGTCTAAGAACCGCACAAAGAGCAACGGCTCACCTGGATAGGGAGGGGGGCCGACTCACAAGTTGAAGGTCAGAAGTTCAATATACCGGGGGGCATGCATCTGGCTTGAGCCTCCCGATTGTACACTAGAAAAGAGGCCAACTAAATCATCACAGGGTGGGTTTTCCTGCAATCCCTTAGTCAATGCAAGATTGCCTTATCAAACTTAACCTTAATCAACTCTTTTCCTGTGGGTGCGACATACCGGGGGAGAGGGTTGGTTCTTCCCCGTTCGTTCCCGTTCCCGTTCCCATCCCCCAAACCCATCTCGTTTGGGGTGGGTCCCCAAGGACAGGGAGATCCTCGCTCTATGATCATCTTAATTTAACTGGCATTATTATGATTAAGAACCCTCTCTCTCGTTCTCTCTCAATACAGCGATTTAGAGAGAACATGAATTTAGCCGACCCGGGTTTGGTTCATGGTATCGGCGGCTGTGTCTAGGACTCTCAAGAACGTCAGTACACCGGGAAAATACGGGGTTGATGTTCGGTCGCCGGTAGGAGTTTCAGTGACAGTGGCTGACTTGGTCTGATGGCAAGCACCATGCATGTAACTGTAAGGAGTCCCATTGTGGTCAAGCCTTTGTAGCTCTGAAACAAATGAATTCGTTGTAATATCATATCAACATTCTTTATAATAATCTTTATTCTGATGTATATTGTCCATGTTCTCTCTCTATGAACTAAACACGAACCACGCATGTCCAGTTCTACACACGCGTGCACACACACAGACATGAATATGATAGCAAAATCATGTTAACCTAATAAAATTGGGTAGATAAAATTTAATCACTTTAATTATCGATTCTTTCAATTCTACAAGAAAAATATATGAAAATAAAATTTTGAATTAATTTATAACCAATTAAAATTTCTAATCATAATTATCTATGTGATAAAATTACAGTTTGATTTTAAAGAGCATCTGGTGTTCCACTCGCAGTTATTTTGGCTCATTTGCCTGCCATATCATGATTCTGCACTCGCAGTTCTTATTAGCCCCTTCAAGATCCTTTTCGTTGCATATTGCTCCCAAAGATATTCTAAATGTAAGATATTGATAAATCTAAATGTATAGATCGAACCAAACATAAGGAACAAACAACAATAGCCTTGGACTTTCCATCAGGAGCAAAGTACAGTGCAGATTAGCAGTTAATCTTTGTTTGGGCTTAGTGTTCACCAGTTTATCAGGTGATCATAAGGTGCTATGGTCATGCCTAGGCGTGTCTGGTACATAAGTGGACCAACTGTTTGAACTGGAACCACATCGATCTGGAAACCGACTGAAACAGGAATGGACCAAACCAGACCCAGAACCATAACTGAGCCAATAGTACCATTGTTCGGTTAAGGTTCCTCCTTCCATGGATCTGGAATCAGCGTTCCAAACCACCAGTTCAGGTCTCTTTTATAGGTTCTTGTTTTCAAAAATTCTGGACTTTTTTTTTTCTCTTTATTGTTCAATTACGGCCTAACTGAAACCGGCGGTTCTTAACCTCTAGTTCTGGTTAACCTGTAACTGGACATGTCTACTCATGGCTCAACAATTTGTAAACTTGAAGATGGTTCCTCGTCTTAAAAGGAACATGGTTAGTATGAACATTCCTTTCATAACTAATTACTAACTTAGTTATTACGTCCAGCCAGTGCAAAGCGATGCATAAATATAGTAACTTAGTTATTTTGTCGCAAAAACTTACTTTGTTATTCGATCATGACCTGTTATCATCCACAGCTTGGTTGTCAAAACTTACGTTTGTTATCAAAACTTCCTTTCTTGCCCGATCGTGACCTGTTGTCAAGGACGAGTTCGTTAACAGAAATCCATACATAAAAAGCTAAGCCTCGTCTCCTGTGATTCATGTGTGTTTGTCATTGGACCCCGTGAAGAATGGAGCACAATCTCCTCCTCATCGTCCTTGTCTTCTCTTTGTTCCCATCTCTCATCTCTGCAGAAAGAAAAGTACTCTCTCTCTCTCTCTCTCTCTCTCTCTCTATATATATATATATATATATATCGTTAACATGTGTATTTCCTGTTAGAACATCTAACAGTAATATGTTTTCTTTTTCCGTGCTTATTTATCTTGAAGTCATATATAGTGTACTTGGGGAAGCATTCCCATGACTTAAATGATGCAGCGACGTATAGGGAACTCGTCACCGATTCACATTATGAGCTTCTCGGTTCATTTCTTGGAAGGTAAACAATTGCACATCCAATCTTATATATATATATATATATATATATATATATATATATATATATATATATATAAAAGAGAGGTATAAGATATTAAGCACTTAATTATTATCGTCGTTTATACAATCAATCTAATAACGGTAAACAAACTTCCGATTTCATGTGCATTTAGTAAAGTGACTATCTAGCAACTCTTAGTTTCTCTCTCTCTCTCTATATATATATATATATATATATATAAATATAACACATTTAGGTGCATTGTTTACTGCAAGGTCTAACATTTATTTTGTATATCTACAATTATGTATTCAGCAAGGAGAAGGCAAAGGATTCGATCTTTTATTCTTACACAAATCATATCAATGGCTTTGCTGCCAATCTTAATGAGGAGGAAGTTTCTCAAATATCAAGTAAATCTTTTTCTTTTTCTAAATCCAGTGTGTTAGTTTTTTATGCAAAGGTAGCATCGTTTAAAGGGCCTCTACCTGCTACACAAGTTGTTATTGGTTCGATTCCGATGCCCAATATCATTATATATATATATATATATATATATATATATATATATATATATATATATATATATATCAAAACCTGGAAAGGTGCTTTTCTTTATGTTGTAAAGGCGAACATATGACTTCTCTTTACGTGCGGCAGAACACCCTGATGTGGTCTCGGTTTTGGCGAATAAGGGGTGTGATCTTCACACGACTCGTTCATGGGAGTTCATGGGCCAGGAGAGTGCAGGCAAGGTTCTGCCAAACTCACTGTGGGAGAAAGCCAACCTTGGAGAGGATATGATTATTGCCACTATTGACACGGGTACGTGTCTCTTACATTGAATTATCACCCGACTGAGACTTAAGCTTTTGAGTCGACTATTACGGCGAACTTGGGGACTGCCTGCTCGAAGGTTTCTTGCAATGTTTCAGCTTATGGCTTCTTGTGCCAAAGATACATGAAAGAGAGTGTGTGTTTATGGCTTCAACACGGTCAAGGCACACATTCATGCTTGATCACATCAAAAGCTTCCATCCGATTAGTTAACTGAAGATTATATAACACCATCATATATATATATATATATATATATATATATATATATATATATATATATATATATATATATATATATATTGCTTTTGAAGGAAAAATACCTAATATACATTGACCATCTCCGATATATATATGTGTGTTCATGTGTGTGTGCGTGTGAGACTTATTTTGACTTTTAACGGTGAGGTCTTATCAGGTGTCTGGCCCGAAGCAGAGAGCTTTAGTGATGAAAGGTACGGACCAATCCCAGCCAGATGGAAAGGAATTTGCCAAAACCAAACAGACGCTAAGGGTGTTGTATGTAACAGGTTTGTTCACCTTACAACATGCACACACACGCATATGCCTTTTTACTAAATAATGATAAATGTATGTGTATAGTATATATATATATATATATATATATATATATATATATATATATATATATATATATAAAGTTGCCGTCTTCTTCTTTTGTGCTTCTGTCTGAAAATCTTGGCTCTTTGCCAGGAAGCTGATCGGTGCACGTTATTTTGACAAAGGCTACATTCAAGCTGTGGGGCATCCAGACCGAAACAGCTTCAGATCTCCTAGGGACAGTGAGGGCCATGGGACGCACACCCTTTCAACTGCTGGCGGCAATATGGTTCAAAATGCAAGCCTGCATGGGTTTGCCCAAGGCACTATCAAGGGTGGTGCACCCAGGGCCAGGGTTGCAGCCTACAAGGTCTGCTGGACCCCCATCCCCTTGATAGGCAGCTGCTTCAGCGCCGATATACTCGCTGGGATCGACGCCGCCATCAGCGATGGCGTCGACGTGCTCTCGCTCTCGTTGGGCAGCTTACCCACTGATTATTTCCAGGATCCAATAGCAATCGGCACCTTCCATGCGATTAGCAAGGGAATCAGCGTAGTCTTGTCAGCTGGCAATTTCGGGCCGATCGTGAGCTCCGTTAGCAATGTGGCTCCATGGCAGCTCACTGTCGGCGCCAGCACTCTGGACAGGGAATTCCCAGCCCTTGTGCTTCTTGGCAACAACAAGACAATTAAGGTTGATGTAACTCTTAGCTTGCTTGCTGCTGCAGTTTCTCTATCTGTCTCACACGAGTGTGACCACACACACACACACACACACACACACACACACACACACACACACATATATATATATATATATATGTATGTATGACACATGCATAGTAATTAGGAGCATTTCATGTTGGGGTGGTCTAGGGATACATGGGTATATATGAAGGATATGAGCTTTTCTAATTGTGTTCAACACTGTGCTACTTCATGTATTTCAGAAAGAATTATGTTCATAATTGTGTTTAATTGTGTCAATACATGATCTTTTCTAATAAACTTTTGTAATATGCACGTAAATAGAAGAATTTTTGAGTAGTAAATATTGAATCATGGCCGAGGTAACGAAGGAGTTCCGCTGTGAAGCATTAGAGACATTCCGCTTTTCGAGCTTCAAACTGAAAGGAGACCATGATCATGAATACAGTAATACTATGAAGAGAATGTCATTCTCATTGCTTCCTTTCATGAGTATGATCATGAATACAGTAATACTGTGAAGAGATCATGCTCATTGCTTCCTTTCATGACTAGTAGATCGAACCATTTGGTGCATGCTCTTATAAGGGAACATGTCGCGTTGATGAATAACACGATTCATTGGAAGAAACAGTAGCAAGAATTAGATCCTTACCTATAAAAATAAGAAATGGACTCAAGCTTTACTTGTAATATTAAAAAAATGGAGGTATGCAATTATATCTATACTATTATGTGATCATCTCATTTTCTTCAACTTATCCTTCATCTTATCTTTTGTATGCTACTCAGGGACAAAGCATGTCTTTGGCTTCTATGCCCAACAAACTGCATCCTCTTGTGATAGCAATGGATGTCAAAGCAAGCAATGCAACTCCCACTGACGCGTAAGTACAAAGCATTTCTTCGTGGTGTCGGTTTAGGGCTCCATATTTTCGTTGGTTCACCGGTTACATCTTACTTGAATGGAGATACTGTGGTCTATTACTGTCAACCCTGTTTATCTAACTTGACTCTTTCCTTCTTTGAGTTTTACAGAGCTGCATGCATCTCCGACTCGCTCGACCCGAAGAAGGTGAAAGGAAAGATCGTAATTTGCATCCGGAATGATTATGAACGGTATGAAGGCCTCGAAGTAAAGAATGCTGGAGCTGTTGGCATGATATTGATCAATGATAAGGCCACAGGTTTCACCATCATCCCCGAAATTCATGCACTGCCAGCCGCTCATCTCACTGCAGTCAACGGTGACGAGCTCCTTGCATACATGAGATCCACAAAGTATGCTCTCGTGATACCAATATTTGTATTTAAATTTTCGGAACTTTATAGTTAAGGATCAGGCTTAGCTATCAATTAAACCGTGCTTAAATACCCACTTAGACTCCAGTTAAATATTTCTTTGAGATTTGCCGCTTTGTCCCGGTCTTTTGATTGCAAATGCAGGCACTCCTCTGCTTTTGTTCTTTTATTTCAATAATTATTGTCTAACCATACGATTCGGAAAGACACACTATCTTTCTTTTATGTATTTAAATGCTATTATGGCACATGAACAAGCTCAAGTGCAGAAAAAGGATTCGTGTTGGTTTCAGTTAGGATTTTAATAAATTTTATTTCTTCTTCTGTGCTGCCACTTAGAACAGGGGGAACATAATTGCTGAATGTGGCAAATGTGCAGGTCGCCCATCGCATATATAGGAAAACCAACTACATCTTTGCACTCAAAACCTGCACCAACCATGGCTTCTTTCTCGTCGAAAGGACCCAGTGCAATCACCCCAGAGATCCTCAAGGTTTGAGCTATGGGCTCTGCTACTCTGCAAAAATGCATAACATGCCCTTAGATTCACAAACCTTAGTCTTATTAGATAGATCTAACATGTAATTTGCTTTAATTTTTGAAGCCGGATGTCACAGCACCCGGTGTCAACATCCTCGCGGCCTACAGTTTGGGTGGAGATCCCTTGCTTGCCGATAATAGCACACCGAAATTTAATTTTATGAGTGGTACTTCCATGGCATGCCCTCATGTTTCTGGCATTGTTGTGCTGCTTAAGAAGATACACCCAGGCTGGAGTCCTGCTGCAATCAAGTCGGCGATCATGACCACTGGTATAAATTTCTTCTTCTGCATCTATTTTATATCAAAGAAAGCAATTGCCTGTAAAATTGAGGAAACACTATATATTATAAGTATATCTATCTATATATACATTAGAGAGAGAGAGGGGAACTGGATGCTGCCTACCACTTCTCATAAACTTCCTTTACTTTTGAAGAAGAGTACAAATTAATTTTTGAAAAATATAAAGAATAAATTTATTAAAATCATATCCTCCCCAAAGTAAATAGTGGGCATCAGCTTCCAATCACTCATTATATATATCTGTGTATTTGATATATATATGTGTGTGTGTGTGTGTGTTTGCGTGTTTTTGTATGAGAGTACAAAAATGTGGTATTTTGTGACTGGCATTGTTATGATTCTCTCTCTCGATACAGCGTTTCAGAGGGACAACATGAATCAGAAAATGAAAAATGGTTCCCTAGTGAAAAATGCAACTCCATTTGACTATGGGGCAGGACATGTTCTACCCAACCAGGCCGCCCACCCAGGCTTGGTGTATGATATTGGCATTAAAGACTATCTCAACTACTTCTGTGCCCTTGGTTATAACACATCCCTCATTTTTAGAATCTCTGGACATTCCTATCACTGCCCCTCTCAGGTTCCTAAAGTCTCAGATCTGAACTATCCTTCAATCAGTGTTGTCAATGTCAGTGGATCGGTTATCGTGTCTAGGACTCTCAAGAACGTCGGCGCACCAGGAAGATACAGTGTTCACGTCCGGTCGCCGGTCGGAGTTTCAGTGACAGTGATGCCAAAGAGCTTGAGTTTTGAAAAGGTTGGAGAAGAGAAGAAATTCTCAGGGACTTTTAGAGTTAAGAGAGGCTCAAACAGTGAGTATAAGTTTGGGTGGCTGACTTGGTCCGATGGCAAGCACCATGTAAGGAGTCCCATCGTGGTCAAGCCTTTGTAGCTCTAAAGCAAATGAATTTATTGTAATGTATATCATCAACATTCTTTACAATCAATCACCTTTATTTATTAATCATCTTTATTCTCATGTATATTCTCACTTTCTGTTTTTTTTTATATATAAAAGGAGTCTTACTGTGTAATGATGTTTGATGCATAATTTTACACGGTGAAGATTTGAATCAAATGTACAATTATACCATTTTACTTACATTTAATGCTCTTAAATGCATAAATGCATTAATGTAAAAAGTGATTGTACAACTAAGATTATTTTTCTATATATATACATATGTGTGTACACACATATACATATATAAATGCGCATGCAATTCTCTTTCTATAGATAAACATACGTGTGTACACATATATGCATATATAAATGCGCATGCAAGCACACACACTACTATTTGTTTTAGCTTTGTTCTTCCTTTCGATGGGTGACGTATTATGACCTTTTGGATGGTCATCTATTTGCTTGGATTGATTATATGTCCAAATTTATTCTAAAAGAAATAAAGCAAGGTTCTGATATAGATTATTGACATCTATTTGCTTTTGGATGGTCATCTATTTGCTTTGCTTTGAGTGATTATATTCTATTATATGTCACCTTTTGCACTGTGTAGATCATATTCCTTGAGATAACAAGCTTGGTATCTACTTCAAAAGCTAGATTATTGACAGTGGAATAGCTGGTCTGGCTAGGGAACAGCTTCAAAAATGTATGTCGGGAGTTCGACACTCAGGGTGCGATCTGGCAGGACTCTGCCTGACTCCATCTTGCCATAAAAAAACTGGAATTAAAACCAGAACTAGAAGCGGAGACCACTCGGCTCGGTTCTGGTGTCACTTTTGTAAAACCAGAACCGCGATCAAATCGGAACAGATGGTTCCAAGCCGCTGGTTTGGGTATTTTAAATCTTTTGTAAGTTTTTAATAAAATCACTAGTTCCGAAATGTATCGGTATTATGCACACCCCTAACTTACAATACGTAATTGCATCAGATCGAAATTGTTATCGATACCATACATATAATACGTATTAAAATAGTGCCTATTTAAGCGACCAGTGGGAGAAACAAGTTTTCCTTTGCAAGTTTCTTTCTTGTTAAAGTCAATAATCGCATATATCGTTTCTATCACTGTCGAACCCACAAGTTCTTTTAGGATGGGGCAAACAACCGAAGGTATATCGCAGGTGGGTTGACCTATGTGTCTTGACCATTATATATATATATATATATATATATATATATAGAGAGAGAGAGAGAGAGAGAGAGAGGAATATGAAGTCCTCCTCACTGCTACAGCTGCTCGTACCCAACTATTGGTTTTTTGTAGTATGAGTGTTATTTTGAAAGGTTGTAAGGGTATTTGAAAAATGATGAAGTATATTTTTATTATACTCATGCCACCAAAACAAACGATAGTAGTGGGTAGGATCCGATCATTATATATAGTTCCTACTCAATCATTCCAAATCTCTTATTTTGCATTATTCCACGGATTCAACCATGGGTGTCTTTCATCACTTTTAATTGGTCAAAACTGTTGCCACAAAAAAACCTACCTAAAAACCCCAAAACCACCTATATATAATGATTTTTAGATTTGTAGGTAGTTGTGATGGTTTTGATTGGTGGAAGACAATTTTGGACAATGATGAATAGTAGAAGATTATAGAAGGACGTGACCTTTAGTTGAACCGGTGGAACTCTCTCTATTTCTATATATATATATATATATATATATATATATATATATATATATATATATATAGTATAAGAAAACCCAATCTTGCCGAGCTCTCACATGCCCATTCTTTGCTTTTGGGTGGTATGTGAGTAATTTTAATTTTTTAAGGGGTTCTCAGAAAGTATGAATGATATTATTATTACATGTATGCTCCTCAAAAGAAATTATCAGACATAAGAGAAATGATCGGACATGAGTAAACAACGTTGGTAGTGGAAAAGATCCAATCACTTTCTCTCTTTGTATATATATATATATACATACAAATTGGACTATATATATATATATGTGTGTGTGTGTGTGTGTGTGATTTGGACTCAACAATTTCACATGATAGAATAACACTTGTCTTAAGAAGCCAATGAGAGAAACAAGTTTTCCTTGAGCTCAACCATAAAGGCATGCTTATAAATAGTCAAGATATTAAGTTGATGAGTCATACAATAACATTAAAAAAAAAGATTGAAAAAAATATAAAGTAAAATAGAGAACCAATTTGGGTTCATCCAAGAGATTTAGTGCATCTTACATAATATTTTAGAGCAAAAGATAACAGTTCACATGGTATTTATTGATTTAAAAAAACTTACAATAAAGTGTCAAGAGATATTCTTTGAAAAATCGTGAAAAAGAAATATATCTCATTAGTGTACATAATCTTATAAGAAATATGTATGATGGTGCACAAAAATATCTGATGACTCGTGAAGAAATGATATATTTATTTGAAGTTAATATTGAATTAAATCAAAGATTTGTTTCAAGTTCATATTTATTTATCTTGGTTATTCATGAGTTAACAAAGCATATCAAGGATAAAGTATGTTGGTATATGTTATTCTTGAATGATATTATATTAGTGGATGAGTCTAAGAAAAAGGTAACAAAAACATAAAAAATAAAAGGCTTCTAATGCAATTTTGATCATTCGGTTACTACAAACATTTCCCTTATATATTGTATATATTTTAGATTTATATTATATATATACACATATATGTATAAGCACTATAATTTAATAATATAAAATATTATCGAGTAGATTCTATGTTTGATTTAAAAATATGGTATAAACTAATTTAAAAAGTATTTTTGTAGGTTGAAGTAAGGCATGACAGGTTATACCAAAGTGGTGCAGGGATTAATCCCGAAAATACATAGGGCGGAGTCATCTAGTACGGGATGGGTTGAAAACCCACCCCACTGCCATCCCTAACCATCAAACGACTCACTCAATTTGTAAAAAGATTTGGTCAACCTTAGGGTGGTTTAGCATCGTTGCTGTGGGTGGAGAGTTCGATTCTGAGACAGTGCATGTGCATTAGGCTTCGGCCTTCTCTTGTAAAAAAAGGAAAAAAGAAAAAGGGAAAATGCTTGATCAAGCCTCAAGGTAGACTGTTTCTACGTTCGAAAAAATGCAAGTGGATCCGGGTTCTGGACATAATGCCTCTAAGATTCAAGTGCCTTTGACCTTCATGGATCTGGATACCTTATCTTTACTACGCAAGCTGGGCATTCCACTACCAGGTATGCACACCGTCTGTTTTGAACTCAAGATCTTCAGCTTGTAGGTCTTTTGTGTGGACCCCCTAACCAGGAGAAGTAGAGCTCCTTGCACCACTTGGTAGAACAAAACCTACAAATGAGGTCAGGAAATTAGATCAGTTTATCTGAATCTGAATTAGATCCCAGATTCAAGAAGCAGTTTATATTGGACCTAACCAATTAGATCAGGAAAGTCCTGAGCCGAATCATCAGCAAAAACTCTAAATCACAATAGCAAGTTCACGTTGGTTATAAATTTCATAAAAGATCTCTAAAAATCTGAAAACCAATGAAGAGCTAACTAACCATCTGATCCTTGCTTTGTTTTGTCGCCAGATGAACACTCTTCCCTTTTTGCACCAATCCTGGCGGTAAGTACAGAGCCAACGACAGAGTCGAAACCGTTCCTTTGGTTCTTCTTCAGAGAGAGAGAGAGAGAGACTTCTCGATCGGAGCGGCCATGGATTTGTTGCCGTCAGATGGGCCTTCCATTGTGCGGAAGCATCGGTTCAGGTCTCTGAAGCTCCTGCACGTCTCCTTGGACGACGTTCTGCCGGAAGACCCCGTCGGCATCGACTACGGGCGCCTGGACAACGGCCTCCATTACTACGTTCGTATCAACTCCAAGCCTCGAATGAGGGCTGCTCTCGCTTTAGGGGTCAATGTCGGGTGAGTTTGCGTCTTCTTTATTGCGTTTTGTGCAGCGAGTGTTGGGTTTTGTATTGTGGTTAGGACGCCACATGAGAAGGATAGTAGTGAATGGCGTCTTAATGCTGAAAAGAGTTGATGGGAAACTTTTGGTTTTGCTTGGTTTCTGTTCCATTGCCCGAAAGACGGCATTTTGCTTGTTGGCAGTGTAAATAGTTAATGGGCAATTGCTGGGTTTGCTTATTTTGTTCCATTGATGGTCGCATTTCTCTTGTGGTGAATTGAATAGGGATGTTGTGCCAGATCATGGGTAGCTAGTTTTTTGGGGATTTTATGACGGCACATAATTCAGAGCCTCTGATGGTTCTGGGCCATAATAATGGAGGGGAATGAGACAGAATGGTGAGGATTATGTCTGAAAAACAAAAAAGGTTAGTGGGCACTTGTTGGTTATAATGGGCTAAGACCGAGCAGTCGGATTGTATACTCTTCGCTGAAGAACGTTGAGTGTAGGAACTTGTTTCCTTCTTACTTAGTTGTTATTAAGCCTTTTCCCATTCTAGATGGGGTCAGCTACATGAATTCTTTTCTCCATAGTGTTCGAGATCTTGTGCATTTTTACAGTTAACTCAATAAAAGCTAGATTATTCTTTATTTTTTCCTTCTAATTTACCATATAGTTTCTTACATGAACTTCTTTCGCTGCCTTTTCATGTGAGCAAACCATCTTAAACAATCTTGTTTCCACTCCCAACTTATCTCTGATAACCTCGTTGCAAAGATGGATTTGTGTGACCAAACATCCATCTTCATATTTTCATTTCTTTTACAAATATCTTTTGAATATGTTAGATGATTAACTGCACAACACTTAGCACCATATAATATAGCAGGTTTAATTGCTACTATATAATATTTACTTTCAATTTTAATGATATCTTTTTGTCATATAGAATCTCTGATGTACCTCTCCATTTTAACCAACCTTCACTAATTCTATGTATGATATCTCAATATATTTTTCCATCGCTATGAGAAAATGACTCTAGGTATTTAAAACTTTGCTCTTAAGGGATGTAATGTGTGCCAATCTTATTTTCATGTGATATGATATGTAGTGACTAAATGATTAAACTTACATTTCGTATACTTTGTCTTTGTTGTACTAACTACTAAGTCAAAGAGTCGACCCCATTTAGTATGAAAAAAGGCTTAGTTGTTGTTGTACTAAGTCGAAGGCCTTTATATTCTAAATGTTTCTGTATGCATCCAATTTCTTGTGAACTTTTTGCTTAGACTCATCCACTAATATAATATCATCCACAAATAACATACACCAAGGTACATTATCTTGAATATGCTTTGTTAGCTTGTTAATAACTAAAGTAAATAAATATAGACTTAAAGTTGATCTTTGATGTAATCCAATGTTAACTTTAACAAAATAAATCATTAGTCAATGAGTCCTTATTTATGCACCATTATATATATCTCTTATAACATTGATATACGTATAATGGGATATTTCTCTTTTCCAAGGTTCTCCTAAGAATATCTTCGGGCACCCTACCATAATTTTTTTTGAAGTCAATGAATTTCATGTGAGGTTCTTTTTTTCTCTAAAATGTTCCATAAGATGTCTCAATAAATGAATATTCTAAATGCAGATTTGCCTAGTATGAATACAAATTGTTATCTGTTGTACTCTATAGTTGTCTCAACCTTCGTTTAATAAATTTTTTCCATAATTTTATTGTATAGCTCACCAACTTGATAACATGATAGTTTGCACAATTCTCAATGTCTTTCTTGTTCTTTTAGATTGGTATAACGGTATTCTTCTTCTATTGTTCAAGCATCATTTGGTTTCTCTATATTTTATAACAAGATTTTGTAAGCAATCTCCTAGGATTTTCTATACTTTGATAGAAATATTATATGATCCTACATATTTAGCCAATGTTATAAGTATCGTATCATGCCCCGTATCGGAAGAGGGACCAATACATGCTACTCATAGTGCATCATAGTCATACAATACATGATATGTTTTATTTAATTACAACAACAACTAAGCCTTTTCCCATACTAGATGGGGTTGGCTAATATGTTTTATTTAATTAAACAAAATATTTCAAAATCATTACTTTTAACTTTTTCTAAACAACCACAACAACAACAACTAAGCCTTTTCCCATACTAGACGGGGTCGGCTACATGGATTCTTTGTTTCCACATATCCCTATTGTGTGCCATGTTAGCAGTTAACTCACAATAAGCTAGATCATTCTTTATTGTTTCTTTCCAACACTTTTGTGGTCGTCCTCTAGCTCTTTTAATACTTTCCAAATTTAGTTTTTCTATCAATTCTTCCATCACTATGAAAAACATGTGTGAGGACACAATAAGCTCTTTTAATTGGTAACATCTACATCAATTCTTCCATCACTCTGAAAAATTGACCCTAGGTATTTAAAACTTTCCTTTTGGAGAATGCAATCTATGCCAATTTTAATTTTTGTGTTCTCTGAAGTAACCAAACGATCAAACTTACATTCTATATATTCTGTCTTTGTTCTAGTAAGTCGGAGGCCTTTGCTTTCTAATGTTTCTCTCCATAGTTCCAATTTTCTATTAACTGTTTCTTTAGACTCCTCCACTAATACAATGTCATCTGCAAATAACATACACCAAGGTACTTCATCTTGAATATGTTTTGTTAACTCATCAATCACCATTATAAATAAGTATGGACTTAAAGTTGATCCTTGATATAACCCAAATTAACTTCAAAGAAGTTTGTCATTTCTTCATGAGTCCTTGCACATATTTTTGCACCATCATACATATCTCTTATAAGGTTAATGCATGTCAATGGGATACCTCTTTTTTCCAAAGTTCTCCAAAGAACCTCCCTTGGTACTCTATCATAAGCTTTTTCTAGAACAATAAATATCATGTGAAGGTCTTTCTTTTTTGCTCTAAAATGTTCCATAAGACGTCTCAAAAGGTGAATCGCTTCACCAGTAGATCTGCCTGGCATGAATCCAAATTGGTTCTCTGTTGTACTTGATACTTGTCTTAACCTACGTTCGATAATTCTTTCCCACAATTTCATAGTATGACTCATTAACTTGATACCTCGATAATTCACACAATTTTGAATGTCTCCCTTGTTCTTATATATGGGTATAAGTGTACTTGCTCTCCATTCCTTGGGTATCTTTTGGTTTTTCATATTTCATTAAATAGTCTTGTGAGCTAAGTGATTCCTATTTCTCCTAGTATTTTCCAAACTTCTATAGGAATATTATTTGGTCCTACCGATTTACCACCCTTCATATGTTTAAGAGCCTCTTTGACTTCATTCTTTTGAATACGTCGGTAGAAATTGTGGTTTATATACTTTTCTGATTTGGCTAACTCTCTTAAGTTAATACTAACATCTTTGTTTTCATTAAAAAGCTTATAAAAATAGTTTTTTTATCTATTTCTTATATCATCATTTGCCACTAGAATTTTTTCATCCTCGTCTTTCATGCATCTAACATAATTAAGATCTTTAGTTTTCTTATCTCTAGCCCTAGCTATCCTAAAAATATCTCTTTCACCCTCTTTTGAGTTGAGTTTTTTATATAAATCCTCTCAAATTTTAACTTTTGCTTCACTCACGTCCTTTTTCGCTTCCTTCTTTGCTTTCTTATAAGCCTCTAAAGTTTCACTAGTGTTCTTACCATAATGTAATTTGTAGCATGCCCTCTTTGCCTTGATTTTATGTAATTTGTAGCATGCCCTCTTTGCCTTGATTTTATTTTGCACTACTTCACTCCACCACCAAGCTTCTTTTTGTGCCAATACACTTCCTTTAGATACACCTAACACATCTTTCGCTACTTTCCTAATATGTATAGCCATATTGTTCCACATATCACAGGGTGTACCAACATAATTCCAAACATCTCCTTGAAGGACTTTCTATTTAAATATGTCTTCTTTCTCGCTTTTGAGGTTATACCATTTAGTCCGAATACCTCGATGCACTCTTTTCTTCTTTGTCCATTTTTTTTATTTGTAAATCGGTAACTAAAAGTCGATGTTGGGTGGTTAAGCTTTCTCCTGGAATTACCTTACAATCTTTACAACATGCTCTATTTTTTTTTACAAATAAAGTAATCAATTTGTGTTTGTGATAAGCCACTCTTATGCAACAAACAACAACAACAACTAAGCCTTCTCCCATACTAGATGGGGTCGACTACATGGATTCTTTGTTTCCACAGTGCCCTACCATAATTTGTAGAATCCATAGTAGACAAGTCCGATAAAGTTTTACGCTGGCTGTCGGAAGCCTAACACAATCCTCCTCCTTTATCCGGGCTTGGGATCAGCCATGCAAGGGTGATCTCTTACGTGGGCAGAGTTGTGGATTGTATTGACTATAAAGAGATCAAATGTTCATCTCGTTTTTTGAGGATTGTATTGACTATAAAGAGATTAAATGCCATAACAAAATTTAAAATCTCCCTACCTTCATTTATATCCCCAAACCAAAGTTTCCATGAATCCCTTGATATCCTAATGCCTCTTTACCGACATGTCCATTTAAGTCTCCTCCTAAACAAATCATCTCCCTTTGTGGAATCTTTTGAATCACCTTATCTAACTCTTCCCCAAAAGGTGTCTTTATACTATCTTCTGGTCCTACTTGGGGTGCGTAAGCACAAACTATATTCAAAACCTCTGCTCCTAACACTAATTTCAACGTCATTATTCGATCACCATATCATTGTATGTCTACTACAAATTCCTTTAAATCTTTATTTATGATAATACCAACTCCGTTTCGAGCCTTTTCTTTACCTGAGTACCATAATTTAAAACCTGTATCCTCTATTTCCTTTGCTTTTTCTCCAACCCATTTTGTCTCTTGTAAACATAGAATATGAATCTTTCTCCGAATCATAGTATCTACCACCTCCATTAGCTTATCGGATAATGTTTCGATATTCCAAGAACCAATATGAATCTTATTATGTAGGACTAGCTTCCTTACTCCCCGCATCCGTCCATATTCAAAATGCGAAGACCCTCTCTAAAAATTATTCACTACATTCAGGCGACAATGTAGCAGGACTAACTTCTACCACATCCATTAGCTTGTTGGATAATGTTCTGATATTCCAAGAACCAATACGAATCTTATTATCTAGGACTAGCTTCCTTACTCCCCGCATCCGTCCATAATAAAAATGCGGAGACCCTCTATGAAAATTATTCACTACATTCGGGCGCCAATTGGAGACCCTCTCTAAAAATTATTCACTACATTCGGGATGATACCCTAGTTGATTCTTGGTTAACCCAATCGATGATTTCATCTATTGGAAAAATGTTTATGTTCATGGATAACGCTACTGAAATTTGGAAAGCTGTAGCAAACTCATATTGCAGAAAAAAGAATATAGCAAAAGAATATGAAATCATAAAAAAATATGAAGATGTAAGTAGGAAGACAAAACCATCGGAGAGTATTATGGATAGCTAAGGTGTTTATGGAATGAACAACATCTAGTCGAAACTAAGTGTACCACCTACCACACGTATCAAGGATAGAAATGCAAAAACAAAAAAGAAAAAGGTATTTGATCTCTTATGAGGAGTTTCATCAAAATATGATAATTTAAAAAGCAATGTACTGAGCAGAGAGGACCTACCATCCATGGGTACTCTATATTCACTACTTATCAGAAAAGAAGACTAAAGAAGTAGAAAATTTAGCACTTGCACTTGTCACAAAATGTTTAGAAGGAATAGAGAGCCGACTCAACAACACAACAAGCACTTCTACAGAGCATCGAACATCAGTTGCAACTACAATATCAAAAGAGAACTCCAACTATGAATTCAGTAACATACATTCTTATGGATTTCGTGTTTAGATAATTGATTCAGGACTTCATATCATATGGTAGGAAGTACTCATAGTATTCTTGAATATGAAAAACTATATACAAATGAGCAAGTTCGAACGACAGATGGTTCTTATATCCCAATAGTTGGGAAAGGGAAGTTGAAGTTAATGTTTGGAACTATTATACCTATTTTACATGTGCCTGATATTCTAGTGAACTTATTATCTGTAATTTCTTTGGTGAGAAATTCAAGATGCTCATTAACTTTTCTGTCTTTTGGTTGTGTGTTTCATAACCTGAAGATGGTTGAAATCTTTAAACGTGGTAGTCCCAAGAAGGGGTTATATTTTTTGAAGGAAAAGTGTCATCCTATGTAAGCATGTGGTGTTATGAGTTTATGACAAACAAAAGACTTAAATATGTGTTTTTATGGCATACTAGACTAGGGCATTTATCTTTATCTAAATTGAGAGTTGTCTTACTCTTACATGATATACGTAGGAATCTGGGAAAGATTAATATTGAATGTGATGTTTGTTAGTGTGCTAAACATGTTAGAAGCTCTTTTCATAAATGTGATTCTTGAGCAATAAAACCTTTTAAAATAGTTGTTTCTGATGTATGGGGTCCATGCTACTTTGGCTATTATTAGTCATCAATACTTTGTCATTTTTAGTATGATTATTCAATATTTACCATGATTTATTTGATGAAACTCTTTTCATAAATGCTACTTTGGCTATTATTGATTTGAATTTTCCCACCTTTACTAAGGAAAGGTAAGAGAACTTGCACATTCCCTATACGTAAGTATCTCTTTCTTGAGAATACATCTTCCAGTTATAAATCCTTTGCTATGAATGTGGACTCTACATATATTCCATGCAATTTTGAGGATGCTAATAGATACGTTGAGTATCAGCTTGCTATGAAACAAAAGCTTAAGTCTTTGGAAAAAATCAGACATGGGATATAGTTGACTTGCCACCAAGAAGGAAGACAGTGGGGTGCAAATGGGTTTATACAATTAAAGTAAAAGTAGATGGAAGTATAGAGAGATACAAAACAAGGCTAGTAGGAAAGGGCTACAATCAAGTCTATTGCTACTGTTCGAGTGATTATTAGCATGATAGCTAATAAGAATTGAAAACTCTGGTAGTTAGATGTAAAAAATACTTTTTGGAGGGCAACCTAACAAAGGAGATATGTATGGAATTACCTCTAGGTCTGAGAGACAAACAAGGAAGATTGAAGGTGTGTAAATTGAAAAAAGCCTTATACAGATTGAAACAACCCCTTAGAGCCTCGTTCGAGAGATTCAATGAAGGGATTATTGGTCTTGGCTATTCCTAGAGTGTAAACGATCATACATTATTTGTAAAGCTTGGTAAAGGCATTGCATTTCTATTCACATAGTATATGTTGATGATATTATAATTACATGTGATGGTGTCAAAGAAATTGAAAAGCTAAAGAAACAACTTCATAAGCTATTCAACTTGAAGGATTTAGGAAGACTTTACTACTTCCTAGGTATTGAAGTTCTGTATTCAAGCAAAGGTATATTCCTATCTCAGAGGAAATATACCTTAGATATGTTAAAGGATACTAGGATGACCGATTGCAAGCCATGTGATGTACCAATGAAAGTGAACAAAATATTATCTCAGAATGAGGATGAAAAATACTAAGACGTAGGGTGATATCAAATATTGGTGGAAAAACTAATTTATCTATCACGAGACTTGATATCTCTTTTGCAGTGGGTAGTGTGAGCAGATATACCATCCACGTGACACAGGAAAGTTGTCTATTAAATTCTCATATACTTAAAAAGAACTCCGGATTATGGAGTGATTTATGCTAAACATGAACACTTAGAATTAGAGGTACACAATGATGTAGATTGGGCAAGTTCACTAGAAGATCGAAAATCTACTACATGATACCTCACTCTGTTTAGAGAAAATATTATATGTTAAAAAAGCAAGAAACAATGAGTTGTTGCATGTGTTGTTTGTGTGAGGGATTATGACTTCATGCACTTATAAAGGACTTGAGAGAAGTGATACAATTACCTATTCGGGGATATTGTGATAGTAAGGCTGCCATACAAGTGGATTGTCATTTCATTCGAGAGAAGATGCCAAACAAACAATTTCAGTCAACTCATGTGAGATCAAGTGACCAAATGACAAATATGTTGACTAAAGCAGTACCAAAAAGAATATTATGGAAGACTATGGGCCACCCATGTAAGGGATCACCCTTGCATGGTCCCAAGCCCGGATAAATGAGGAGGGTTGCATTAGGCTTCCAAAAGCTAACATATACCATGGATTCTATAAATTATGATAGGTCTTTGTGGAAACAAAGAATCCATGTAGCCAACCCCATCTAGTATGAGAAAAAACTTAGTTGTAGTTGTAGTAGTACTATGAATAAGTTGGGTGTATGCAGTATTCTCAACCCAACTTGTGGGGGAGTTGAGAGGAACAATTGGATGTAGTCAAAGTCTATTTGAGTCTTTGATCAGTTGGTATTTCTTTTTGTTTTTAAAGGTTCATTTATTTTCATTTCATTAATGACATACTCATAATATGCCATGCACTGAATGTATTTAAGTCTCTAGGGCTTCAACCCTAGTGACTAACATACACTATTAATAAAAGAGAGAGAGAGAGGCTGCCGTGAACAACATAAGAGGCTGATTGGCAGCCTGTGATTGTTCTCCCCAATGTTGCACCTGTGTTTGCAGCTAAACTAACATATGATACATTTTGTGTATTGCAACGATAGAGTATGATACACATGATACATAATGATAAATGAACGTCAATGATAGATACTTTGATTGTATCGATCCAACTACCGATATACGATATTATCGTATCGTGCGATACAATATGATATTTACACCATTAGATTTACCAACCTTTATAACTTTAAGAGCCTTTTTGACTTTATTCCTTTGAAAATGTCGGTAGAAATTATAGTTTATATACTCTTGAGTTGTTACCTCTCCTAAATTAATGCTAGTATCTATATTTTCGTTAAAAAGTCAATGAAAATAACTTTTTCAGCAATATATTTCTTGTCATTAAAATCTTTTCATCCTCATGCTGAATGCATCTATAAAGGCAGGATCCTTTGTTTTCCTCTTTCTAGCCTTAGTTATCCTAAAACTAATTTTTCTTGCTTTTTTTGATTGAACATATTGTATAAATCCTCCTAGTTTTGGCTTTTACTTCAGTAACAGCCTTTTCCAATTTTTTGTTTGCCATCTTATAAGCCTCTCAAGTTTAGGGGTCATGCTTTCATTGGCAATCGAGTTAGCTTCTGATATAGAGGGTAGGGAGCTAACATATCTACAGTTGGCTGGTAAAGATTTCATATTGACACCTCTCAGGCAAGAACTGCAATAATTGCATTTAATTATGTATTAGTTGGATTTATCAGGTGAGAACTGCATAATCTCTGGAGCTTTGTCAAGGAGCAATGTTTGAAGCTTTTGACAGTTGTTCATAGAGAATAACAATTGTGCCATTGAATCACTTTGATCTGAAAGGAAGCTTCATTTTGGCATGCTATCATTGTGTTAGCTTCCATGTTTTCTCAATGCAACTTAAAGTTACAGCATCCTAGCCTTAGAAGCTTGAAAGATACAGAATATCCACGAAAACTCATTTTGGCCAATCAGATATGAAAGAGAACACTTCTTTTAATAGTTTTTGCTAATTAGATCTGAAATGAATTCTTGGATCTGGTCAATGGTAAATTATCCAGTTGCAATTCAGAACAAAGTCACCTCGTGTTGATTGTTTTATCTCATACCTTTTGCGAAGGCTTTGTGGATCTGAATTTGTACTCAGATGTTAAAAATTAAAATCTCAATTTGGATAATTTTGGCTCCGAAAGGGCATTTGGATCTTTTAAGATGATAATCAGTTACTTGGGTTTCAGAGCCAACTACTGGATTGCCATTTCTTAGGAAATTATAGATTCTGCCCTTGGATGAGTAGATGATTTGTCAAGTTGTTGAACTAAAGATTCGGTTGGCATTGTGAAACGAAAAAATGTGGGGATCACAAAAGTCAAAGAACTAAGTGATGAAGAAGTAGAAATTCTTTAGGGCATTATAGAGAACACAAACAGAAGGTTAAAAGAAAAACAGAGACATGGACAAAAGAGTTTGAAGGAAAATGATGCAAGAAGATAGCCACCGTTCTGTTATCATTGTATTGTATTTTCTTTTATTGGCATTGTATTTCTTAGAATCGAGAAGGCTACCCTTTTCTTACACGTGCACATGCTTCCTTCTTTGATTACGAAGACCAAAGAGTGATAGCAGTGACTGACAAGGAGAATCCTAAAGTGCAGCCACGAAATTAAAGATTTATCCAGTATAAATTAAGGAGAACAAGGGAGAAAGCCAATAAACTTTATTTTACTGAGTGCAAACATGTTTAGGTGATCAAATTGACTTACAAGTTTTGTTTCTACTTTGGATAGCCTGCTTAACCACGAACTGAAACCTTACCTTAAGGAAACATTTTCACCAGATTGCATCTTTGAGTTCCGTTTGGGAAGAATGTTGCATAAATTCAGCAAAACTGAAAAGGATTTTAAGATCACCTATACCTTTATTTGACTTTTATCATGTGATTTTTCTAGAATATGCTTCTTACTATGTCTTTTCTGTCTTCTTCTATACATCAATCAATATCATGAGATGGCTCCTTTGATCTTTTAGTTGAGTTTTGAGATCAGTTGTAGGTTGAACTTTATCAATTAAGAGGTGGCCAGATGGAGCTCCAGTAGGAAGGTGTAAGATTCTGGATGGCAAACAATTCAGAAGAGACAGAGGAAGGCCAAGAAAACAATAAAACACAATATTGATTTTTTGAGTTAAATGCTAATAGCTCACAAGATTGAGCAAATGGTGAGTAAGAACCCATGATCACACTCAGGGTTGGAAAAGGCATGGCTTTGGTATTGGTTGGTCTCTCCTCTCACATTTTCTAGCTTACTCTTGTGATGCTTTTCTTTCTTTCTTGACTAATACCCCATCTTCAGGCTTCAAGGTTTTGAACTATGTCAACTGGTGGCTGTGCATACAAGAACTTATATGAACATTAAAATAACATCACTTGCAAGTGTGTGCGCTTGTATCAAATCCAAAAAACAACTTGACTAATAACTAGTTACAACAAGGAAAGTGGACTGCATAAGAAAAAAACTAATTATAATTTCTTTTGCTTATCCTAAACGGGGAATTATTTCAAGAGGAAAAGAACAAGTGTACAAAACTACTTATGTGTAGCAATCAAGAAAAAAAATTAGGTGCATTGCAAATATGCATTTTCTTTGTCTGATTCTACATTTTTTCCTTATTTCTGCAAATATGACTAAATTTGGAGTAATGATTTTCATACTAGGTTGTGATATCAAATTTATTTTTATTGGGGATTATAAAAGAGCACTTCTTGAATGTTAAGAAAATTGGAAATATTTAAGTTCTATTTGAGTGTTGGCCAGTTAATCATCAACATGTACAAAAGATGTCCGTGACAGAAATGAAGATGTCGAGATGGATGAGTGGTCACACAAGAAAAGATTGGATACGTAACGAGGCTATTAGAAACAAATTAGGAGTGACACCAATACATGATAAAATAAGGAAAGATTGTTTAAGATGGTTTGAGCACGTAGAAAGACAACTAAAGAAAGCTCCAGGAGGAAGGTATCAGAAACTAGATTATGAAAATATTAAAAGAGGAATAAGAACACAAAAGTATTGGAAAAAAACAATAAAGAATGATCTAGCTTATGTTGAGTTGACTGCTAGCATGGCACATGATCGGGCTCTATGAAAACAAAGAATCCATGTAGCTGACCACATTTAGTATGGGAAAAGGCTTAGTTGTTGTTGTTGTTAGTAAATTGATAATTTGATACGGTTCCTTCCTTCTCATACATGTAGTTGTCCACTTTTTAATTGGTTACTTCCTTCATACTCATGTTTCAGAAGGGCTTGATCATTTCCTTTTTTTGGATGGTATTGAAGTCCTTATTAATTGGTTCTCCAACATAAATCCGTGCCAGGGTATTGTTATTGTTTACTTCCTTGATGTCCATGTGTTCAATGTTGCTGGATGGCTTTTTCTTCCTGACAGCTCAGTTTTAGAGGAGGAGGATGAACGTGGGGTAGCTCATATTGTCGAGCATCTTGCATTCAGTGCCACTAAGAAGTATACCAATCATGACATTGTAAAGTTCTTGGAAAGCATTGGTGCAGAATTCGGTGCTTGTCAAAATGCTTCCACGTCTACTGATGAAACCATATATGAATTACTTGTACCAGTTGACAAACCTGAATTGCTTTCCCAGGCTATTTCAGTATTGGCGGAGTTTAGTTCTGAGGTAAGTTCTACTTGTCCCTTACTTTCTATTGACATGTTTCAGCCTTTGAGTACTTGTGAATACCCTAATAGATTTATATACCTCACAAAGATTCGAGTTTCATCTGATGATCTGGAAAAAGAAAGAGGTGCTGTCTTGGAAGAATATAGGGGAGGACGGAATGCAGCAGGGCGCATGCAGGAAGCTCACTGGTGTCTGATGATGAGGGGATCAAAGGTTAGGTACTATACAATAATGTGGTGTTAATGTGTCATGGTTTTCATAGTTAACCTCTTAACTCTATGAGTTCATTATATTATGTTTTGATAATTTAGGATTCCTCTATGTTAACTTTGAGGATTCACTAACTGAGATGGGTTAGTAGATATTGGTTGACAGGGTTTATCAGTGATGCTCAAGATTTGATAAATTTGAGGTGATGTGTACTGCTCTCTTGTGATGGGCATGCACAAGGCTAAGGCATGGCTTGCTTTGCTGAATTCTGTCACAGTTTAGATAACCATCTCCTGATATTGTAGACCTACTACAATTATTGTACTTATGAAGACAAGTTAAAAGGAAGCTGTGGATCCTGACAAACAATGTCTAAGATTAAGCAAGGTTATGTCTGAAATGTTGATCATGCCCATGGGCACAAATATTGAGTTTCAAAAGTTATCTCAAGCTAAAGATGTTGCGATAGGAGCCATTGTAAGGTCGGAGATGAGTGCATAATTGAATGGTTAGCAGTGTCTTGGTGAAAGCATAGGCTGTCTGATACTCTAAATGTAAAGAGTGTAGTGGTGCTTTTCAGGTACTCCTTACAAACAACATGACAACTTTATTTGTAAATGCTCAATCTGCTGGTAGAGTCCTACCTGTATGAGTACATGATTATCAAAACGCATAGCTATATACAATAATAAAGTAATTATCTGTGAAGAATAATATTTACATTGGTCTAAGCCATAGCTTGTTTATCTACATCAGCTATACAAGAGCAAATCCTCTGTTGGATACGTAATATAGAATGTAGCCATGCCACATCCTTCATGAATCACAAAATGTTCTGAGATCTAGTAAGGAAGCATGTCAATATACTCATGTGACAGGGTTATGTCTTTTGCGCATGGAATGCAACAAATAAGAAATAATAACCCAACAAAAAGATTCTTTGCTAGGAAAGTAAACTTAAGAAAACTAGGACAAGCGTACAAGGAAGATGATGGACAAAACATGGAGAGAAAACAAAGATGATTCTGTAATGCTTAATAGCAATTCTTCAAGAAAAAGGGCACATGTATGAAGAAAATTAAGCAGTCCACTTGATCTAGTTGTGCAAGATTTACTTAAACTCTACTGTTATCATTATTATTTGTTTTTAAGAATAATAATAATAATAACAATAATATTATTGTTATTTGGCTTAATTTGCTGTTTTTGGTGGCATTCATCTCAGCACCGTATGTGATCAACCGGAGATTATCTCAAATTGAGCATGCGCCCTTGCTTCTTCTATTTTTGTACTCCTTGGCTTGTCTAAGCGTCTCCTAGTCTAGGATATCTTGTCCTTGTTACAGGTTTTGATGTTCTCTTATGTTGTTCATAGTATGCTGAGCGGCAACCAATTGGTTTAGAGAAGGTGATCCGTACTGTTTCTGCTGAAACTGTCAAAGGTTTTTACAAGAAATGGTATCATCTGCACAATATGGCGGTTGTTGCTGTCGGAGATTTCACAGATACACAGGTTTGAGTCCACACAGCTCGATCTTTTTTCTAACAGTTCACATATTTCATTTTGCTTTTATTCTACAAGCATAGAGTTTAGCTCAACTCTCGTTGGTACATTTGACAAGTGAACAACAAATGACTACCATATTCTTTTCAATTAAACTAAGATGTATGCAAATTCATGAATTACTGATATGTGGTAGAAAAAGGAAATTATGTTTACATCACTGCTGTTTCATTTTGATGGTTCTAGTCCAGAGTTTATTTTTCTGCAGAGTGTAGTTGAATTGATCAAGCTTCACTTTGGTGAGAAAGTATCGCCTTCGGTACCACCTCCTAATATACCAACATTTCCTGTTTCATCCCATGAAGAACCTCACTTTTCATGTTTTGTTGAATCTGAAGCTGGTTGGGTATGTGCTCCTCTACTTCCCTCTCTCTCTCATGCACATGCTTGCTGACTGCTAAAGTTGTGGTATGTATTACTTGGGCAGTCCAAATTTGCTTGCTGTTTTTCAGGAGGTAATGGGATTTTTCTTTTTCAATATAAAATGTTGGTTTTTGCCAATGTTTGGTACATCGTCCTTCATTGATTGAAAATTATGGATTATAACCTCTTAACACAGTTCTGTTTGTTTTCTGAAAGATTCTGAAAGGTTTTGGATATTGTCTGTGACCTTTAGAATCATTGGTGATGCTCCCACTCTTGGTCCCTCTTTTCCCAAAGGCTTGATTCCAGCAAAGCATTACTCCTTCCTCCCCACCATTTTTCCTTATGGATCCCCTATTTAACCACTTTGAGGAAATTACAAGATTTCAGTCACTACGTCATTAAACCTTATATTAAAATAAGGCCATAAGCCCGTAACGTATCTATACATTATACATCTAGACATACTTATGGATGTGAATGTGTAGTGCTTTTTGTTTATGCAGTTTGTTTATTTGCTTTCATGATGTATACATTTCTCATGATTTCTTCTTATCAGACTCTAAAATTTCAGTCTGCAGTTGTGGTCAGTTGTAAAATTCCAGTTATTGACATGAAGACAGTTAAGGACTACAGGGATTATCTCGCAGAAGCTATGTTCCACTGTGCCTTGAACCAGAGGCTTTTCAAAATATCTCGTAGAAAAGACCCTCCTTTCTTCTCCTGCAGTTCAGCTGGAGATGTTCTTGTTAATCCTGTGAAGGCTTATATAATGACTTCAACTTGCAAGGAGAAGGGAACTGTTGAAGCTCTGGAATCAATGCTAATGGAGGTATCTTTTCATCTTAACACTTTTTGTGGCCTTCATAATTACGTTCTCATTATCATTTGAAATTACAGGTTGCTAGGATCCGACTATATGGATTTTCAGATCGCGAAATATCAATAGTTCGTGCTTTGTTGATGTCAGATATTGAATCTGCTTACTTGGAACGTGATCAAATGCAGTCAACAAGTCTGCGTGATGAATGCTTGCAAGTATTTCTCTCCTTTTATACTTTTGATTGTGGTATTATGGTCTTCTTTCAAACTGCATGCAGTGTCATATTAAGTTGCATCATACTTTTTAAATCTTTCGTGAAGGATTGGTAATTTTGCACTGCCTCTGCAGCTTTTTCAGCGATTCTTTTCAAATGCCATTTGCTGAAATTTCTGTTCCATATGCATTGCAAGCTTTGACATCGAAAAAACAATGTTGTTACAGCACTTCTTCCGGAAGGAGCCTGTAGTAGGCATTGAGTATGAAGCGCAACTGCAAAGGACCTTCCTACCTCGTGAGTAGAAACTATGCCATATCTTATCTTTTTCTAATTTTGAAATGTCGACCGGACTTCCGGTCCTTTTCATGTCCACCAAAACTTCTCTTTTAAATACCCCCAATGTTTTGTCAATGTTGAACATGTTCCCACCTGTTGATTGCTTGTGCGAAATCATGTATTGATATGAACTATGTAATCAAATTACCATATGCACATGTATTATTATTATCATTATTATTTTATCGTCTACCTCCAAAATTATTAAACGTCCATTGTCTCAGGCAGAAATAAAGCAAAACCAAGGTGCTTTGTTGTTGAAATATTTTATTAGCTATGGCAAGAGAAGAAGGATGTGATTAATTAGTTGAAGAGAATGGGTTTTAGTTATTGTTTGCAAAGGTAGACTGCTCAGTCACAACGTAGCTCAAGTGAATATCTGATTATCTTCAAGAATAACTTTTGCTAGCATCCATAAACACTTGAAAATGGGCGAGAAGTTTGGAGGGTGTTTGGACCGTTGAGAAGACGATCCAAGATCATCCATTTCAGAATTTGATCCATTTAAGAGAAGTCTTAATGATGTATTAGATGTATTGTAATTAGGGTATTTTAGTCTTTCAAGTTATGAAAGACTTTATATATGCCGTAATTAGTTCTTTTGTAACCCTAAGTGAGATTAATAAAATAAGAGAGAAGGAGCCAGAGGATGCATCTTCATGAGTCAGTTTCCAAGTGCTTTGCATAGACCTGTACTCTTCTACCAATAAATAAATAAGTCTTATATATTTTCTCCATATGGTACCAGAGTTATAAGCAACTCCGCTCATGTAAGGGATCACCTTTGCATGGCCGGTCCCATACCCGAATAAAGGAGGAGGGTTGCGTTAGGCTTCTGACAACCAACGTAAAACTGTCGGATTTTTATACCATGGATTACACAAATTATGAGCATTGTGTTGGGGGTCCCCTCTTATCGATGTTGTGTAAAACCCGAATGCAGTGAAAAGTAAGCAAGGGCCACTACATTTTTGCCCGAATGTAGTGACTCAATTGTAGAGAGGGTTCTCACATCATGGACGAGTGTGAGTTAGTCCCACTATATTGCTGCCCGAATGTAGTGAATAAATTACCGAGAGGGTCTCCGCATTTTAAATATGGATGGATGCAGGGGTAAGAAAGTGAGTCCTAGAAAATAAGATTCGTATTGGTTCTTAGAATATCAGAACATTGTCCGGTAAGGTAATGGAGGTGGTAAATACTATGATTCAGAGAAAGATTCATATCTTATGTTTATAAGAGATAAAGTACGTTTGAGAAAAAGCAAAGACGGTTGAAGATACAAGTTTTAAATTATGGTACTCAGGTAAGGAAAATGCTCGAAACGGAGTTGGTATTATCATAAATAAAGATTTAAAGGATAGTGTAGTAGATATATAACGATATGGTGACCAAATTATGACGTTGAAATTAGTGTTAGGAGCAGAGGTTTTGAATATAGTTTGTGTTTACGCATCTCAAGTAGGACTAGAAGTTAGTATAAATATGGCTTTTTGGGAGGAGTTAGATAAGGGGATTCAAAGAATTCTACAAAGGAAGGTGATTTGTTTAGCAGGATACTTAAATGGATTTGTCGGTAAAATAAAGAGACGTTAGGATATCAAGGTGTTCATGGAAACTTTGGTGTTGGAGATATAAATGAGGAAGGTAGGAAGATTTTAAATTTTGTTATGGTATTTGATCTCTTTATAGTCAATACAATCTTAAAAAATGAGATGAGCATTTAATTACTTATAAGAGTGGCTTATCACAAACACAAATTGATTATTTTTTTGTAGGAAAAAAGATAGATCGTATTGTAAAGATTACAAGGTAATTCTATAAGAAAGTTTAACCACCTTTTGTTATGGATTTAGAGGTGAAAAAGTAGACAAAGAAGAAAAGAGTGCATCGAGCTATTCAGACTAAATTGTGGAACCTCAAAAGCGAGAAAGAAGGTATATTTAAAGAGAAAGTCCTCCAAGGAGATGCTTGGAATTATGTTGGTATACCTTGTGATATGTGGAATAATAGGACTATACATATTAAGAAAGTGGCGAAAGATGTCTTAGCTGAATATAAGGGAGGTATATGGCATAAAAAGAAGCTTTGTGGTGGAGTGAAAGAGTACAAAATAAAATCAAAGCAAAGAGGGCATGTTACAAATTATATTATGCTAAGAAAATTAGTGAAACTTTATAGGCTTATAAGAAAACAAAAAAAGAAGCGACAAAGGTTATCAATCAAGTAAAAATTAAAATTTGAGAAGATTTATATAAAAAACTCAACTCAAAAAAGGATGAAAGGGATACTTTTAGGATAGTTAGGGCTAGAGAAAAGAAAAATATGGATCTTAATTTTGTTAGATGCATCAAAGACGAAGATGAGAAAATTTTAGTGGCAAATGATGATATAAAAAATACAACAAACAACAACAACTAAGCCTTTTCCCATACCATAAGGGGTCAACTACATGGATTCTATGTTTCCATAGACCTTATCATGTACCATGTTAGCATTTAACTCATAATATGCTAGATCATTCTTTATTTTTCTTTTCAATACTTTTGTGGTCATCATCTACCTGTTTTAATACTTTCAAAATCTTTTTATATGATATAAAAATAGATGAAAAAAATTATTTTATAAGCTTTTTAATGAAAATAAAGATGTTAGTAGTAGCTTAGGAGAGTTAGCCAATTAAAAAAAGTATATAAACCACATTTCTACCAATGTATTCAAAAGAATGAAGTCAAAGAGGCTTTTAAATATTCCTGTAGAAGTTTGAAAAATCCTAGGGGAAACATGAATCACTTACTCACAAAACTATTTAATAAAATATGAAAAAACTAAAAGATGCCTGAGGAATGGAGAGTGAGTACACTTATACCCATATAGAAGAACAAGGGAGACATTGAGAATTGTGTGAATTATCGGGGTATCAAGTTAATGAGCCATACTATGAAATTATGGGAAAAAATTATCAAACGTTGGTAAAGACAAGTGTCGAGTATAATAGAGAACCAATTTGGATTCATGTATGACAGATCTACTGTTGAAGCGATTTACCTTTTGAGACGTCTTATGGAATATTTTAGAGCAAAAAAAAAGACCTTCACATGATATTTATTGATCTAGAAAAAGCTTATGATAGGGTACCAAGAGAGGTTCTTTGGAGAACTTTGGAAAAAAGAGGTATCCCATTAACATACATTAACCTTATAAGAGACATGTATGATGGTGCAAAAACATGTGTAAGGACTCATGAAGGAATGACATACGTCTTTGAAGTTAATATTGGGTTACATCAAGGATCAACTTTACCATACTTATTTATAATGGTGATGAATGAGTTAACAAAACATATTGAAGATGAAGTACCTTGGTGTATGTTATTTGCAGATGACATTGTATTAGTGGAGGAGTCTAAGGAAAAAGTTAATAGAAAATTGGAACTATGGAGAGAAACATTAGAAAGCAAAGGCCTCCGACTTAGTAGAACAAAGACATAATATATGTAATATAAGTTTGATCATTTGGTTACCTCAGAGGACATAGAAATTAAAATTGATACACATTGTATCCCCCAAAAAGAAAGTTTTAAATACCTAGGGTCAATTTTTCAGAGTGATGGAATAATTTATGGAGATGTTACGCTTACGCATAGAATTAATGTTGGTTGATTAAAATGGAGAGGAGCATAAGGTATTCTTTGTGATAAGAAGATACCATTAAAGTTAAAAGGTAAATATTATAGAGCAGCAATTAGGCCTGCCATGTTTTATGGTTCTGAGTGTTGGGCAGTTAATCATCAACATGTACAAAAGATGTCTGTGACAGAAATGAAGATGTTGAGATGAATGAGTGGTCATACAAGAAAAGACCGTATACATAATGAGGTTATTAGAAACAAATTAGGAGTGGCACCAATAGAGGATAAAATGAGAGAATATCGTTTAAGATGGTTTGGACGTATAAAAAAAAGATCAAAAGAAGAACCTTTAAGAAGGTATAAAAAACTGGTTTTTGAAAGTGTTAAAAGAGGTAGAGGACGACCACAAGTGTTGAAAAGAAACAATAAAGAATGATCTGGTTTATTGTGAATTAGCTGCCAACATGACTCATGATAGGGCTTTGTGGAAACAAATATTCCATGTAGCCGACCCCGTCTAATATGGGAAAAGGCTTAGTTGTTGTTGTTGTTGGTATCAGAGTTATAAGCCATGACAACTATTTTGGAGCAGTATGAGACCTGTTAGAAAGAGCCAGGAAGGTGTGGATGCTGCAAATCGTAGGAAGAGTCTCGTGTGAAACTCTAGTTCAAGGAGTGAATCGAAGAAAGTTTCCCAGCAGCTCGTGTGGCTACTGGAAATACACTGGATGATATTCGGCAGGGTGCGTTGTTGTAGTTTTGTGTTGTGAAGTTGTCATAGCATAACGTGTGGTGATCTTAATTAGGACTCGAACCAGATTCTAGTGCGAGAATCTTATGTAGGGGACTATGGTTGATAAAGCTAAACAAGTTAAGGGCTTATATCAATCTTCTAAAAACCAATAAGGAGAAAAACTAGAGACTCTCAGATGATAAAAATCATCTAGAGAGGGGCCATATCTATAGAATTGGCCTTTTTGTTCAAGGGAAGATGGGTGCATAATAATGCCCTGATGAGCATGGTTCTGCCTATTTTGAGTGGCGAAGAAATGATGTCCTTGTGTCTTCATGGGTGCGGCAATGCATGATGCCTTTGATGAACCTTTATGTATCTAGGGTCAATAATTGAGATATAGAATGTTGTATCTCTCTAAGATTAGAAAGTGTAGACAAAGAAATCGGACTATTAGTGATTACTGTGGAGATCTGCGTGGTTTATGGGATAAATTGTAGTTTTGTACTCTATTAAATGTACTGCTTGTTACAAAGAACAGAATGAAGAGGTTGAAACATAGAAGGTTTTTGATCTTTTATCAGGAGTCTTTCTTTATTATGAAGTAGCTAAGGTTAACATCATTGGAGGACAAGAACTATCCTCCTTGGGTATAGTTTATTGATTTATTTGTTATTACTTTGAGATGAGGATAAAAGAAGATTGGAGAAGGAAGAAATAGTGATTTCAGACAAGACTACCTTCATGAAAAGAATCAGAATCCATCCAGCAAAAGGAGAGGAGGATATGGTACTTCAGGAAGAGGATGTTGAGCTTCCTCTTGTGATTAAAAAGATAAATTAAAGTGCTCTCATTGTGGTAAGAATCAACACACAAAGTGCAACGTTGGGATTTGATTGATAAAACCAACTTCATTGAGAACAAAGCATACCAAGCAAATACACTAGAAACTCCATTAGACAATTTACATATGGGTATCATAACAAAATTAGTGAAGCAGATAGAGGGCTGAGTTATTAATGAAGCATATAGAGGGTTGAGTTACGGCTTCGAGAGCAACCATCTACCTCAGAGTTCCACGCCACTATAGCACATTCCTCGTTCATGGTGATTGGTTATTTTACTCCCTCTATAGATAGAATATTGATGGCTCTCGTACCTCTATGATAGAAAAGGAAGTGTTTCAACAATTTTATTCAATTTATCTTCTCTTCTTCATGTCCCTAGCTTCCTTGAAAACTTGTGTGTGAGCTCCCTCACCAAACATCTAAACTCTTCTGTAACATCCTCTCCATTTGGTTGTGTATTTCAAGATTTAAAGACGAAATGAATTTTTGGAAGAAAGAAACTAGAAACTAGAAACTAGAAACAAGAACAATATTTGTTAAATGGGAGAAAGAAACAATAAAACAAAAATGCGCTCCTCTATTTGCAAGGTACAAATTACTGAATTCATAGAAACATCACATCAGGGAACTCGAGGGATCAAAATGATCAGATCTAAAGAATATCAGCTATACCAATCACAAACTTCATTACCTAAAGCTAACTGGTTCATCTTGCTTGAACTTCATTGTATCATGTCCTTATGGCTTTCCTTACGAAACTTGGCAAGGAAAATATGAACAAGAAGCCCTGCCTTCGCCTCAGGCTAAACTCTCAACTTTCACTTTGTTAGCCATGACTACTATAAAAGTAAAGATCAGGCTATGTTATGATTGTCTTGGTTATTTACCCTTGTCGAAGATCATATATGTTGTCTCAATTTTTTTTTGTGAACCCAATAATATAGTCCTGATGTTTGTCAAAAAGTAAAATATCATCGTTCTTCTTTTCCATGTAGTGAGTAATGTTTCAGGTTCTTGTCCTATTACTTCTCTTAGTGGTCATAGATATTTTGTCTTCTTTATCGATGATTGTACTAAATTTACTCTTGTTTACTTAATGAAATCTAAAGATGTTTTAAAAATCTTTTATGTAGTTAATAAGTTCATTAAAAACCAATTTCACTCATCTCTAAAGGTTCTTCGTTCTTATAATGGTGGAGAATATATGTCTGGTTTATTACGAGATTACTTACACAAACATGGTATCATGTATGAAACATCTTATTCTAATACTTTATAACAAAATGGTGTGGCTGAAAGAAATAATAAACATATTCTTGAAGTTGCAAGAACTCTGGTTATTGAGTGCAATGCTCATAAATCATATTAGGGTGATGTTGAGTTTATTATATTAATAGGATGTCAAGTTATGTTCTCAACGGTGAGTCTCCTTGAAAAGTTGTTAAACCTGAAAACAAAGTATTCTATATTCTACCTTATATCTTTGGGTGTATTTGTTATGTTCATATTCATTCTCATTTCCGCGATAAGCTAGATCTGAGGGATACTAAATGTATTCTTATTGGATATTCAATATCTCAAAAGAAGTAAAGTGCTATGATCTTGTAATCATAAAAACTTATGTATCCTTGGATGTTATCTTCTTTGAGTCAACCTCTTATTTTTCGTCCCAAGCCAAGGTTTTTAATTCTTCAGGCTAACCTATTCTTGTTCTACCTATAAGGCCAATCAATTATAAACTGGAGTTAAATGATAATACATGGACAAATGAAATTCTTAATGATACAAATGTATATACTCATGGAAAGGGGACAGTGGTGATGCCAAATACTCAAGTTCACATGGCCAATGATTTGCTTCAGCTTCAGATTGGTCCACTTTAGAGATACTACAGTAAATTCCTCCTTTCACAAATTTTGAATTAGAAATTCCCATGGCTATTATAAAAAGGTAAGAGAACATGCATTCTTTATCCTATTTCTCAATGTGTCTCTTACCACAATACCTCAAGGAATTATCAAAATTTTATTATATGCATTCATTATCCTATTTCTAAATGTGTCTTACCACAATACCTCGGAGAATTATCAAAACTTTATTATGAATGCCGAGCTATATCCTATACCTAAGAACATCGAGGAGGCAAATCAATCTTGAAGGTAGAAGGAAGCTATGCAAAGTGAGTTGATGGTTTTGACGAAGAACAACACTTGGGGTATTATTGATCTATCTCTAGGAAAAAAACCAATAGGATGCAAATGGGTGTATACAGTGAAATATAAAGTTGATGGAAGTGTGGAGCGTTATAAAGCCTGATTGGTAATCAAAGGTTATAGTCAGTGTTGTCTGACGCATATCGTATCATGTATCGCTGGGCTCCATGATATGGGCATATCGTATAGTATCGTACTTTAATATTAAAATAATATAAAAATTAATTAAAAATCAATAAAAATTAGTAAAAATCTTAAAAAATTCAAAAAAATAAGAAAAATTTCAGGAAAAATCTGGTAATTGCTTTAAATTCATATAATGTAAGTTTAGTAGAGATTGAGCATTCAACATTGAACAACTTCATCCAAATTTACATATTTTGAATCCAAAAAATGAAATACAGACACAGTTTAGAGTTACAATGTTACATTTTACAAATTGTAATCAGAATTATCAACTAAATAATCTTCATCTTCTCCTTGTTGCAGATCTTCATCATATCATCATCAGCAGCGATACCTTCTTCTTCAAAATCAAATTCTTCATCTCATTGATGTTGTTGCGCTCCTTCCAAATTAATCCAGACAATATCTTCTTCAGTTAGGAGGGCATTTTCTTCAGTGTCTTTCATAACCCAATCTTCTAATATATCAAAATTATCCAAACTTATTGGATCGAACTAATTTTCTTCAGGGGATAAGCTGTTATATACGATACACATAGGTGTATCGTACGTGGTTGCCCACGATACGATACGTATCACACCGTATCGTACGATACGGGTATCGTACGATACGGATAACACTGGTTTGAATATTGTCAACAAATAGATGATTATTCATATTTAATACATAAATTTGGTTGGTACATGCATTATATGATAAATATTTGTTCATATACGGGCATATCATGTATTTGGCAATTTGGTTAGTTAAGCTTCTCTCTAACAAAATTTACATGTTACATACACATTTTGCAATCTCAAATAAGCATATCGAAGGATGCCTTAGAGAGAAGTGAAGAGAGGCCAGAAACCTTCAATTTTTTTTTGATTTTTTTTGGGCATATCGCACTATATGATACGATATTCACCATTTTATGATACGGGGTAGTGTATCATGCCCACGATATGATATGTATCGATACAGTGCGATACGGATAACATTGGTTATAGTCAATCATATGGGATAAACTACAATGAAACATTTGCTCCAGTGGTAAAATTGGCTTGCATAAGGGTTATCATGAGTATAGCTACTTGCAAGAATGCATTTCTCCAAGAAAATCTTTAAGAAAAAATCTATATGGAGTTACCATCTAGATTTAATGAAAAAGGATTAAAGGATAAGGTGCATAGGTCAAAAAAACTATTTATGGTCTCAAGCAATCTCTTAGAGTATGGTTTGAAAGATTAAGCAAAGGTATAACCAATTTAAGTTATCACAGAAGTGTGAATGATCATATCCTATTTATGAAAAGAGATGAGAAAATGAAGATATCTATTTTGATTGGTTATGTTGATAATATTATAGCTAAAGGTGATGATCTTGTAGAGATTAACACACTTAAAGTGAGGCCACACCAACTCTTTGATCTGAAAGACTTGGGCCGTGTACTACTTCTTGGGAATTAAAATTTTATATTCCAACTCAAAAGAAATATACCATAGACATGCTTTAGGATACTAAAATGATAGACTGCTAAAAGAGTATTGTCCCAATGAACACCAATCAAAACATACGTTTTTGTGATGAATGAAAATATGAAGACGTGAGTAGGTATCAAAGGTTAGTTGAAAAATTAATCTATCTTACCATTACTCGTCATGAAATTGCATATGCAGTGGAAAAGATAAGTAGATTTATGCATGCTCCATCGAAAGCCCATGAGGTGCAATTTGTCACATATTAAGGTATCTAAAATCTACCCCTGGTCATGGGATCCTGTATGCCAATAAGGGTCATCTTAATATTGAGGTATTCTCTTATGCTGATTGGGTGGGTTCTCTTGATAATAGTAAATCTATTTGTAGATATATTACATTGATTGGTGGTAAATTGTTTCATGGAAAGCAAAAAATAAACTCTAGTATCCAAATAAAGTGCAGAGGCTGAATACATAGTAGTGGCTCAAGGAATGTGTCAGAGATTATAGTTAAAATCTATAATGAAAGAATTGGCTCAAGGAATGTATTAGAGACTATGGTTAAAGTCTATGATGAAAGAGTTGGGTATCGAGATAGGAGGCACTATTCCACTTTATTGTGATAGTAAAACTACTATTTAGATTGCATCTAATCCAGTTTATCATGAAAGGATTAAACATGTTGAGGTTGATTGCTACTTCATATGATAAAAAGTCGTCAACAAGGAATTCAAATTGATTTATGTCAAATCTGAAAGTTACTATGCCGACATTCTTACCAAAGCTGTCAACAAAAGTGGCCTTGCAAGTGTTCTTCACAAGTTGGGAGTTATCTATATCTTTCTCCCAACTTGGGAGAGTGTTGAGAAGACGATCCAAGATCTGAATCCATTTCAAAATTGGATTAGTTTAAGAAAAGTCTTAATGGTGTATTAGATGTATTGTAATTAGGGTATTTTAGTCTTTCAAGTCATAAAAGATTTTATATATGCTGTAATTAGTTCTTTTGTAACCCTAAGTTAGAGATTAATAAAAAGAAGAGAGAAGGAGCTGCTGGAGGCGTCTTCTTAAATCTGTCTCCAAGTGCTTTGTATAGCCCTGTACTCTCCTGTCAGTAAATAAATAAATCTTTTATATATTTTCTCAATATGGACATTGTTCTTTTTCCCTTGAGAGAACTAGACGCCTTTCCTTTCTGCTGGTGGTTCTTTCTCATATTGTTATGCATGTGTATGTGTTGCAGTGTACCTTGTACTCTGCACTTAGGATATCAAAATATCAAAATGTCATTTTGATACCACAATAGCTTAACTCATGACTAATGTAGTATGATGCTGAACCATGATGTCTTGCATGTTATATTTTCTGGTTTTGCATACACACACCCAAAAAAAAGGTGTTTCCCCCTCAAAACAAATTGTAGGCAGAAGATTGGGGACCTAAAATGCCACCAGTGTTTCCACAGCTAAGATTATGGAGCAAGCTTTTGTCCTTTGCTAACCAACCAGTATTCCTTTCATGAGAAGTGTCCTTTGCTGCAGAACTAAATTTACTAATTGATGCATCGCAGATATTTCAGCAGCAGAGGTATCCAGCTTTGCTAAAAACTTTTGTGCAACTTGTAGCTGTGTAATCAAGACAGTTGAACCTAAAGCTTGTGCTGCTATAGAAGATCTGAAACGAGCCGTGGCAAAAATCAGTCATCTTGAGAAAAGTGGAAGCATTCCACAGTGGGATGATGAGTACGTTCCAGAGGAAATCGTGAATGTGAAGCCTGATCCTGGGTAATTCTTATCTGCTTTCATTCATTATAAGATTTATTTACTGCACTGTGATTAAGGTAATCACCATTTTAAAGGTGATTGTCAGTATAGGAAGCAGAGAATATCGGAAGTGTAAGAAACTGATCCTTGAAAGATTCAATGGTTGCTACCATAGTCCACCAATATTAATTTCCAAGATACAATCACAAATATGACTGATTTATGCCTTAGCAAAGCTCAACTCAATAGCAAACTGAACACATCTTAACGTTATCCCAAAATTATATTCATTACAATGCCATACAAACATTCCAAACGTTGTACAAAATGAGGCTTAAATAGGAGAGAGCCAGCACAAGTCACTAGCCTCCAGGTTGACTAAAAAGGAAAATAACGAAAATAAAAGTACATTATTTGTCTATTACATTTAACAGGCAGCAATCATGCCTTCATCACCTGATAAGCAGCATTTCCATCTTGATGATGCCAACTTCAGAACCACGTCAGTGCCCCATGATACAGCATTCAGTGGAGCCTGGAAATCTCACCCCTTGCTAAATGGCAGCTGAGTGGGCAAGGACTGTCTTTGTTATGGAATACATTCTCAAGCTGAGATGATTGTTTTGGTTAGGGTCAATGTCTTAACATTAAATGTTGTGGTATAAAATCACATGCTCGCCATCCTAACTGAATGCTTTTACCAAGTTAACACCTTTTCCTTTAGGTGACAGTTGCACACGTATCTACATGCACTTGCCCATTACAGTTGTTTAACACTGACAAATATGGGAATGATTTTGTGTTTCATGTCAAATATTTATGAAGAATTCCGTTATATTTTTTAATGTAGAATGCATGACTTCAAACTATTGCTCCTGGATTTTGCATTAAAAGACGTGCAAAACACTCTCGTGCTCCTGGATTCATCTCCTTACTTTGCTCTGAGCGTACATATGTTTGTCAGTTTGCTTCATTACAAATAAGCATTTATCCAGCTACTGTTTTAGGAACTGATTTATGAAAACCAGAATATGAAGTGTAATTCTGCACGATTTATTCTTAATGGCTGAATGTTTCCTTGTTTTGTTATTGCTTTCCTGGTTGTGTACTCTTTGCTTGTTTCTTTTGGCTTGGATTGATTGGATGAATAGTCTTCTAAATGCTGTTGCTGTGAGGATTTTTCTTCTTAAACAACTCATTCACTTTGGATAGTCAATTTTCAGAAAGGTGGTTTTCCAATCTGAATATCCAGATATTGAAATCACAGAGCTTGTTTTGTCAAATGGTATGCGAGTATGTTATAAATGCACAAATTTCCTTGATGATCAGGTGAACATCTTTCTCTCTTGAATTTCCCTTGTGTATCTTGTCCCCTTTCTTGTTATACATGGGGTGTCATATGCGTTCTTTGTCTGTCCTGTTATCCTACTTTATCATATGCGATTGTTCATATTAATTTCATGTTGTCTTACTTTATCATATGCGGTTGTTCTTATTAAACTGTGGTATGAGTCTTAAAAGGTTATGTTGTTCATAGCTGAGTGGCAGTTGAAAATGGAACGGTGGATTGATATTTCTTCTTGTTCTCTTGTTCTCCTCATTCAGAAGATATCAATCATTGACTGTTTATGTAATATCAACTCCATTTCATGAGAACTTGTTATACATTCTCTGCTCAGATGTTCCTGAAAGGAAAAGAGTAGTAGTAGATGTTGGAATTCGGGATTCGCGTAGCGGAAGATCAAAGAACACATTGAAGAGGAAAAAGCATGTAGGGGATTGGAGGGGGCGGACCTCCAGTGGAGGCCATCCCTCCTCTCTTTCTCTCTTTCTTAATCACAACCTCTTAACCCTAATATAAACTTCCAACCCTTATATAATGGGCTGTAAAACAAAAAATGACCAAAATACCCTTAGTACTATGGGCAATTACAATAATACCTAAAACATCAAATTTACTAAAACTGACACTAAAAGCTTATTCTTCAACACCCCTCTTAAGTTGGGAGTGAGATACTTCGAACTCCAAACTTGCCAAAAAAATTTATTTTTTCTCGATTTTCCCAGCCCTCTTTGCTGTTCACTTTTCAGCAACCTTCCTAGCTGCAACATTCTTCATCAACCTTCATGGTTGTTCTTCAGCAGCTTCATGGTTGCACCAATCTTTAACAGCTTCTTTGGCTGCAACATCTTCAACTCAGTCTTCTTTGGTTATAATATCTTCAACTCAGCCTTCTTGGCGGGTCATTTTCAACATATTTTTTTGGCTGCAACATTTTCAGCAGCTTCTTTAGCTACAAAACACATTTTAGTAGTCGTCATCACTGCAATCTTTACAGGAATCGACATATTGGAGACATTCCATCCAATCTACCCACAACTCTACTTCGGTACCTACACATGACTACCTCTCTTTCTTGCTTAACTCATCAGTATGGCAATCCATCCAATCTCATTCTTCTGCATTTTTTTTGAATTTTTCAGCCCTCTTGATTATTTCCTCAAACACTTCATGGGCAGGTAAATATCTCTCTTGGATATTTACTCAAATATTTGATGTGTAGGTTAATCATCTCTTCTTGAACATTTCATCGAATACTTGACAGTGTAAGTAAGTATCTCTATCCCGAATGCCATTATTTTAGTCCTTACTTGGTGCCTCGGACTAGGTTTGCTTCGCCGGCTTGCTCTCGTTTTCCGGCATACTGACTGACTCTGCATCCTTCTTTTCACCTTTAATTGTCAGTTTATCAAGCAAATCGACAAAGATGGGGGCTTGCCACACGCACGACTTGTTATTATTGGCATGCTTCTGGATGGAAATAGTCGGCAAAATAATATGATTCACGCAAATCTTCAATGTCTTGGCCTGCCGCATAACAAGACGGATCCTCCCGCACACCTTGTGCTTCAATATCTTCACGTTGTGCAGATGCTGTCGGATAACGCAGACAACCAAGAAGATTTGCGCTAAGCAGGCTGGTTGTCCTTTATAGTCAAGTTTGAATACAGCAGACCCACCCTCACTTGCACCAACTATCAATTTCGGAGTATGAATTCTAGCAAAACCTTAAGATATTAAAAACAGCCTGAATAAATCCTCAACTTAACACTGAACACGGAAAATCCCTTGATTTGCAAGAGTGCGTATGTCAAGAACTCTATAATGTGGCCGTGTCTTGTCTTGCATTGCAATGATTTCTGCTTTGTGCAAAAAGGTAGGCTTGCATATGCTCAGAAAATGTTTGATAAGAAGTCCAAGACATTATTCTTTTTCAAACATTCTATCAAACACTTGACGTGCAATCTCGTCTCCCCACACTTACCAACGTTCATATTCTGTTCGGCATTTCAACACACAGTTGGTGTGCATCACTATACTTGATGCCTTCAAACAAGGCCCAAGATTTTTAAAAAGTCTAGATCGACTGCCACTATGGATACCAAGCAGGAATTCAGGTTGTCCCCATATATGAAGCACTGCCCAACATACTTGCACTTGGCATACACGTTCCCAATCTTCTCAGGTGCTATCCTTGTGCCAACTTGGAAATATTCTTTTCCTATCAATGATCTTTAGACTTCCCCCTGGCAACCATGATCCAATATCTCCACCAATTGTCATCAATCACCTCCTTCGTCTGCATTTCATTTTTATAGTAGCCTTGGAAAACAATAGGACACCTGACACAAATTTTTTCCCAAGAATAAGGTTTATCATCGGTGGTGTAGTTCATTTATGGAACATCCACAAGCTTCACCTCACAGGCAGGATTAGGAGGCCCAACATAGTCCTTTTTACATTCAATCATCCGACCCTTCCAAGATTGTCTCTAGCCAAAAACAGATCACAAGCGCTGGGAAGGAGAAGAGACAAATAAAGACAATTCTCTGAGAGCTAACAACCTATCTTGCCTTCCTCTACGTCGCCATTGCCAGCTGCACAATCTGTAAATGGAGCTTCGTCCTCCTCGGGGTCCTCGTTCTTCATGAATAACCCCAAAAGTTCCAGTGGATTTCCGCCACCTTGCAACGAGAAAGCACTGAACCCTTCCACACCATCCGGGCTTTCCACTTCATCGCTTGAACTCATTCCCAACGAATAACCGAACTGTTCTAGGTCCTTCAAGATGCTCTCGTTCTCGTTGATCCTGACTGTTCTTTCCATATTTTGTAAGGCGAGCCGAGCTGCTTCCCTTTCTTCTTCCCTGCTTCCACTTCCGATGAGTCTGCCGCGGCTCCCTTTGATTAAACATTGCAATAGGCCAATGTGCAGACTGAACCTGCAGAAGTTGGTTTGATTTTTTTTTCATCTCCTTTAACCTGAACCTGATCCGTAACTACTTTTTTCATCGATCGGAGGCTCTGATACCATGTTGGAATTCAGGATTCGCGTAGCGGAAGATCAAATAACACATTGAAGAGGAAAAAGCATGTGAGAGATTGGAGGGGGCGGGCCTCCAATGGAGCCCCCCCTCTCTTTCTCTCTTTCTTAATCACAACCTCTTAACCCTAATACAAACTTCCATCCCTTATATAATGGGCTATAAAACAGAAAATGACCAAAATGCCCTTAGTAGTACGGGCAATTACAATAATACCTAAAACATTAAATTTACTAAAACTGATACTAAAGCATATTCTTCAACAGTAGACACAAAATTCAGACTTCTGCCTTCAGAAAGATGAATACAAATCAAGGGGAAAAACCTCAAGGAAATTATGTTTTAAATATTTTCAAGATTTCATAGGTTTACTTCAAGTGTCAAGAAATACAGTGATTGTTAGAAATGCGTTTGTAACTGAAAACTTCAGGTTTGCAAGTACCGACTGTCATTTGATTTTGTTTCTAATTTTTGTCCAGATAAATTGATAAGCGCTATGCCTGTCTGCTCTTGAAATTCGTGTATAGATAAATTTCACTCTTGCTTGTCAAAGCTGAATAAAATTGTAGATGTCTTACTATAATTGGGCTCATTTGTGAACACTCATGGCTTGCGGGTTGCTTGAAATTGGTGTTAGTAAGCATGTCAGGACTTTCATATAGGAAAGCGATTCAGATGTGTTACTGTAGCGGTTATGACCAACCCTGACATGACTTCCATCCCCTCGAAATATATGCAAGTGCAAGATAAGCTTCTTTATGAGCGCCTTGCAATTGTTGAAGAAATCAAGCATTCAAATCATCAAAAAATACCCCAAATATCATGGAGTTATGGAACGGCAGCCTGCCCTCCCAATGGAGTCGGGGGCTCCTTTTATTTCTCTCTTTCTTACTTTGACCTAATGGCTAGGATTACACTTATATACATTTTATAATTTGAAAAACTATTATATCCTTACTTAGTAATATATACATTATAACTGAAAAGAAACTTGGGTCATAACCAATCTCTTCAACAACAATTAATTTTTTTCTTTTCTATTTTAAGGTGGAAATCCAGCACAATGGATACATGTGGCCTTTTTCCTAGGATGCTGTCTTTACCACCCTGTGCTGAAATATTGTTATACCTTTAAATAATTGTTGTGAAAAATTAAGTAGCAAAAATATCAAGTGCAACAGTGTGCATAAAGAGTAAGAAATTTATCCTATCAGTCAAATGGACCATATACTTCACGCCTTTTCATTATGCACTCTCAAGTGCCAAGAATCAATATGGAAGCTTAAATTACTTATGCTAATGATTGTTTTTCTCTCTCTAAACAGTTCCATGGACTTTTTAGCTTTTCTCTTTGTATTTTGTTCCATCTTGACTTGACGATAGTAGACATACTGATGAAATGCTAAATTTTGAACAGGTTCTTTTTACTGGATTTGCATATGGTGGTCTATCTGAACTTTCAGAAAGCGACTACCTCTCTTGTTCAATGGGATCAATGATTGCAGGAGAGATTGGCGTATTTGGTTATAAACCATCTATGCTGATGGATATGTTAGCTGGAAAGAGAGCTGAAGTTGGCACCAAGGTTGGTGCATACATGAGAACATTCTCTGGTGATTGTTCACCTGCCGACTTGGAGACTGCCTTGCAGGTTTGTGATTGCTGTAGGATAATGCTGTCTGAGCAAATCTGGATACTCTTTTTTAGTTTCCCCTTAAATAGGGGTTGATGAGTTGGAATCCGAAGGTTGGCCCCATGACGTCCATAACCCAACTTCAAGGAATAGTTCAAGCTGCAAGCTTTCAATTCTATCAAAACTGGTTAACTCTAGAGATTTACTAAGCTTTCTGAAATAACAATAGGAGGGAATAGTATTCCTCCAAACCTGGGTTTTGACAATGGGCTGCACAAACCTGGCCTGCAGACCTGCAGACCTGCCACAGGGTAGACGGGTCTGGCATAATGCCCTAGTGGGAACCCTTTTCTCAATTAGAGTATGATGTAGAAATGAAAGAAAATCTTCAATTCAATGCAAGGCACTTTCTAGGTAAGTGTTAAACAGCACTAAAATATTCCGTTCCATGAGATTAGGATTAGTACCATTGGATTGGATGGCATCATCTTCTAGGATCTTGCTCAAATCTCTACTGGCTTATCTATTTACGAAATGGACCCTGACTTCTGGGTAATGGCTAGTTTTATATGGATTTCTTTCATGGGGATACCTTGCCCTCACAGTAAGTGCTGATTAAACAACAGACTTGCACTGGTTGAATAGTAACTCCTTCTGGAAGCTGCAACTTATAATACAGAGGAACACTCTCTTTAGTACTTGGAACAGCCTGTGGTAATGATCGTGTAGTTTTCTGTATGCCAATGGTTGTACGGAGTTGTTGCTACTTTGGAACCTTCAGCACTGCCCAGTCTCCAATTACATATCTTCTCCCATTCTTCTGATGATTATAGAGATCTTTATTCTGTTTTGTGCTTCTCCTTATTTCTATGTCACACGGGTGTGGGTGCGGGTGCGGGATACGGCAAATTTCAAAATTTTTGGGTGCAGCGACATGGCTAGGGTATATAATATTATATATTATATATAATATTCAAGCTACATAAATCAATTATAATACAACTAATGTTTGCTAATTTTGGGTGCACATAGGTATCAATTAGCAAGTTCCCTCATAATGATCTGAAACTTACAATGATTTTACGAGCTGCAAAATATCAAGTTATGGATTCAAAGAGTTTCGAGATCTTTTGTAGGATATAACATATACTAGTATTTGTGTTAGGATCCACTAGTGATGTGATACTCTTGTATTCTATTGATCTGGTAATGTTCCTGGTCTTTAAATGTGTTTGGTGATAGAGATTATTCTGTGCAAAGGCATACAATATGGAGTCAAGAATCCAATCAGATTGAGTAATAAGAAACCAATTGTTCACACTCAAAATCATTCAAGCTAATATTGTATACAACTACAATAGCAAGTACACAACTTTATATTAAAGCAAAATATATAAATGGTAAACAACTACTAATTTCATCATAATACACAAATCAATCTTCATTATCCGGACCCATTTATCCATGAGTTATAAAAAAAACAGAACCTTTTTTTTTGCAAATTTTTTTTTTGGCCATGCAGCACTGACAAGGTGTCGGTGTCGGTGTCGCACCAGTGTCGAGGTTGACACTCCACCCCTTAGAAGTGTCGGTGTGACTTAACCTTATTTTAAGTATCATAGCGACTAATCTTGATAAGATGGTCGGCAGTTGACAAACCATCACCCATGTGGTGCCCTATGGATGGGTATGCTTGGCAGTCTCTGCTGATACATTTCTTCAAACAGTAACATGCCAATAGCTGAGTGGTGGTTTGTATTGTACAACCACTCAGCCAATGTGAGGTAATAGAGACACCGTCTAGGTGTTCACTAGCAAATGCATGATGGTAATCTTTCACTCAATGATTCAGAGCTCACTCTGACCATCTTGGTGTGGTTAGCTAAGCTCATGTTCAGCGTTGATCCTCTCAAACGTGTTCCCAAGGAGGTGTAAAGATTGTATCCCAGTCAGACACTGTGCTTTGGGGCACGTATGAAACTCAAATAACAAATGTTTGAGTCTGAGATTCTGAGGACAATAAAAAATAAGCTGCTCTCGAGAAGCCTTAAACACCAACATGAAGAAGATCTCATCCCGTCAGTTTCGAGTTAATATCTCTTTACATTGCATTGAATCAGGACGGCAACTCAGGCTCGGTCTCCAGAATCCAGTTCCCAGCTCACTACAGACTCACCTTTGTACACAATTGACCTTGACTTCTAACTAACCATTAGTTTCATACCATGCCAGCTCTAGCACTGGCAATGCCCAGTGGAGAGTGAAGATTGTAGCTGAAGAGCCATCATAAGTGGGTATCAACATATTATCTAATAATTACAGTTACAATCTCCTAAGAGGAATAGCTGAGTCAGGGATTCATAGACATCAATGACCAAATCTCCACTGAAACACTTGCCATTTCAAGCTTAACAAATTACCAGAGCTTTGAGAACAATTCTTTTGGTTGTCTCTCTAGAAAAGCATAAACAGAAATTCAAGCATCACAGTGTAACATAAGTTCTGTTAGAGTTAGGTAAGACCTCCATTATTTGATAAGTGTACCCTGTAAGGACCTCTTTTTCTTAAGAATTCTTTGAAGGGCAGGAACGTGCACTTCATTTGTTGTCAGATTTCTCATGGCCTGAGTTTCAGTTCTCTCATTATTATTACTGGCTTAGTTCCATTTAATCTTGATTTCCAATAAAACCAAATTCAACCTTGACACTTATTTTCTTACAGAGAAACGTCCTTCTTGTTTTCTTTTGCTGTCTGTTATAGATATGGATTTTGTACACTGTTGTTTCTTTTTTCTGCTTCATTGTGCTTTCTTTAACTGATATACTCTTAATCTATTTGCAGCTTGTTTACCAGTTGTTTACAACAAATGTTGTACCAGGTGAAGAAGAAGTCAAACTTGTAATGCAAATGATGGAGGAATCCATCCTTGCACAGGAGAGGGATCCGTTCACTGCTTTTACAAATCGCATACGTGAGTTAAATTATGGGAACTCCTACTTCTTTAAGGTAAATTGCATTTCAAATAACAGTAACTTCCCGGCGACAGTTTCTTCCATCTTATTTTTGTTCTGTTCATTGTGAAGCCAATCAGGGTAAATGATCTGAAGAGAGTCGATCCATTCAAATCATGTGACTATTTCAACAAATGCTTTAAAGATCCTTCAACTTTCATCGTTGTAATTGTTGGAAATTTAGACCCTTTGGTAGCCCAACCTTTAATCTTGCAGTACCTGGTGAGAATAGTTTCTGAGATAACAACAAGCTTAAATTAATGCGCACTGGTGAATATTTTAGTGTGACAAGATGCTAAACTGTGCAGGGTGGCATCCCGAAGCCTTCTGAACCAGTTTTACATTTCAATCATGACGATTTAAGAGGCTTGCCGTTCACTTTTCCTGTAAAGATTGTTAGGTATTCCTTTAGAACTGTAGTTTTGTACTGATGGGGGTTATGGGTGTGTTGCATGTTTGTTGGTTTCAAAAGATTGTTCTTGTTTCTTCTTCACTCATTAAGTTAGATTGTATCTTGAATTTACTTGGTCTGAATTCAAACTTTGTGCCTATAGAGAAGTAGTACGCAGCCCAATGGTGGAAGCACAATGCTGTGTCCAGATAACCTTTCCGGTGGAGCTGAAAAATGAATATATGGTATGAGCTTCTCCATGTATTCTATTTTTCATGAATGTTCATTGGTTATGCAAGTATTACTTTCATGATCAATTATGCCATCCTGCTCACTACTCACAATATGCAAGATGGAAGAGATTCACTTCGTTGGGTTTGTGAGCAAGCTTCTAGAGACCAAAATTATGCAGGTTCTTCGTTTCAAGCATGGCCAGGTATTTTTAAGGTTTATGCTTGTGCACTGTATCCAGACAACCACCTTTATGATTCTAATTCTATTGCATGTGTTGCAGATATATTCTGTAACCGTTTCTGTATTTCTTGGTGGCAATAAACCCTCAAGAAGTGGTGATGTACGTGGTGATATGGCTGTCAATTTTTCCTGTGATCCAGATAGCTCTTGGAAGCTGGTCGGTTTCCCTTGTAACTAGCTGCAATCATTTTCCAGACAAAGCATTAATTTCATTAGTCACTTGTATATTGAATTCTCCCATGTTATATCTGCACAATCTGTTCCATGACTTCTTTTTATGCTGATCTTATCAATACCTCATTGATTTTGAGGTCCACATTATTCACTATGAGATTCTTTCGCAGATCGAGCTTGCCTTGGCAGAAATATTACACCTTCAGGAGAATGGTCCTTCAATTGAAGATGTTTCAGCTATACTGGAAATTGAACAACGTGCTCACGAAAATGGATTGCAGGTTGCTATAGAATCATAAATTCTAATGTTCCAAGGTTTTGTGTTGCGCTGAAGCATATCTAACTCTTGATGATTCTGTTACAGGAAAACTGTTACTGGTTGGATAGGATTTTACGTGGTTATCAATCACGTATATATGTTGGTGACCTTTCTGCTTGTTTTAAGGTGATTACATTTGAAAACCATCACTGTTGTTATTTTGTTTTTCTGGTTACCCTTTTGGGAAGGGTCACAGTTGTATGCCATAGTACTGCAGCATGACTTGGCATGATTCAGGTCCATGAATAACCAATTTGTGAAATTAATTGAAGAACATGAGAGCCATGCCAACTTGCAACCATGGAAGGCAAGGCAGCTTCTACAACGTCATAATCCACCCTTTATCACCTAGGACAACTTGCTTGCTAGTAAAGCTAATCTTAATATGTTTGGTCTGGTAAAGATGACAGGTCACATGTGATGCTTGGGGAGTAATGTGAACTGATAAATGGATGCACGAAAAGGAACTTATGAATAACAATAAGAACAATGAGGGATTCTTGTTGGAGGTCATGCATTTATCCAGGCAAATGCCAAGTATAAGGTGGTCTATGTTTATCTACTGAAATTTTAAGTCCCTTACCTATCCCAAAAAAGAAAAGTGATGTGTAAAACTGTTCCATGGATATAAGTCATGAAAGGAACAATAATCCTTGTTATTTCTTATCTTTAACTAGCTCAATATTATATTGTGACATATAACTGTTTACAGAAAAGGTCTTTTTTTGTGACCCATGTCTGCGGGAAAGGAATGAGAAACAATATGCATATCAGACCAGATGAATCAAGCATGAAGTGAAATAAGATTAACTTTCTTTATAGGGGAAACATATTTCCATTGTGCTTTTGTGGATAATTGCCATGCTTATTAGGTGCGCTTCGAGAAGCTACTTATTTGAATGTCTAGATATTTCCTTTAAGTTTGGTCAGATATCCTTTCTGACCAAAGTTAGGGATGTCAGTGGGTCAGATACGGATCCTAATCTGCAGTGTGCATCTAGGTGGACAATCTGACATGCTTAAATTCCTTCTTTATCTAGTACAGATGCTCAGTGTTGTTCGACACTCATCTTTTCTTTCCCAAGCATGTACTATAGTGTTGATATTTCACCATGTATTTCTATATTTACAAAGCTTGAGCTGTTTTTCAAAAGGTTATGTCTAATTGATTACCTAAAGTTTACTTGAGATGATATAGGAATTAAGATTGACTCATTGTATTCTCCATGAGTAAAGTTTTTAGTACATAGGGTCAGTTTTTCAGTGTGATGGAAAAATTAATAGAGATGTTGTGCATAATGTAATTTGGCTAAAATGAGGAGGTGCATAAGGTATTCTATGTTTTAAGAAGATACTATGAAAGATGAATATTATAGACTAGCAATTGGACCTTCTATGGTATATGGTTTTGAGTGCTGGACAGTTAACCATAAAACATATCCGTGGCAAAAATGAAAATGCTGAGATAAATGTGTAGTCACACAAGGAAAGACCGTATAGATAATGAGGTTATCAAAAAGAATTAGGAGTGACACCAATAGATGATAAAATGAGAGAAAACCATCTAAGATGGTTTGAATATGTGGAAAAGCGACTAAAGAAAGCTCTGGTAAAAAGGTGTGAGAAACTAGAAGGTGAAAATGTTATAAAAGGAAGAAGACTTTTAAAATAATAAAGAATGATCTATTTGAGTTGACAATTAATATGACACATGATTGAGCTCTATAGAAACTCTATAGGAACAAGGAATCTAAAGTGTGAAAAACTAGATGGTGAAAATGTTGAAAAAAGAAGACTTTTAAAACAATAAAGAATGATCTAGCTATGTTGAGTTAACTATTAGTGATTGAGCTCTATAAAAACTCTATAGAAACAAGGAATCTATGTAGCTGACACCTATGGGAAAAAGCTTAGTTGTTGTTGTACATGTTTTCTATAATTCTATAATAGTTTATGGTTTTGACTTTTTTATGCTATGATGAAGGATACCTATGGATTTTTACTTTTGTCAGCCTTTATTTGAAAGGTTCACACAGCAATCAAGTGTTCTTTTTAGCACGTAGACTATGTTTATCATACAAATATGATGAAAGCTTAACATACATTTTTCAATGGCTTCCCAAGTCAGGCTCAGGATGAAGGTCGAGGTAAAGTTCGTGAAAATTTGATGCCATCAACCGCACAATCTGCATTGCAAAGGATATTGCCTTTTCCATGCAAGAAACAATATAGTGTTGTTGTGCTTATGCCCCAAACGTCTCGTTTGGAGATTCTCAGATCATTCTTTCACTCAGCACCAACCAAATTGAGCAGAGAAGCAAAGGTCAGTATAGCCGTTTGCTCTTCTGGTCTTCTATATGTTTCTTCAGTAACTTCTTTAGGTGCTTCTCAGTAATTAGCCCGATAACTGACTGATTTGGAGTCAAGCTCACAGTGTAACTCGTCAATAAGTTGATTTTAAGCTATATACATCACAATGATTGGTTGATGGTGATGCATAATGTATAAATTTGACTTGTAAAGTGATAAGCCTTGCTTTTAATAATTTCTAGCTTTTTAAGTTTAAATCTTAACTACATCCATATTTGTTTACCAAATAGTATTTTGATGGTGATAGATAATTTGTGAATAAAAGATATATTTGTTGTATTACCCTTGCATTTCAAGTAGAAGTTAGCAATGGCGCATTTGAGTCCTGGGTTCTGGTCCCGGATTCAATTTCCAATGAGTAAGACTGTTAAACTATAGAATGGATGTTTCTATATACATCTGCTTAGTCGCATAGGCTGTCCTTTTACATGATGATGCGGGTATAATCTTTCAAGGATACCGTAACAAATAAATAGTGGACGTTCTTAGAAGAACAAGATCAAGTAGTCTTCTTCTACCAAACTGACCATAAACAGCAACATGCAAATAATCATGGGCATGGTCTCTAGTAAATTCTCCATGAAGACAAGTTGAAGAATGAGTCTACCGACTTTGTTAGAACCCCCTCTCTGCACAACAAAAAATGTCTCTTTTATAGACCTTTCTGACTATATGCTTGTCAAACAATTGTGTCCTTTTGTTCTCAAATAACTTGAACCTAAAATGCGTGCAGGTTTTAGTGGGGGCTGCTGGAATGGTGGTTCTTGCTGTCACTCTTTGGAGATGCTCAAGGATGAAGTCTAACTAGAGCACAGAAGTTAACCTTAAATTCTGACAGCAACTTCATTTGCTCGAAACAGATGGGCAGTCCTTTGATGCTGGAACCTAGACTCAGATAGGTCTCACAGAGGTCAAAAGAAAGGTCAAATATCCAAATTGAAGGTGGCAGAATATGATTCATTCACCAAGGAAGTCATGATGAAGTTCAACGGCAGCATTTTTTGTTCACCAACATAGCAAGAGTCATTCTTCCATGTACAATATGTGAAAGTGCAGCAGCATATTAAACTGTTGATAACCGAGAAATCTTCCATATTTTTGATACAGGATCTCATAATTCTCATGTATTATTGGCGTATTTAAAAGAATGAAATGAAAGAGGCTTTTAAATATATGAAATTGGTAAATCTGTAGGATCAGACAATATTCCTATGAAACTATAGAAAATCGTAGGAGAGATAAAGCTTACAAGATTATTTAATGAAATATGAAGAACCCAAAAGAGTACGAAGAATGAAGAGTGAGTGAGAAAGAATTATCAACGTACGGTAACACAAGTATCGAGTACAATAGATAATCAATTTAGATTTATTCTCGGTAGATCCATTATTGAAACGATTCACTTATTGAGATATCTTAGAGAACATTTTAAAACAAAAAAGTACCTTCACTATTTATTGATTTAGTAAAAGTTTATGATAGGGTGTTAAGAGATGTTCTTTGAAAAACCTTTAAAAAGAGATGTATTTCATTGACATATATAAATTTTATACGAGATATGTATGATGGTGCAAAAACGTGTGTGAGGACTCATGAATGAATGGACTCTTTTGAAGTTAATATTGGGTTAGGATTACTTTAAGTTTATATTTATTTATATTGGTCGTTGATGAGTTAATAAAATATATTCAAGATGAAGTACCTTGGTGGATGTTATTTGTAGATGATATTGAGTTAGTTGATGAATCTAAGGAAAAAACTAATAGTAAATTAGAACTATCTAGAAAAACATTATAAAGTAAAAGCTTTCAAGTCAGTAGAACAAAGACAAAATATAAAGGATATAGAAATTAAGATTGACACACATTGCATCCCTCGCAAGAAAGTTTTAAATACAAAAGATCAATTTTTAAAAGTCATGAAAATTTTACGCATAGAATTAATGCCAGTTAGTTAAAATGGAGAGGGGTATCAAGTATTCTATATGATAAGAAGATATCATTAAAGTTGACAGATAGATATTATAGAGCACCAATTAGACCTATTATATTTTATGGTATGAGTGTTGGATAGTTAATCATCAATATATACAAAAGATCTCCTAAGCATAAATGAAGATGTTGAGATGAATGAGTAGTCAAACATGAAAAGATTATATATAATTAGGTTATTAGAAACAAATTGCGAGTAGAATCAATAAAAGATATAGGAAAAATCGTTTAGAATGATTTAAACATATAGAAAGACGACCAAAGGATGTTCTCGTAAAAGGATATGAAAAACTAGATGATAATGTCAAAAAAGAATAGAATGACCACAAAAGTGTTGAAAATAAACAATAAAAAATGATCTATGACTTAACTACCAACATGACACATGATAGGGATCGGTAGAAACAAAGTAGCCGACCCCATCTAATACGGGAAAATGGTTAATTGTTGTTGTATGAGTAGAAGCTGTTTTTAGTTCTTGCAACACAAACTCGGGATACTTGAGGTGGTCTATGTTGAGCTATTGTTAGGTTATTAAGCAAAGGAGCCTGCTGGCCATCGAGACTATTGAGGTGTTCGTGTCCGTCCCTCCCACAACCATATTCTGTGACGAGGAAAGCATGCCTCAAAAACTCTATTCGTGTTATATTCAGGGGCAACCAAATGGTTTAACCTTAAGCCATGAAACCAAATTCATGGTTGTTTGGAGTTTATTTGATGGCCGATGTCACACATGCAATTCGCATAGTATATACTAATTAATGTAAAATGAAATAAACACACACGTGGGTGTAGAGAGAGAGAGAGAGAGGGTCATGGCCCCACTCCTGATCATTTCCCTGCTCACATATGCTAGCGCTAGTAAGGTCCAGTCTCTCTCTCTCTCTCTCTCTCTATATATATATATATATATGTGTGTGTGTGTGTGTGTGTGAAAAGAAGCAAATGGCAGAAATTAAGGGGTAACATTAATTTATGGAGATTTTTATTGACTTAACATTTACAAGAATCATGTCAGCCATTTTTATAGGTGCTCATGATGTTTCGAAGGAGGATTGCAACACAGACAGATAATTGATATATAACTACAAAGAGGCCATTTCTTCAATCATAGATCTCAGAGCTGAGCTGCCTGGGCTTCGGAATGGCAATTAAAGGTTTCGCCCTTTTTGCCACAATGTCGAATGCCTCAGAGTTGTCTTCCATTCCTTCTGAAAGGAGCCGGTCAAATGAATGGATCAAGGCAGCCAAGGTAAGGCCAGTCATTCTCTCAGACATGGGCATGCCTACGCAGACCCAATGACGGGAACCAAATGGGATGTAGTGGAAATCCTTCGCCCCCGAATAGTCCAAATCGGGTTGTCTAAGAAACCTATCCGGATTGAATGACAATGGATACTCCCAGTACGTGGGGTCGCTATGGATGCCCCAGGCATTGATCACGACTCTTGTGCCTGCAGGTATATCGAACCCACCTACCTTGCTTGGTGAGCTCGGGAAATGTAGCACTGGGTGCATGCGCAGGACTTCCTTGATGACTGCCCGAAGGAAGGGCAGTTTGGCAAGGTGAAACTCCTCTACTTGTTGCTCCCTTCCTACTGCTTCCTCCAGCTCTTTCTGAGCTTTTATCAACGTCTCTTGATTTTGCAGCAACTCCGCCATCGCCAGTGCGAACTTGTGTCTGTCCCTCCCATAATCATATTCTGTGATCAGTCAGAAATGTATGCCACATGCACTCTCTTATCTACATGGGCACATGTAAATGTGTGTACATGCTTGCCCTATATTCACGGACACACATGCCTTAAGCCGTGGAACTAAATCGATGGACATTTGGAGTTTAGTTGATAAATTGATTCCAAACAAGAATTTTGAAACAGTTGGAGAAAAGTTTATTCCGGTCAATGTTATAAATATTGTATTATACGATGTGATATAGATGTATTATACAATACGATATGTGATATAGACGTATTAGTTTTTAAACCGATACAGGCATATGTATCGTAATAGATATGTATTGCACTCATATCACAATGTACCGTACGATACACTATGATAGGGGTATTGTATCATATAATATGTTCCATATCGCACGATATACTATATTACGATATGAGATTATTTTATTTTATGATTTTATGATTTTTATAATTTTTTAAAATTTTTATGTTTTTATTTTTAATATTTTAATATATATAATACGATTATCCCGTATTGGTTCCCTATACAATAGGATGTATAGAGCAGCACTACTACGCTATTTACAACATTGATTCTCTGTGTTACTTCCTCGTTTCAACTTTCAATGACACTTAGATTTATAAGAGTCGCAAGCATATTCTCTCTCCCTCTCTCTCTCTCTCTCTCTCTCTCTCTCTCTCTCTCTCTCTCTCTCTCTCTCTCTCTCTCCATGTATACACGTACTTATGTATGTCCGTGTGTATATGTGTGGGCATATGCCCGTATAGGAGGGAGGATGAAGTTAACAATACTTACAGCTATAACGCCCTTGATGTTATCCATGATAAATGGCGTTTGCTGCTTATCTTCACCCAACTTAAGAATACCAAGAAAATCTTTTGCATCGTCCCCTTGTTTCGCTTTCTCGTTAATTGAGAGGTCGAAAAACTCATCAAATCTATGTGAAATCATTCTCATCTTCCTTTGTTTCCCTTGAAGGTCAAGGGGCGCTATCAGTGGGAAGAAGTCTGATATGTTTGGCTCAAAGAAATGGTCAACTATCTCCCGAATTAATTCTTTGAGTTCCTCAGCCTGATCCATAGGAGTGTTTCTCCATAACATGCAAGTTGAAGTGTCAAACATGAAGGCGACCACTTCCTCACGTATATTCACTGAAATCCCAACCTTCCCGTAGATCCTCTCCAGCATCCGTGAAGTTCCCGCCGGCGAACTCCATAAAGCATGTTGAGGCCCACTGAGCTAAACAACTCTTTAACAGAAACCCAGCGCAGCATTCGCCATGTTGCATCATATGGTCTCCAAGCCAGGTCTGATAGGTTGTGGGTCGCCGGCGAACTCCACGGTTTGCAAAGACCACGTCCTGGTCCTTGAGTATGTCTTCTGCCATGGAGGGAGAGCTCACGACGATGGTGAGCTTCGTGCCCAGTCGAAGCCCAAGTATTGGACCATAGCGCGAAGAAAGCTGGGTGAAGTGCTCATGTAGGCTGGTTGGGAGGCCAAAGAGGTTGCCAAACAGGGGCCAAGTTGGCGGACCCGGTGGTAGGCTCGGCTTAGGCCTGAGTGCATGCCACACGAGCGTGAGGAAGAAACAGTTATAGTGAGCACAGCTCTAGCAATGGCATCTTGGTCATTGCTTGACTGCCACCACCATGACCAAGCTTGAAGAAGTTCCATATCTTTGATTCTCTTTATCTGGCAATATGGCAATTTATATGAAGGAAAGCATTTGGTAGAAGAATTCGCAGCCGACCCTACCTTATCTTCATTATTACCGTGTGAATAATAACTAACATTACTTTTTCCACAACACATTAGAAAGATGAACGGTTTGTATTGCATCTGTTGTCATAGCAAGATCTCTGCCACTCAATCCACAATGTCAAGGAACTCTGAGATATCCCACCCACCCACCCACACCATCCCGGCGACCACCGCCTCCTCTACGGCATCCGATCATTCTGTGATTGACCCATCTAGCGAAATATCCGTGACCACACAATTGCAGCTGAAGCTTTCTTTTTGGCAATGCTTTAACCTTTACTGAGCCTCTTCCCACGTTGGTGAGTGACCAAGACGGTGAAACTTGCACAAGTGTTAGATTATTTTCAGAAAAGGTTAGCATCGTACGTTTGTTGGGACCGACTTCATGGTCTGTGAAAGAGCCAGCTGAAGGCTATGTATATAGTGCAGGAGCTGCAACGTTTATGACCTCATTTACTATTTGCATATCCTTTTTACTATCCATACATTATTATTTTAAATCCTAAAATTACACCTCATCACTTTCTCCTTTCTCATTCAATTCATCTCTGTCGTTTGATCCTTTTACTTCGGCAACCAACATTTCATTTGTTTTAAACAACATATACTTTTATGAATCTTGATCGATCTGTACAAGTTCTGGTTGGTCATCATATTGATCCACTCGACACCATGTAACCATCCAGCATAGCCGACTTTATTACCTGATGACGATGGGAATAAAAAAGATGGCCCCTAAACCGCTACCGTAAGTGTTATATCTCGATCTAGACAAACACTTTGTAAGTTTTTAGGTGTGCAACTAAGAATTCTAAAAAAGTATTCTATTAGTATACAGATTTGTCTAAGACTTGGTTGGTACAAAGTGAGTCAAGGTTTTTCATTGCATCGTGCAACAATTAGCTGGCACTCTTTGTATTAGATTGCTAGACAAGCCGATAAGCTTAAAGGTCAAGTGAAACTCAGGCCTTGGAAAAATTTGTACGTAACCACTTCCCTATGGGAGTTTGTGAATCATGTTGTATATGCATGGTTCACAAATCAAGATTCATTGCAAAATTCCACAAGCCAGCATCTCAAAAAGACCTCCGGTAGATCATGTTTTATTGTATCCTTAACAAATCAGACTGGGTCACGGAGAAATATTGCAAAAACCGAACTCCCCGTAACTCTTCCTCAGCCAGGCTTAAGACCTGGATTAAGGCACTCCATGAGAGATTAAGTACATCCATCTTCTCTATCAAGCTTCATAATAGTAGGGGTAGACAGGGAAGTAGATGGATCGGATGTGGGGAAGGTATGAAAACCAGAAACAGCTACAAAGACACGCCATGCATGCACCGAGTTCTACCACTTTGTTGGTGTCCCACTACACCAGCTCTTCCTGCAATGCTGCAACTATAAGAGATTGACCTTCTCCTTCTTTTTGTTTTGGTAGACAACGGGGTAGGTAGAGATTGATATTCCATATTTCTATAAAACGTTTGAACAGTTCCTTGATTTTGATTAACTGATAATCTTTATCTTGAAGATTTTTTTTTTGTTAATACCGTATTGGCACAAGATGACTCAGAACAGCTGGACTTACCCATCGTTCCTCTTTCTGCCATAAGAAGACAGAAGAGTTCATCAAATCAATTCTAATGAAATATCGAATCAGATCATTTGACAAGCAGTTTGAACCTTTTCTACGGAACCCTTTTTATCTTTGTTCCAAGTTCAATACTTAACAACACAAATATTGATAACAAACAATCTACTTAGCCAGCTTATAACAAACAAGATGACCCAGTAACAAAACTATTTTGCTTTGTTGTTGTTGGGTTAACTGTTAGCATGACACGTAATCGAGTTCCATGAAAACAAACAATCTAGGTAGCAGCCGAAAAGGCTTAGTTGTTGTTGTTGTGACATATTCCAAGATTTTGAGCATCCTTTTGATAGAGACATCATCGTGCAATTTTCATAAATATTATGCACCCACGAAAAACATATAGACAAGAAGAAAAAGCTGGTGAACTCATGAAACCAAACCTCTTATGCATAAAGTGCCGAATCTACATTGAGCCCAGGTGGGGCGGCACTCCACCTGAAATTTAGAAAACAAATAAAAAAGTTACACGGCACAATAGGATTCATGACTACTATACATAGTTCACCCTACCTCAAATGATCGAATAGGCAGTTCGTTCCACCCTACGAAAAATTCTAGATCTGCCACTGCATGCATATCAACTGCCACTTTCCATGTTAAGATAAAAAGAATACATTGCACTTGCTCAAGCTTGGACATGGTGGTGGCAAGCAAGCAATAACCAGGATGCTATTGCTAGAGCTGCCCTTACCATAGCCATTGCGGTCTTGGTGATCTTATGGTATAAACTCAGAGACAGGTCTCAGTCGTATCTAACCCCGGGTTCTCCGACCCCCTGATCGGTAACCCTTTTAGTCTCCAAGACAACCTACATGAGCACTTGACCCAGCTTTATTTGCACTGGGCATGAAAATTGTCATCGTTGTGAGCTCACCTTCTTTGGCACAAGACATACTTACGGATCAAGATGCAGTGCTCGCAAACTGTGATGTACCTGAAGTTGCCAAGGTTGCACCATACAATCTGTCTGACATTGTTTGGAGCCCATACGGCCCAACATGGCCATTGCTATGCCAGGTTTATGTTAAAGAATTATTTAACTCGGCGATCACCAACAAGCTCTATGGACGGCATCGGCATTGGCGTGAACTTCACCAGATGTTGGCCAGGATTTTATGGTGAGGCTGGCATAGTCATCTACACGCTTGAAACTATAACCTGCACAACACCTTAGTTAAATTCCTGTCATCTTCCTTTCTTTCCTTTAGGGGAAACAAAGGAAGATGACAGGAATTTAACTAAGGTGTTGTGAGATGTTGGATTCTTTGACAAAGAAGAGAGGAGATGAAGGAAAGAAGGGAAACGATTTTCTTGGACTTCTTCTCAAGTTGGGTGAAGATGGAAAGGAACAAACATCATTGTCCATGAAAATCATCAAAACAATGTGTATCATTGGATTCCTCCTTCCTCAATGAATTCTAAGGGACTGAAAGTCTGAAATACATTTGTTCCAGTACTAATCCCGGTTTATAAACAAGTAGATTTTGCAAGATCTGATTATGTTATATTTAGTGATGCTAGGATCCGATCTCAATGTTACCAGTTTACATCCCTTAAACCACATTTCTTAGTAATAATTTCAACTTGTGTTGACTGCGCAATTTAAAATATTTTTATCAATATATATGATCATGCTAAATGCATTTATGAGGTCATTAAACTCTAGATCCCCATGAGTCTGGTTCCTTATCTTAAGAAGGCACCATATTTTTGTCTATGTACAAACAAAAGTTATATATTCATGTACATATTCACACACAAATGATCAACAGATATATGGCATGTAATCTGACTAATAGATCACAGGACTTGGTCGGGGCAGCGATAGACGCAAGTTCACACACGGTAAATTCAGCGATGGCTGAGTTTCTGAGGAATCCAGGGGTGATGATCAAAGCTGAGAAAGAGCTCAAGGAAGAAATAGGCAGGGACTAACAAGTAAAGGAGTTTCACCTGCCCAAACCGCCCTTCCTAAGGGCAGTCATCGAGGAGGTTCTTCGCCCGCACCCGTTGCTACTACCACATCTTGTTCCATATTGCCCGAGCTCGCCCTGCAATGTAGCTGGGTTTGATGTCCCCGCAGGCACAGGGGTCTTAATTAACGTATGGAGATTCCACAGAGACCTAAATTACTCGGCGAGGATCCGTCGTCATTTGACCCAGACCGGTTTCTGAGACAGCCTAATTTAGACTATTCAGTGCCGAAAATTTTCCACTACATTCCATTTGGGTCAGGTTGTAGGATCTGTGGTGGCTTGCCCATGGCGGAGAGGATGATTGGTCTTGCTTTGGCTTCCTTAATCCATTCATTTGACTGGCTCGTTCCAGAAAGAAATGGAAGTTGACAACTCCGAGGCATTTGGCCTTGTGCTGAAAACAACAACCCAGTTATTGCCATTCCCAGGCCCATGCTGTTCATCTCTGAGCTCTATGCTTGAAAAGATCTATTTGCATACATGAGTTTGTGTTATGACCTTGTAAAAACATAACAAGTTCACTGATCTCTGTGTATTCAACTAGATCGTTATGTTGGTTCAGAGATTTTGGACTTTAAAAACATAACAAGTTCACTCGTTATCCATCCATCGAGCCCAAATTTTCAGGATATATATTCGGGCCTAGTGTAGCTGGCTCGCAAACTTTCTTGCTCACTACCTGGCACAGTGCTTCATTGACGAAGCTGATCATCTCTTGGCTTTGAACGATGCCTAAAATCTTGCGCTTTAATGAAGAGTTATATGTTTCAACTCGATCAAAAGTTGATTCGTTGTATTTAGGTTGAATGGATGGATAATGAGTGACAAGGAGATCACTTCTCTTAGCTAACTCCATAATACTGTGGAATTGTTTGAGGTGAGAGGGCTGCAACCTGTAGGTCCTCAACCATACCCATGGCAGGATCAGATGATCTTGTTAGAGTAAGGATACGATATGCCAAAGGGAACATAGTTTTCTGCTGGTTTTTCAACTCCATAGGATACATAAGATAATGAACCATGTAGGCTTCCTAATCGGTGTCCAAGGACAAAAGCATTATATAATGGACAGAGCATGTATTCTATTACTGTCAGAAGGCATAGTGTATCAGTCACAACAGGAAACAAAATTATGCTTGAGAAGCTCCCATCCAACACAAACAACAACAACTAAGCCTTTTCCCATACTAGACGGGGTCGGCTACATGGATTCTTTGTTTCCACATATCCCTATCTTGTGCCATGTTAGAAGTTAACTCCCAATAAGCTAGATCATTCTTTATTGTTTCTTTCCAACACTTTTGTGGTCGTCCTCTACCTCTTTTAATACTTTCCAAATTTAGTTTTTCTAACCTTCTTACTGGTTCTTCTTCTAATCTTCGTTATATATGTCCAAACCATCTTCAACGATGTTCTCTCATTTTATCCACTATTGGTGCCACTCCTAAGTTGTTTCTAATAACCTCATTATGTATATGGTCTTTTCTTGTATGACCACTCATCCATCTCAACATCTTCATTTCTGTCACAGGCATCTTTTGTACATGTTGATGATTAACTGCCCAACACTCAGAACCATAAAACATGGCAGGCCTAATTGGTGCTCTATAATATTTACCTTTTAATTTTAATGGTATCTTCTTATCACAAAGAATACCTTATGCTCCTCTCCATTTTAACCAACCAGCATTAATTGTATGTGTAACATCTCCATCAATTCTTCCATCACTTTGAAAAATTGACCTTAGGAATTTAAAACTTTCCTTTTGGGAATGTGTGCCAATTTTAATTTCTATGTCCTCTGAAGTAGCCAAATGATCAAACTTACATTCCATATATTCTGTCTTTGTTCTACTAAGTCGGAGGCCTTTGCTTTCTAATGTTTCTCTCCATAGTTCTAATTTTTTATTAACTTTTTCCTTAGACTCCTCCACTAATACAATGTCATCTACAAATAACATACACCAAGGTACTTCATCTTGAATATGTTTTGTTAACTCATCCATCACCATTATAAATAAGTGTGGACTTAAAGTTGATCCTTGATGTAACCCAATATTAACTTCAAAGAAGTTTGTCATTCCTTCATGAGTCCTCACACATGTTTTTGCACCATCATACATGTCTCTTATAAGGTTAATATATGTCAATGAGATACCTCTTTTTTCCAAAGTTCTCCAAAGAACCTTCCTCGGTACCCTATCATAAGCTTTTTCTAGATCAATAAATATCATGTGAAGGTCTTTCTTTTTTCCTCTAAAATGTTCCATAAGACGTCTCAAAAGGTGAATCGCTTCAATAGTAGATCTGCCTGACATAAATCCAAATTGGTTCTCTGTTGTACTTGATACTTGTCTTAACCTACGTTCGATAATTCTTTCCCATAATTTCATAGTATGACTCATTAACTTGATACCACGATAATTTGTACAATTTTGAATGTCTCCCTTTTCTTATATATAGGTATAAGTGTACTTGCTCTCCATTCCTCGGGCATCTTTTGGTTTTTCCATATTTCATTAAATAGTCTTGTGAGCCAAGTGATTCCTATTTCTCTTAGTATTTTCCAAACTTCTATAGGAATATTATCTGGTTCTACCGATTTACCACTCTTCATATGTTTAAGAGCCTTTCTGACTTTGCTAAATCTCCAAAACTAATACTAACATCTTTATTTTCATTAAAAAGATTATAAAAATAGTTTTTCCATCTATTTCTTATATCATCATTTGCCACTAGAATTTTTTCAGCCTCGTCTTTTATGCATCTAACATAATTAAGATCTTTAGTTTTCTTATCTCTAGCCCTAGCTATCCTAAAAATATCTCTTTCACCCTCTTTTGAGTTGAGTTTTTTTATATAAGTCATCCCAAATCTTAGCTTTTGCTTCACTAACGGCCTTTTTCACTTCCTTCTTTGTTTTCTTATAAGCTTCTAAAGTTTCACTAGTTTTCTTAGCATAATGTAATTTGTAACATGCCCTCTTTGCCTTGATTTTATTTTGTACTACTTCACTCCACCACCAAGTTTCTTTTTTGTGCCGATATACCTCCCTTAGATACCCCTAACACATCTTTCGCCACTTTCCTAATATGTATAGCCATATTATTCTACATATTACAGGGTGTGCCAACATAATTCTAAACATTTCCTTGAAGGACTTTCTGTTTAAATATATCTTCTTTCTCGCTTTTGAGGTTCCACCATTTAGTCTGAATAGCTCGATGCACTCTTTTCTTCTTTGTTCACTTTTTTATTTGTAAATCCATAACTAAAAGTCGATGTTGGGTGATTAAGCTTTCTCCTGGAATTACCTTAGAATCTTTACAACACGCTCTATCTTTTTTTCGACAAATAAAATAATCAATTTGTGTTTGTGATAAGCCACTCTTATAAGTAATTAAATGTTCATCTCGTTTTTTGAAGATTGTATTGACTACAAAGAGATCAAATGACATAGAAAAATTTAAAATCTCCCTACCTTCCTCGTTTATATCCCCATAACCAAAGTTTCCATGAATCCCTTGATATCCTAATGCCTCTTTACCGACATGTCCATTTAAATCTCCTCCTAAACAAATCATCTCCCTTTGTGGAATCTTTTGAAACACCTTATCTAACTCTTCCCAAAAAACTGTCTTTATACTATCTTCTAGTCCTACTTGGGGTGCGTAAGCACAAACTATATTCAAAACCTATGCTCCTACACTAATTTCAACGTCATGATTCGGTCACCATATCGTTGTATGTCTACTACACTCTCCTTTAAATCTTTATTTATGATAATACCAACTCCGTTTCGAGCCTTTTCTTTACGTGAGCATCATAATTTAAAACCTATATCCTCTATCTCCTTTGCTTTTTCTCCAACCCATTTTGTCTCTTGTAAACATAGAATATGAATCTTTCTCCGAATCATAGTATCTACCACCTCCATTAGCTTACCCGATAATGTTCCGATATTCCAAGAACCAATACAAATCTTATTATCTAGGACTAGCTTCCTTACCTCCCGCATCCGTCCATAATCAAAATGCGGAGACCCTCTCTGAAAAATTTTCACTACATTCGGGTGGCAATGTAGCGGGACTAACTTCTTTACCCACACCCGTCCATGATGTGGGAACCCTCTCTGCAATTGATTCACTACATTCAGGCGAAAATATAGTGGCCCTTGCTTACTTCTTATTGCATTCGGGCTCTGCAACATGTTGCTAGGCGGGGACACCCCAAAGCAATGCTCATAATTTTTGTAATTCATGTTGTAAAAATCCGACGAAGTTTTACGCTGGCTGTCGGAAGCCTAACACAACCCTCCTCCTTTATCCGGGTTTGGGACCGGCAATGCAAGGATGATCTACAATCACAAATTATCAATCACAAATTACATTTTGAGGGAAACCAACCATAAAAAGGATCTGGAATACACGGCTACTTCAAGTATTACATTGAAGCTCTAAGCGGGTGGTTGGAATTGATCTACACAATTGGGTTACCAGCATTCTCCAGTCCTTTTATATGTGTACATAGAGGCACGCAGCTTCCTGATTTTCTTAAAAGATTCTAAAATCAAATTGTCCACATAAAGGCAAATACATGTGGCACTGCAAGTCCAAGCATGTGAGGGAAAAGGAGAGAGAGGAAAGGGTGGGGGGCAGGGAGGGGGAGAACCTCAAAGGGCCAAATGGAAGCCATATAATATCCCATCGAAAAGTTGGGAGCCTGCAAAGATAAAAAAGAACACACGTTTTAAATTGAATACGAGCACATTAAGTTTGTGTCAATGCTAGCAAAGGGAACCTTTAGAAGTGGTTTCAATGAACTATTTTCTCAAGAACATGGCTTTCATGGTAATTATATACTCAGCAAGCTATGCAGTTAACCCTTTGGATCCTTTTCAATTAAGCATCCCTTTGGCTCATTTGACAGAAATCACTAAATCCAATACCATCAACTTCTCTTAATCAAAAAGTTGCCTTGTATGCAAGAGATACCCTCACCTTTTGCTCACGATGACCCACAACACGGTGAAGCATCATACGTCAAATGATCATCATGTAATTAATATTTTGAAGTGCACATGATGCATAGTTGCTCATTCTATGATCAATATTCGTATGGATTATGCATCGATCAGTATACGTCGAATGATCAATGAAGTACACATGAAGTTTGGTCTCCTCTTCAGTGCATTGGGGGGCACAGGCTTGTTCTTCTTGTAGCCTTTGAACACAATTGGTTTATGTGTCATTGTTCTTCCGCTATCAGAACCATCATCTGAAACCGCATGTTTCGATGGTTAATGGATGTGATATCGTGTTGAGAATAGCAGGGGGAAGAGCATGAAGGGGAGAACAATAGAGAACATAGGGTTGACCCTTCATTGGGAGCCGTCCTCCTTCTCTCTCTTTCTATTTTATAAACCTAAAACTATTAGGGGAGATTAAGTCATTATATAATGGACTTTACATCTTAAAAGACAAGAGTGTCCCTAATAAAAAAATTGGTTACAACGATGTCCTACATGCACTTAAGTAACTCAGAAACTCCTAACTAATGCTATCTTCAACAACAAGAAGCAATAGAAGGACTTAGGGCTCATGCCATTCCTGCCACAAAAGCAAAATATTGTGAAATGACAACTGTTGCCATTGAGACTTCATAGATTGCAGAAGTGATGAGAGATATAGGAGTCATTCTCGAACAACCCTCTATTATGTTTTGTGACAACAAGAGTGTTATATACATAGCATCTAACAACACTTTTCATGAAATAACCATACACATCGAGATGTATTGTCACTTTATTAGAGTTGACTTTGTGCTATGTGTCTTGAGAACTTCAACTTGCAGATTTCTTTCTCAAGTTATTGTCAGCTCCTAGGTTTAATTTTTTGTTGGATAAACTTTCAGTATACACCCCGTAAGTTTAAGGGGTATTAAAGTGTAATAGGAAACGGGTCACTAGAGCTCATTGATCTCAGCCTACCCGGTCCGGGCCTTAGGGCTCAAACCAAGGGACAGTTGGCCCCCAACGACTCTTCTCTCTCTTTCCCTTCTTTATGTTGTAAAACCCTACCATTCTTGCTTTATAAATAGAGACACAACCTTCATTAATAAATATCTTATTTTTGGAACAACACCTTGGTTATTTGTTTGATTCATTGGTTATTCGTTCGACTTGATTTGTTTGTTGTGTTTGGTGTATTTGGTGATTATTGGATTGTGATATTATCATTTGGCGGATACTCTTAAGTCAATTCAAGAGTTATTTCTTATAATATGATACATGGGGTGACCTCTTTAATCAAACAAAGGTCAATATTATCAAGGTAGAAAAGACCACTTGGCTGAAGAGCAGAACCAAGATACCCTGGGTTGGATTGCCAAGAGGGCCCAAAATAATCTTTCTTATTATATTAAAAATGAAAATGGGGAGGAAAAATAAGCAAAAGTGATCCCTTAGTAGTGGTGAGCAAAACAGGAGCAGTCTAAACAGTAAAAACGGTGTCAGAAGTGCAACTTCCCCATGGTTTTGAGGGTCACAGCAAGCCCATGATACAAGATGCTGTATATTATATTACAGACACTCGTACTCTTCTTACAGTTGATTACTTGCTGATAGTCATGATAATCATTCCTGTTGATTACTTGCTATATTTCCATGCATACTCATTCTTTACTAGTTTGATCAACTTCCTCCTTGTCAAGGAAGCCTCGTTGTATCCCCAAAGATTGTTTCATCTTGATTCCTACGGACCAACCCCAATTCTCACTTCTGCTTCCTATGCGGTCGAAAGGGGTAGTCACGTGCTACGTTGCTGAACCCCTAAAATGCTTACTTGGACATTGAAGAAGCAAGACGCCAAGAATGTCACTTCCAATACTTGGACTTGCGAGACACTGACCATTGGTCACTTCCACATACTTTTACAGTGCTTTGTCATTTACAAATGCTTGGATACACAAGAAGTGGAGCATTTTCACTTCCAAATACTTCACTGTCCTTAAATTATGTCATTTCCAAATACTTAGATAAGAAAGACATTGAGCATATGTCGCTACAAATATTCAAAAATATACAAAATTTTAAGATAGCTTAACAAAGATTTTCAATCAGATACATTTGAAAGCTTAGGCCAACTCAAGTGTACCAAATAATCTCGTGATGCACTTTCTTATTTGGTTATCAAAAGAGAACCTCACATCTCTCTCCCATTATTAATCACTTCAAACAGAAAAGGTCTAAACAATACCTTCTGATTGTGTTCAATCAAAAAAATTTGGGTGTATAGCAACTCCTCCAAACAAAAGAACTGACTAAATAATAGTAAACTGGTTGCATGTCCAGCATGTTATGTTCCAGAAACCGATTTCATGCCATTATCATGACTAAGTATTCACAAAGAGGTCTAAGCAGCTAGAAAACCCAGAGACGAACTATCCGGAGTGGCAACAATTTTTATTGGTTCCTGTTGATAGAGAGAAATTCCCCACATTTCCAAAGAAAAAGCCCAGGAAACTGTATATACAGAAAAAGATGAAAAATAAGGAGAATTCGTTACCGATTCCCATGGAGATAAAGCTTGTTGGTATTATAGAAAAGACGAAAAACACCGCAAAACAAAGGAGAAGGAAAACAAAAACTCCCTGCAACGGCCGAACCAAAAGAACCCTCACAATTCAAATCAGCAGAAATGATCCGGATAAACCATAAAATAACCACGGAACAAAAAAAACGATATTCAGACGAAAATTAGAAATGGGGAGGAGTACCCTCCACAGAGAGCTTTGTCGTGCGTGCTGTCTTTCATACGATCGGACCATTTCTTCTTGCTCTGCCCATCGCAAAAGCAATCAAACGACGTTATTGGGACTCTAAATCAATCCCAAAAGGAGAAATTTAAGAAAAGAGAGAGGAACCGTGGGTCTCCATCGGTTGAAAGTCATCGTATATAGGGAGAGACAAATCCTATCACTTGTCCCGCCATTTCTCCAACGTCTCTCTCTCTCTCCCTCTCTCTCTCTCTCTCTCTCTCTCTATATATATATATATATATATATATATATATATATTGTCAACTAAAAAACTGAAAAGTTCACCATTAACCGCCTAACTTATGGCAAACTTTCGAGTCAGTTTCTACTTTTCGTATTACCATTTCTCTTTTTGGCATATTAATTCATTTATATTGCTGATCTATTAGAACTCATAAGGCACGCATACCTTTATTCAAACAAATCTTTTGCCCATCGACTGATGTTCTCTTCGTTGATTTGCTTAATTAACTTGCTTTTCAGATGATTTCTAAAATTTAATCATTTTAGTCAGAAAGGCAAGATTATGTCATTGCTGCTGGGTCTAGCACGGGCTAGCACTAAAACGTAAACTTTTGACAATTTAATGATTCACCCATATAACAACTTATTCTCCTCCACTAAATTACACTCTCATCTTTTATTTACTAACAAATAGTACACCAGGAAGAAAGGAGATAGGCAATGTTTAATAAAGAGAACAATTACATGGTTATTGACCATGCAAAAATATTATTCCACCAACATCTATAAGTAGCTATGTGTTTAAAACATGAGAATACCAAACAAATTTGGTATTTGTAATGTATCTATATGTAAGGTTATGTACATATTTGAAGTTCAATAGAGAATACAAACTGCCAATTTAGTTGTCAGGAAAGAGCTCATCCTTAACAGCTGGTGCTATCCACAGAATCTGAGTAATGGTGATATCCCACAAGTCGTTTTCTTCTTTCTCTACTAGAATGCTAGAAATTTTCATGGAGACAATCATCTTCTTCAGCAACTCCGGGATCAAATCCTTCAGTTTGTCACTGTTGCCCAGCTCAGCCTTCGCGCAAGTATCCATCCTCCTTAAAACACCCAACCAGAAGGATCTAAATCCAGATGCCACAGAGAGTGGTTTCAGAAACTGAATGTAGGTCTCTGTTAGAAACTCCATAGCCAAACACAGCGTTCCCTCCATGCTCAACATCTCCTTTAGCGAGTTCTCCCTTCGCGAGTACTCGACCGCCTTTTCTAAAAGATCGTCAGCCATGGCAAATATGACATGATTGAAGCAGTGCATGCACACGGCAGGAGTGAATGCCAAGTCATCAGCTTTGACAAAACACCTCTTCAAGGTAGACACTGCATGATTTCTGATCTCTTCTCTCCTCACCAATGATATCTTTCTAAGGTATTCCGTTAGCCTCACAAACATTGTCGTAATCCACGAAATACTGCTTCGAGATGAATCTGAACTCACTGACGATGAGCTGTTGCTGTTGGTACTACCAGGATCTGAGAATCCAGAACTAAGCCAGGTGACTAGCATGTCTACTGACTCTGCCATTAGATCAAGCAGTTGCTTGCTTTTATCTATTGAGCTGAGCTTTGAAGCAGCAAAGCTGAACGCGGACTCGATCCACATGCTGTAGTTAACCTTTGTAATGTTTTCTCCATCAACAGTCATTAGAGAGATCAGAGCTTCAACTCCATCGGAAAATGCTTCGGGGTGCCGTGCACTAATTGACAGAATAGCAAGGATTGATTTCCATCCAAACTGTGTCTGTATATTGTTAGGATGCTCTGTAAGAATACTGGCAGCAACTTGTGTTATTGCCTCGCAGCACGAGTCCGCAACCCTGTTATCAAGTTTCCATATTATTTGCAGGGACTTAAAGATAAGTTCCTGAGAGACACTATCTGGTTTGGAAAGGATTTTTTTGCTGATGGTCAGTACACCAAAGAGAGACTTCTCAACGAAAGGGCAAGAGGCAAAGAGGGGCTGCTGACTTATCATCACAAGGTACTCATGGAAACCAGGCCAGAAGAACATGAACCTATCAATATTGGGCATCGTGATCATGACAATCAAATCCCAACAAAATGCTGCTGTTTCTTCCTCATCCAAAGGACTAGTGAACTTTTGTGCCTTCCCTGCGGCAGCCAATAGAAGTGCTTTACCAAGATATTGCAAAGAATCTTCATGCAAGCTCTTTGATTTTGAAAATATGCCCTCAATGCAACATTGCTTGATGAACTGCATATTTCTATCAGTTGCACTTCCACCACCAATTGATAGGCGGTCGTCGTTGCCCTCAGTTGACAGAAACTGGGTAAACTTGCCCATTAGGCTCGAAAACCAGCTTTCGTTATTCATGTTTGATGGGAGTATGACACCAGATTCAGCCCTCCAATGCAATGGAAGATCAAGGTCCATTCGAGGTGCTGGTGCCTCGGATTCAGCTCCTATAAGACTGGGAGGCAAGAGCTTGAGCTTCTTCAATCTTAGCAAACAATCAACTATGTTCCTCCATCCAGTTCTGATGCAGTCACCAAACTTGTTAGCAATTGTGAAAACTGTCAGTGTAGCTATTTTTGGCTTGACCTCTTCTGTGAAACTGTAAAGGGTTTCTTCTAGAGAAGAAAATGGATTGAGCAAAGTGGTGAACTTGCACAACATTGTTAGAAGCTCGTCAAGAACATCTTCGAATTTGTACCTGTCGATACAAAATTCATGTCATACTTTATCAAACACAAAAGGTTTGGAAAAGAATAGTAGATCTCACATAAAAAAGGAAAAGTTTCATTTGTACTATAACAAGAAGATTCTCCTTCCTCAAAGATCGAACACAAGCCTTCATACTGATGAGTAGTGTATTTTTATTTTTATTCAACAAAATAAGGCCGTCAAATGCACCATCCTCCATGTACATTGTCTACCTTGTATCGACATGATATATAAATGACAAACATAGAAAGAGTGCGGTTAGCTTTAGCAATGGCCTACCTTGCTATTCTTGCCACAGCAAGGAAGCCCTCCATGCATTGATGCAGAACGCGGTCATCATCTGTATGTTCAAAGACGGCTGCTAATGTAGCAATTGAAGGGCCAGCTACGGTGGAGAACATCTCGCGACTTAACAGAGGCCGAACTTCTTGGAAGATGTACGGTTCTGCTTTATTGGCCTGGTTGACAACATTGATCCATCTTGTTGGGTTCATCTCTAGAAATCCCCCAGATGCATCATATAATGTGATCTCATTAGTTGCAATCGACTGAAACAACTCAGATAGATACTCTCTGGGGAGATCCTTCCCTCCATTTATATTCCTGTTGTTTTTTATGAATTCGTCTTCTGTCATCTTCTTCTTGACTTGCACATTATGTTGATCAGTGTTCAACATTATCAGGGAATAGCACAAAAGAAATACAGCATCCTTGTCTGCAAACATTTCATCTGATTGCTCATAAAACCTCTCGGCAAAAGCCTCAAGAATCCTCTGAATCTTTTGTGCTTCACCTGGCAATCTGAACGACTCGAGAAAGTTCCTCAGTGCAATGTCAAGTATCATATTTGAGAAGTCGAAGGTGGAAGAGAATTCCTTGAGAACCTTAATGTTGAACTCATCTGGATCACCAAGATAGTCTCCGACCAATGTTTTATCTAAACCTGGTGTAAACCTCAGGAAGTAAGCTATGCTATGGGCATCAGGAGGTTCAGGGACAAGATGTGCATGTTTCAAAAACTCTAAGCCTTTCTTCTCATCTCTGTTGAAGTGGTTTGCACATACCACCAATTTTTTCTTCAAAAACTTCCTAGTTCTCATAAACTCTACGATGGAATCTGGATCATGATAATTGCAACATTTTTCATTCCAAAATGGTGTATATTCTGTAATTTGGATTGGATCAGTATGAAAAGGACCACTACTAGATGCTGACACACTAGAATTCAAAGCTGATCTCCTAGGGTCATCCATATCATCTGCAATGTTTTGAATCATCACAACCATTCCTTCAAATGATTGTGCTTGTATTGAAGTCAATGGACCATTGCTTGGAAAAGCTTTCTTACAAAATAACTTGCCAATTTCCTCAAATATGTTTCGTCGCATCGGATCACAGTCGAAGTTCATGTACATCTCTATCCCAAATTTTGGCTGCCTACAGAAGCTGACCAATCCTTCAATGGCTACCTCCTCTTGCTGCACTGGATGCAATTTCCCTCCTGCAATCCTTAAACAGACAAACCAAAAGAAGCCCTCCAACTGAAGTCTCAAAAATCTGCGAAGATTGTGATAAAGATTGAGAACTGTGCTACAAATCATGGATAACACCAATGGACCCGAATGCGAGCCGTAGTGAATGAGATGGTAAAAGAGCTCATCTTGTATCATTCTTAGTAGTTTTCGGTGTTTAGCAATTGCT